>LR738712.1:127072163-127105121 GCA_902687465.1 Secale cereale
TTTTCCTGTGCTTCCTACCTTGCCATGTATTGCTTCCTGTATAGATTTGTCTTGCATCATACCTTGCCATGTATTGCATCGTATATAGACTTGTGTTGTTTTTCTGTGCTTCCTACCTTGCCATGTATTGCTTCCTGTATAGACTTGTCTTGCATCATACCTTGCCATGTATTGCATCATATATAGTGAAAGGATCGAGATGGACCTAGAGGGGGGGTGAATAGGTACAATTCTAAATTTTAATTGTTACTTAGCAATTTTTAGGCAATGGTACTAAATATGAAAGTGAGCCTAACAATTGCAAGTAAGATGCTTAACAAGTTAAGAAAGCTACACGGGTAGGTAGGTAAAGTAACACAATGAGATATAAGTAATAACTTAAAGAACAAGTAACCATAAGTAGAAAGTTTAGGTTAGGAATAACCGAAACTTCGAGAGACGAGGATGTATGCCGATGTTCACTTCCTTGGAGGGAAGCTACGTCACCGTTTAGAGAGGTGGGTGCTACCACGAAGGCACACCAATGCCACGAAGGCTCACCCTATTCTCTCTTTGAGATATCACCACGAAGGCGATTCCCAACCACTAGTGGTAAGCCTTTAGGTGGCCTCCAAACCCTTACAAACTTTTCCGGGGGGTAATCACAGAGTTTGATTCCTCACCGAAAGACTCCTACCGCCTAGGAGTCTCCAACCTCCAAGAGTAACAAGAACAATGAAGTAAAGCTCAAGACTTGCTCAAATCACAAATTCCTTTGGTGCAAAGAAGAGGAGGGAGTGGATCTATCACTTGATTGGACAACTTCTCACAAATGTCTTCAAATCCTTTTGGGATCTAAGATTTGGTGTATCAAGGTGAGAGATAGTGTGAATGTGTTCTTGAGTAAGCTCAAAGTGAGTGGTCAACCTCTCTTGTGGAAGAAGGGACTATATATAGTCATAGAGGAGAGAGGTGACCGTTGTACAGAAAAACGTACAGCATGTGTCGGACATCCGGTCATTACCGGACGTCCGGTGGCATAGGTAGCACCGGATGTCCGACGGAGGCCGGACGTCCGGAGCCCGACAGTTCACCAGACGGGGCCACGTATACTGCTGTGTGTACAGGTGACCGGACGTCCGGAAGATTCCGGACATCCGCTAATTCTTTCTGTAATGAAGTGTCGGACGTCCGGAGTGTGCCGGACGTCCGCTAATTCTTTCTGTGAAGAAGTGCCGGACGTCCGGAGTGTGCCGGACGTCCGTTAGGCGCTGAAGGACCGGTCATCCGGAGGAGACCGGAAAACTGTTGTATAGTTTCTGTTGAGGAATACCGGACATCCGGAGGAGGTCGGTCGTCCGTTAGGCGCTGAGTGACCGGACGTCCGGAAGATACCGGTCGTCCGGTAGGCTGTGAAGGTCCGGACGTCCGGAGAGTGCCGGACGTCCGGAGAAAACTGGACACATAGGTTTAGTTACAATACTTCTAGGTGCACAGAATATTATACTTTGTATGGATAGAGTAGAGACAGTGTGGGAGGATACTTTGTATGTTTTGAGCAAGTCTTTCACAATATCCATTGATCCCCTCTTAATAGTGCGGGATCCCTATACTCAGAATCAACCTGAAAATCAAGCTAGAAGCTATCATCTTTTATGTCCGTTCTTGAGCAATGTAGATTTGTCTGTATTCATGATCCACGCACACATTGAGACATAATCCTGAGATATACTTGATAAACATGATTAGTCCCATATATGCATGTTGTCATCATTTATCAAAATATAATTAAAGGTAAGATTGCACTTTCAATCTCCCCCTTTTTGGTAGTTGATGACAACATGCATGCATTTCTCAAAGAATTGTATTAAAGGTTTTCAAATATCGAAATGATGTTATAGAGCTCCCCCTCAATAGGTGCATGAACAATAATAAACAAGAGGAGAGGAGCTCCCCCTAAATATGATATCATGACAATCTCTTTCACAGATTTCATAGGAAACTTATACACGAGATATCATACATAAACCTCATACCCATGATATAACACAGTAGTTCCATAGATATATAGGTGCATCACATAATAGATAAGGTTTCAACACAGAGTTCATCATAACAGGTTCACATCATAGGTTTGATACAAATCTCACATCATTACATAAATAGATATGTTCTTAGTGAAATGCCTACTTGTAATGCCCAGGATGGAGTTATACCTCCTACGTGTCGAGGCATGACTTAAAGGCATAAGTCCATCCTAGAATGATCTCAAGTTTGGTAATCTTTGCACAACTCATGTAAAAGAGGGGATAGTAAACTGAAAATAGTTGGCTTACACTCGCCACGTCACAGAATTACAGTACAAGTCTCAAACATCATACATTAAGAACACTACAACCCTCTAAGGGCAAAAGCCAAATGTCAAAGTACCAAACTCAGTTAAATAAACCACAGGCGGATCGAATCCTAGTAAGAGACTCCACTACTGATCGTCCGGGTAGCGCACATAGTACCGACTACGCTCCTCGTAGTACTCCCAATCCAGCTCGGTGCCATCACTTGGATAGCTCACAGCTGGACCTGCATCTGGTGTGTGAAGTAACTGTGAGCCACAGAGGACTCAACAATCCCGTTCCCGGGTAACAGAACTATTTAAGCCTTTGGGTGAGGATAAGGCTGAAGAAAAAGAATAAGTCTGCAGCAGCAACTAGCATCTAGCTTACGTAAGTGAGAGCGAGAAGAGAAGGCATCGGCGAGAAGTGATCACGAAGTGATCCTAGCTACAAGCTCACAATCATAACCCCTCCGTGTTCAACTTCCGAACCCCTATTCGGAAATTGACAGTCACGGAACACACGCTGGTAGTGTATTAGTAACATTGTGTCAAGTTATCTACAACCGGAATTAACAAGCTCCCATCTGCCACATAACCGCGGGCACGGCTTTTGAAAGTTCAAACCCTGCAGGGGTGTTCCAACTTGACCCATTACAAGCCCACGATCCGCGGAGTCGCAACTCCAAAGTGGGAAGACCCGAGTATCCTCGGAATCCCGTGCTCAAGATATACCGAGCTAAGGTAAGGCTAATCCAGCAAATCCTCCCGGCGTGTCGACACCCTGATAGTAGCCGCGCGTATCTAGGTCTCAGGACACGTCCGGATGAGCAGTACGTACAGATACCGAAGATCCCAGCGAACCGGGTGGTATCTGCAAGTGGCTCTAGTTTGGACCAACACTCAAGTCGAGCACTGGCCCAGGGGGTTGAATTAATTAAGCCTCGGGTTAATTACTCCCTCGGAAAGTTTTAGTTGTTTAGGCAAATAGTACCAAGGTTGGGACTTGCTGGAAAAGACTTAGCACTTAGCGGTTTATCGAGGGGGTCCCATACACCCCAACCGTGTTAGGAACGCATAATCAAGGAACATAATACCGGCTTATACGGATCCTAACGGCATGAGTGGAACAAATCACCAAGCAAAAGGCTTAGCCTTCCACCCTTGCCAATATATAGGTGATTTCATTTAAAGCATTTATATAGTGTGATATAACCCAACCAAACTTCAACATGGAGCAAGCATCTTCGATCTTCACCTGCAACTAGCAACGCTATAAGAAGGGCTGAGCGAAGCGTACTTAGCCAAGCAACGGTTTGCATAGGTAGGTTGGTTAAACATGGCAATTGGTTACAAGTAGGAGGCTGACAAGAAGAACATGGGCATCGAGGCAAAACTATAGATCGAGACTACTAGCAATAGGCAAAGATAGTAATGTTATCGGGGTTCGGTCATCTTGCCTGAAGAGAAGTCGTTCGGATCGTAAGAAGGGTCCTCGTGCTCAACCTCGTTGGAAACCTCGTGCTCAACCTCGTACTCGGTCTCAGCTTCCGGCTCTAAACAAAACAATCACACCAAGCACCAATCAACAAGATGCAATGCGCACTCGAAAAACATGAATGCATGATGGATGCACTAAGGATGCACACGGAGCACGTAAAACACCACTCAAGCAAAACACCTCAAAACAATATAACAACCTGATATTATTAATCTTCACAGAAAAACAACCAAGTTTGATATAAGATTCGCTGAAATCGGAGTTACGGGCTAAAAGTTATGCCCGAAACAAGATTTGAGCGAAAGCTGAAAATTACAGCAACATAGCATCTTTGGAGCTCAAAATAATTAAGCTACAGCACGCAAAAAGCATGGCAAAGGACTTGAACACAAACTAGACATATAGTACAGCAACTAAGTCCAAAGTGCACCCCCAACGGAGTCACGGATCAATAGCAATGATCTTGGACATATTGAACTTTACAATAAAATTCTGGCAGCAGAATTTTATTGAAACTTTAGAGCAAAAGATAAACATGCTACAGCCACTTAAATGGACATGTGAGGACATGGATGGAAAGACAACAATATATACTACAAGGAACAATCAAAATCCACCCCAAAACTATCATGCTTTGTCCTAGAACATCACACGAACATGGCATCGGAACGTTACAGATTTCAGACTTAGTGAAAAATCACTAAGTCCTAAAACAGCAATATCATCAAGGCATATAAAAGAGCATGTTTAAGTCACCTCGAAACTAAACATGGCAAAGGGTAAGCACCTCATCAAAGTGCATATGAAGGTGATCCCGAAACACACAAGCATGCATCATAGAGGTGAACACAACGATTGCAACGAGCTCAACAAGATGGCATTTCATAACAAGTGAAAACACCTCATATGAACATGGCACTTTGCAACGATGATAACAGGGCAATAATAAATCTACCATGCAACCTATCACAAGCAACACGTAGTTCGTGGCAAGACGAACACGTGGACATGTCATTTGCATCATTTGGACAAACGAGCTAAAAGATATCACATGGCAAAGGTGGCATGGAAATAACACATAACAACAGTTTATATCATGATGCACTCTTGCAACAGCAAAACAAGCACCTAGATGATCTCTAACATGCATGACAACAACAGGTAAAACGTAGAGCACATCTCCACGAACGTCTGGACATATTACACGCGCAAAACGGAGCACCACAGTAAAAGTTAGAGCAGTTCAAACTTTGCATCTCAGAACAAAAACTGGACTTAGTGAGAGAGGGAGCAACCTTAGTCCAGATCTGGGAAAAAAAAACGGAGACGGGCCGGCGGCTGGCTCGCGGGGAAGGCCCAGCTCGGCAGAGGCGGCGGCGCGGCCCAGCGGCCTGGCCCGGCTGCGGTGGCGAGGCCGCGCGGAGCGGAGGGAGGCGCGGGCCTGGTGCGGAGGGAGCCCGCGGGGCGCTGGCCTGCTCGGAGGCGGAGCCTGGCGGCGGTGTGGCGAGGCGGCTGGAGTGGGAACCGGCCCAGGCAGCGGGAGCGAGGAGACGAAGGGGAGGCCCGCGCGAGGGATGCCTCATGCGAAGTGGGGACCAGGCCGTCGGTCGATGGCCCAGGTGCGAGGCGAGGGCGTCGCGGGAGCGTGGCCTTGGCGCGGCGAGGCGGCTCGGGGATGTGGTCCTGGGCCCGGGCCGGCGACGAAGGCGATGTGGCTGCTGCGTACGGGGCCGAGGCCTGCGGCTGGCGACGAAGTGGCCTCGAGGCCGAGGCGACGCGGTCGGGGCGTTGACCCTGGCCTCGCCTGGTCGGTGGCTGCTGCTGCGATCGAGGGAGCTGGCCGGAACGGCTGGTTCCCTCGGGATCCAGGAGAAAAACTAGGGATTGGATCTGAGATCTGAAAGAAAAGGGGAAAAAAATAGAGGGGAAGGGGGAAGAAGAAGGGGACATGCCAAAATAGACTAGGGTCTATTATATAGCAGTTTTTAGGGTTAGGAGGAGTTTTAGGGGCGCTAGGAGCCCTCCGATCGCGATCCGACGGATCCGATCGCGGGGATAGTTTAGGAGGCCTAGGAGGGAGAAAAGAGACTGCAGTAGGGGTGTTTCCGGGACACGAAGTAAAGGCACTTCGGACCCACACGAGCAACAGATGGAAAAGTCAACGGAGTCCAAACGAGACGAGATTTGAGAGGCGGGTAGCACACAACAAAACAACAACACACAAAACAACCTCGCGGCACACCGGTAACGTTAAACGCCCGAACCACAAAGTAGGCCTACGGAACGTCACGGACACATGAGGGAGCTCCGGAACGCGAAACGGACAACGGGAAGAAACACGACGAACCGGATGCAACCCACAACACAAATGCAATGCGATGCACATGTCTACATGATATGAATGAATGCCACACACTCACACAACAAAACGACGAAAGCCCGAAAGACAAAGAACCCGGAATGGAAATAGATGAAGCCGGAGATATATTATATACCCAAAAGGGAAAGTATTACATCGAGGCATTACAAACTCTCCTCTACTACAAAAAGATCTCGTCCCGAGATCTAGGACTGGAAAAAGGAAGGGTACTCGAAACGAAGATGATCTTCTCGTTCCCAGGTAGCTTCTCGGTCTGTGTGATGTGACCACTTGACTTTCAGAAACTTGATGGACTTGTTGCGAGTCTTGCGTTCTGTTTCTTCGAGAATGGCAACTGGATGCTCTCGGTAGGAAAGGTCTTGTTGAAGATCAATCTCCTCAAACGGAATCATGCGCTCAGGTGCCTTGAAGCATTTGCGCAGTTGAGACACATGGAAGACATCATGAACATTTGCAAAGTTGGAAGGGAGCTCGAGCTGATAGGCTAGATCGCCTCTTTTGCCAAGAATCTTGAAAGGCCCGACGTATCTAGGAGCAAGTTTTCCTTGGATACCGAATCTTTGGGTTCCTTTCATCGGAGAAACTCGAAGATAGACATGATCACCGATGTCGAAAGCCAAATCACGATGCTTGCCGTCATAGTAGCTCTTCTGACGCGACTGAGCGGCCTTGAGATTCTCACGTATGACCTTGCACATTTCTTCGGCTTCTGAGATCAAGTCATTGCCAAGAAGTTGGCGTTCGCCTGTTTCAGACCAGTTGAGAGGGGTACGGCACTTTCTGCCATAGAGAATTCAAATGGTGCTTTGCCTGCACTTGCTTGAAAGCTGTAGTTGTAAGAGAACTCGGCAAATGGAAGGCAGTCTTCCCATTTCATGCCGAAGGAGATGACACAGGCTCTGAGCATGTCTTCTAGAATCTGATTCACACGCTCGACTTGACCACTTGTCTGAGGGTGAAAGGCAGTGCTGAACCTGATCTTAGTGCCCATGGCGGACTGAAAGGAGTCCCAGAACCTTGATGTGAACAAGCTGCCACGGTCTGAGGATATCACTTGAGGAATGCCATGTAGGGACACAATTCTGGAAGTGTACAGCTCTGCAAGTTGAGCTGCATTGATTGATTCTTTGACTGGAAGAAAGTGAGCGACTTTGGTAAGCTTGTCAATCACCACAAAGATAGCATCATTCCCTCGCTTGGATTTAGGAAAGCCAGTGACGAAGTCCATTTCAATGTGGTCGAACTTCCACTCGGGAATAGGAAGAGGTTGGAGAAGACCGGCTGGACGTTGATGTTCTGCTTTCACTCTTCTGCATACATCACATTCATTCACGAATTGGGCAATCTCCCTTTTCATGCGTGTCCACCAGTAAGATTGCTTGAGGTCTTGGTACATCTTGGAACTGCCAGGATGAATGGAAAGGAGAGAGTCATGAGCTTCTTCCATTATGAGCTTCCTGAGATCACCTTTGGGAACAACGAGTCTGTCCTCGAAGAACAAGGTATCTCTCTCATCAACACGGAAGCACTTGTATTTTGGAGTGCCCTTTGCAATCCCATGTTTCACCTTCTTCACCATGGTATCACTGAGCTGGGCCTCACGGACTTGATCTTCCAAGGTAGGAGCAATTTGGAGATTTGCAAGAAAACCCTGCGGAACCACTTGAAGGTTGAGCTTCCTGAAAGCTTCACAAAGCTCAGGCTGGTACGGCTTGATAAGAAGGCTGTTGCAATATGCCTTTCTGCTCAAAGCATCTGCAATCACATTCGCCTTGCCTGGAGTGTATTCAATGCTGGGGTTGTACTCTTGGATCATTTCAACCCAACGAGTCTGGCGGAGGTTCAGATGCGGCTGTGTGAAGATGTACTTCAAGCTCTTGTGATCAGTGAAGATGTCGACCTTTCTGCCCAACAACAGATGTCTCCACGTAATCAGAGCATGTACCACAGCTGCTAGCTCGAGATCATGTGTGGGATAGTTCTTCTGACTTGGCTTGAGCTGCCGAGAAGTATATGCCACAATTCTCTTATCTTGCATAAGCACACCACCAAGACCTTGAAGAGAAGCATCACAGAATACTTCATAGGGCTTGGTTTCATCTGGAGGAGTCAGAACTGGAGCAGAGACAAGCTTCTCTTTGAGGGTTTTGAATGCCACTTCACACTCGGGAGACCAAAATTATTTGACATTCTTCTGAAGCAGGTTGGAAAGAGGCTTGGCAATCTTGGAGAAGTTTTCAACAAATCTTCTGCAATAGCTGGCAAGACCCAGAAAACTGTGGAGCTGCTTGACGTTCTGAGGAGCTTCCCAGTTGACAATTGCTTCAACTTTCTCGGGATTAACCGCAATACCGTCAGCTGAGATAATGTGGCCCAGGTACAAAACCTTATCGAGCCAAAACTCGCACTTTGAGAACTTGGCATATAATTTATGCTCTCGGAGTCGATCAAGAACCAGACGCAAGTGCTTTTCGTGATCTTCTTCATTCTTGGAAAACACCAGAATATCATCCAGATACACAAGCACGAACTCTCCCGTATAGGGGTTGAAGATGTAATGCATCATCCTTGAAAAGGTAGGAGGAGCATTGGCGAGACCGAAGGACATGACGGTATACTCGTATGAACCGTAGCTCGTTCTGAAGGCCGTCTTGGGAATGTCTTCCTCGCGAATGCGAATTTGATGATAGCCCATTCGGAGGTCAAGCTTAGAGAACACTTTAGCTCCTTTGAGCTGCTCAAAGAGTTCGTTGATGTTGGGGAGCGGATACTTGTTCTTAATCGTCTTCTTGTTCAATGGCCGGTAGTCAACACAGAGACGCTCCGTGCCATCTTTCTTCTTGACAAATAAGACACCACAGCCCCACGGAGATGTACTCGGTCTGATGAGACCCATACTCTCCTGCTTATCAAGCTGCTTCTTCAATTCCTTCAATTCATCCGGAGAGAGCTTGTATGGACGCTGGCACGCAGGTTCAGTGCCCGGCTCGAGTTCAATGACAAACTCCACCTGACGGTGTGGAGGCATGCCTGGAAGATCTTCTGGAAAGACGTCTTGATATTCGTTCACCACTGGAATTTGCTCTATGGCATTAATTTCGCCCTTATCATTAAGAGAGAAAAGCCAAATAGTATTATCCTTGGAGGCGAAGATAATCACATCTTCATCAGAATGAGTCAACTTGACTTCCTTTTGAGCACAATCAATGTGAGCATCATGCTGAGAAAGCCAATCCATTCCGAGGATGAGGTCGATGTCAGAATTACCAAGAACCACCGGAGAAGCCAAAAATCGATAATCACCCATGCGAATAGACACATCCGGAACATGCACCCGAGAGGTCATTTGCAAACCAGGAGAAATAATGCTCAACGGCTTCGGCATCACTTGAGTGACAAATTCATGCTTAGCAACAAAAGGTCTTGAAATGAAGGACAAAGATGCACCCGAATCAAACAATACTTTAGCTGGAAAAGAGTTAACTGAGAGGTTACCCAAAATGACATCAGAAGAGTTCTCCGCTTCAGCTGCACTCATCAAATTGACCCTAGCAGACTTTGGATCATGCTTGACAATAGCTGAACTCATAGGTGGAGGAGGAGGAAGACGCTACGGATTCGGACATCTGCTGGCATAATGACCCTTCTGAGTGCATTTGTTGCAAGTCACTTCTGAGAGAGGACGGAAAAGAGAGCCACTGGACTTGGAGCCTTGAGACTGAAACTGCTTCTTCGACTGGTTGCTTGGGTTGGGTGGGTGGGAGAAACCACGACCACTAGAGTTCTTGTTGTTGGAGTTGTTGTATGGAGCTCGAATCACTGGAGGAGGAGGAAGCCAGAATTTATGTTGCTTCGCAGCCAACTGAGACGATGAGGAAGAGTGAACAGCATCTCGAATTCTCTTCTTAGAAGCCTCCATCTTAAGCTGAGCTGCTTCTTGTTTCAAAGCCATGTTATAGAACTTGTCGAATTCGTCTGGCTCGAACAAAGTGAGAGCAAGCTGAAGTTCATCTTTGAGACCTCCACGGAACTGATAGATTTTACTCTTGGCATCAGGAATGTCTTGCTTTGCATAGCAAGCGAGGTTTTGGAACTTGACATTATACTGATATACTGTCATGGAGCCCTGCTTGAGGTTGCGGAATTGCTCACGCATACCCTCGATGACACTTGTAGGAATGTGATGCGAGCGGAAATCCTTGCAGAAATTCTCCCAAGAGATCACTTGACCCGGCCTTGAGTCTTTGTACTGCTGCCACCAGTCAGCTGCTTGATCTTTCAGTTGGAAGGCTGCAAACTTCACATAGTCATCTTCCTTCACGTTACTGCACTCAAAATGCTTCTTTATGTCGGTCAACCAATCCTCAGCATCAAGAGGGTCGACACAGTAACTGAAAGCTTTAGGATTGTTAGCCAGGAACTGGTTGAGAGTAGCATGGTGCTGCTGGAAGAAGTTGCCTTGATTCCCTGGAACACCCTGATTAGCTTGATTAGCTTGATTAGCTTGCATCAGCTGCATCATCTGCATCATCAACTGAGTGTTCTGGGCAGTAGTCTGCATAATTGCTCTCCAAGCCTCAGGCGGAGGAGGAGGAGAAGGAGGATGTTCTGGAACCTCTTCACCCTCTGGGTTAGCGTTCGGAACCCTTTTCGGAGCCATCCTGTAAGAGATGACCACGAATCAGCAATTGATTGACAAAAGGTATAGCTGAATCAATGGAATGAATTGCAACAAGTCTTCACAATAATCATTCGAACAATAAGAACGAATGAAATCATCCGAACAAGAGGAACGAATGATATTTCTCAGTTAATTGATAACATCAGTCTTCACGAGAAGCCACATAGGGGACAAAATGAAAATAAGAAAAAAAAACAACAAGGTACAGACGGGAACAAACACAAGAGAGGAGTTTCGTTCTAACATCTTTGTGCTGAAAGCATATCAACGCGTTACGAAAAGGTTTTGCAATCCCCGGATCAGCATAGCCAAGGACCCTTTAAGATGCAACTCCTGATAGTAACCTCGGTCATATAACCCCTTCACTCAATGTCGAACCCCGAACTCACTAACCTGCATTCGTTGGAAGAATGCCTACGATCTACTGGATAAAACTCACCTATAGATTTCCGAAAGATTCCAGTTATGCAATCAGGTGTTGGGGATACACGGGAAGCACCGCGCAATCAACTCTAACCTACATCCAGGTGTATCCATCCTTCAACACATAACCAGTCTTTCTCGGAAACTGTGTACCTCGGACCTTCGAAAAGCATCCACTATAACAAGCTATGGCAATACTCCCGAACTACCTCCCCAGTACTGGGTGATGTCGGGGTTATCTTGCCACTGGCCGTATAGGGGAGATTTTCGATGTCGGCCGTCTTAAGTATTTAGTACTGTCGCGATATGCTTGTTACAATGATACCCCGAAGCTCAACTCCTCGGTAACAGGAGGCATCGGGAACAATATCCTTGTCACAAGAACATCGAAACAATCCCAGAATACTCGCGGGATTCCTAAAAAAAAATTGTGCAAATTTTGAAGATAGGAGAGACGAGAGTAGACGTCAGGAGTCCTCACCAGAGAGAAAGGGGATGAGAAGCAAAGAAATCCTACTCTCCGATATAATATAGGACTCAAAAAGTTTTCAGTGTGTGCCTAGACTCGACCGTCAACGGTTCGATCAAACAGTGGGGGCTCCTAGGTCGGAGAAGGCTCTGATACCAACTTGTAATGCCCAGGATGGAGTTATACCTCCTACGTGTCGAGGCACGACTTAAAGGCATAAGTCCATCCTAGAATGATCTCAAGTTTGGTAATCTTTGCACAACTCATGTAAAAGAGGGGATAGTAAACTGAAAATAGTTGGCTTACACTCGCCACGTCACAGAATTACAGTACAAGTCTCAAACATCATACATTAAGAACACTACAACCCTCTAAGGGCAAAAGCCAAATGTCAAAGTACCAAACTCAGTTAAATAAACCACAGGCGGATCGAATCCTAGTAAGAGACTCCACTACTGATCGTCCGGGTAGCGCACATAGTACCGACTACGCTCCTCGTCGTACTCCCAATCCAGCTCGGTGCCATCACCTGGATAGCTCACAGGTGGACCTGCATCTGGTGTGTGAAGTAACTGTGAGCCACAGAGGACTCAGCAATCCCGTTCCCGGGTAACAGAACTATTTAAGCCTTTGGGTGAGGATAAGGCTGAAGAAAAAGAATAAGTCTGCAGCAGCAACTAGCATCTAGCTTACGTAAGTGAGAGCGAGAAGAGAAGGCATCGGCGAGAAGTGATCACGAAGTGATCCTAGCTACAAGCTCACAATCATAACCCCTCCGTGTTCAACTTCCGAACCCCTATTCGGAAATTGACAGTCACGGAACACACGCTGGTAGTGTATTAGTAACATTGTGTCAAGTTATCTACAACCGGAATTAACAAGCTCCCATCTGCCACATAACCGCGGGCACGGCTTTCGAAAGTTCAAACCCTGCAGGGGTGTTCCAACTTGACCCATTACAAGCCCACGATCCGCGGAGTCGCAACTCCAAAGTGGGAAGACCCGAGTATCCTCGGAATCCCGTGCTCAAGATATACCGAGCTAAGGTAAGGCTAATCCAGCAAATCCTCCCGGCGTGTCGACACCCTGATAGTAGCCGCGCGTATCTAGGTCTCAGGACACGTCCGGATGAGCAGTACGTACAGATACCGAAGATCCCAGCGAACCTGGTGGTATCCGCAAGTGGCTCTAGTTTGGACCAACACTCAAGTCGAGCACTGGCCCAGGGGGTTGAATTAATTAAGCCTCGGGTTAATTACTCCCTCGGAAAGTTTTAGTTGTTTAGGCAAATAGTACCAAGGTTGGGACTTGCTGGAAAAGACTTAGCACTTAGCGGTTTATCGAGGGGGTCCCATACACCCCAACCGTGTTAGGAACGCATAATCAAGGAACATAATACCGGCTTATACGGATCCTAACGGCATGAGTGGAACAAATCACCAAGCAAAAGGCTTAGCCTTCCACCCTTGCCAATATATAGGTGATTTCATTTAAAGCATTTATATAGTGTGATATAACCCAACCAAACTTCAACATGGAGCAAGCATCTTCGATCTTCACCTGCAACTAGCAACGCTATAAGAAGGGCTGAGCGAAGCGTACTTAGCCAAGCAACGGTTTGCATAGGTAGGTTGGTTAAACATGGCAATTGGTTACAAGTAGGAGGCTGACAAGAAGAACATGGGCATCGAGGCAAAACTATAGATCGAGACTACTAGCAATAGGCAAAGATAGTAATGTTATCGGGGTTCGGTCATCTTGCCTGAAGAGAAGTCGTTCGGATCGTAAGAAGGGTCCTCGTGCTCAACCTCGTTGGAAACCTCGTGCTCAACCTCGTACTCGGTCTCAGCTTCTGGCTCTAAACAAAACAATCACACCAAGCACCAATCAACAAGATGCAATGCGCACTCGAAAAACATGAATGCATGATGGATGCACTAAGGATGCACACGGAGCACGTAAAACATCACTCAAGCAAAACACCTCAAAACAAGATAACAACCTGATATTATTAATCTACACAGAAAAACAACCAAGTTTGATATAAGATTCGCTGAAATCGGAGTTACGGGCTAAAAGTTATGCCCGAAACAAGATTTGAGCGAAAGCTGAAAATTACAGCAACATAGCATCTTTGGAGCTCAAAATAATTAAGCTACAGCACCCAAAAAGCATGGCAAAGGACTTGAACACAAACTAGACATATAGTACAGCAACTAATTCCAAAGTGCACCCCCAACGGAGTCACGGATCAATAGCAATGATCTTGGACATATTGAACTTTACAATAAAATTCTGGCAGCAGAATTTTATTGAAACTTTAGAGCAAAAGATAAACATGCTACAGCCACTTAAATGGACATGTGAGGACATGGATGGAAAGACAACAATATATACTACAAGGAACAATCAAAATCCACCCCAAAACTATCATGCTTTGTCCTAGAACATCACACGAACATGGCATCGGAACGTTACAGATTTCAGACTTAGTGATATCAAGGCATATAAAAGAGCATGTTTAAGTCACCTCGAAACTAAACATGGCAAAGGGTAAGCACCTCATCAAAGTGCATATGAAGGTGATCCCGAAACACACAAGCATGCATCATAGAGGTGAACACAACGATTGCAACGAGCTCAACAAGATGGCATTTCATAACAAGTGAAAACACCTCATATGAACATGGCACTTTGCAACGATGATAACAGGGCAATAAAAAATCTACCATGCAACCTATCACAAGCATCACGTAGTTCGTGGCAAGACGAACACGTGGACATGTCATTTGCATCATTTGGACAAACGAGCTAAAAGATATCACATGGCAAAGGTGGCATGGAAATAACACATAACAGCAGTTTATATCATGATGCACTCTTGCAACAGCAAAACAAGCACCTAGATGATCTCTAACATGCATGACAACAACAGGTAAAACGTAGAGCACATCTCCACGAACGTCTGGACATATTACACGCGCAAAACGGAGCACCACAGTAAAAGTTAGAGCAGTTCAAACTTTGCATCTCAGAACAAAAACTGGACTTAGTGAGAGAGGGAGCAACCTTAGTCCAGATCTGGAAAAAAAAACGGAGACGGGCCGGCGGCTGGCTCGCGGGGAAGGCCCAGCTCGGCAGAGGCGGCGGCGCGGCCCAGCGGCCTGGCCCGGCTGCGGTGGCGAGGCCGCGCGGAGCGGAGGGAGGCGCGGGCCTGGTGCGGAGGGAGCCCGCGGGGCGCTGGCCTGCTCGGAGGCGGAGCCTGGCGGCGGTGTGGCGAGGCGGCTGGAGTGGGAACCGGCCCAGGCAGCGGGAGCGAGGAGACGAAGGGGAGGCCCGCGCGAGGGATGCCTCAGGCGAAGTGGGGACCAGGCCGTCGGTCGATCGGCCCAGGTGCGAGGCGAGGGCGTCGCGGGAGCGTGGCCTTGGCGCGGCGAGGCGGCTCGGGGATGTGGTCCTGGGCCCGGGCCGGCGACGAAGGCGATGTGGCTGCTGCGTACGGGGCCGAGGCCTGCGGCTGGCGACGAAGTGGCCTCGAGGCCGAGGCGACGCGGTCGGGGCGTTGACCCTGGCCTCGCCTGGTCGGCGGCTGCTGCTGCGATCGAGGGAGCTGGCCGGAACGGCTGGTTCCCTCGGGATCCAGGAGAAAAACTGGGGATTGGATCTGAGATCTGAAAGAAAAGGGAAAAAAAATAGAGGGGAAGGGGGAAGAAGAAGGGGACATGCCAAAATAGACTAGGGTCTATTATATAGCAGTTTTTAGGGTTAGGAGGAGTTTTAGGGGCGCTAGGAGCCCTCCGATCGCGATCCGACGGATCCGATCGCGGGGATAGTTTAGGAGGCCTAGGAGGGAGAAAAGAGACTGCAGTAGGGGTGTTTCCGGGACACGAAGTAAAGGCACTTCGGACCCACACGAGCAACGGATGGAAAAGTCAACGGAGTCCAAACGAGACGAGATTTGAGAGGCGGGTAGCACACAACAAAACAACAACACACAAAACAACCTCGCGGCACACCGGTAACGTTAAACGCCCGAACCACAAAGTAGGCCTACGGAACGTCACGGACACGTGAGGGAGCTCCGGAACGCGAAACGGACAACGGGAAGAAACACGACGAACCGGATGCAACCCACAACACAAATGCAATGCGATGCACATGTCTACATGATATGAATGAATGCCACACACTCACACAACAAAACGACGAAAGCCCGAAAGACAAAGAACCCGGAATGGAAATAGATGAAGCCGGAGATATATTATATACCCAAAAGGGAAAGTATTACATTCGGGGCATTACACTACTCCCCCTTTGGCAGCTACTACCCAAAAGGTGTCAGACCATCAGAAAGCATCATCATCATCATCGTGAGTACCACTGCCACCAGCCTCATCAAGAAATTCAGACCACTCAGGACCCGAGGGGAAGCCAAAGTCAGAAGGCGGAACATCCGGAAGTCGTTCATCATCACTCACATCGTATACTCCGGATTCTATCAGATGAGCCTTCAGAGCATTCTTGGAAGTAACCATGCGAGTGACTACATCGTGGTTCTGGGAACACTGAAAGGTGATGGCCTTCATCATGGCAGAGTGAGCTTTCCCAAGAAAGCGAGCAATGCGTCCAAGGGATGAAGACCCGGAATGAGTAGTGGGAGGAAAATGAGCAGCAGTTCGACGAGGATGAGTGGAGGAGGAGGGCTTCACCCAGTCATCAGCCATGTGGGATGGAATGACCCACTGCTCATGTAAATGAGTGCGGACAATGGGAAAGGGAGCCACACTCTCAATAAAGGCCTGAAGATAGGGGGCATGAGGAAAGGCTCGCTTGAATTGGAAGGAAGCGAGACGGATCTCATGCCACAGAAAGTGCGGAACATTTATCTTTCCTTTAGGTGCCGTGTAGAGACGATGCATTAGGTCAATGCAATAGCTATTGCACGACCCTTTGTCTCCCATTTTAGGATAGACGGTGCGAATGACACACTGAAAAATGATGTAAAAGGGAGAGCGCCAAATTGACACTTGGTTTAGATCTTTTTCTTTCTCCTCCTTAGTCATTTCAGCGATGGGTTTGAGGAGATCCATGCAAACATTTATGCCTTTGGGCTTATGGCGGGGATCATCTTTGTGTATTTTGAACCCACTATCAGGAAAGCCCAGAGCAGCCACAAATTGAGAGTATGAGGCTGTAAGCACTGTGTCGGAGGTCATCCAAGTGACAGTGTTGTTGGGGTAAAAATGACATGTGGCATAAAATTGATGGATCGCAGCATTATTAAAATCATGCTGAAAGGAAAAAGGAGCAGCGAGACCCGAAGTCTCAATGAGTTCAATGGCTCCCGGATACTTCTCCGGATGAGAACGAATGTGCTCAAGATCAATGCACAAATGTAAGGACAGACCTTTAGGTAAAATGACAGTGGTGAAAATGTGTGCCTGGACATTGGTGCGAAAACGATCATCCGTGGAGTCGCTCGCAACCGTAAATTGGTCTACATCACGGCGAAGAGTAAGATATGATGCGATGGGAATGGTGTTGAATCGCTTAACCTTTCGACCGTGAGAGAGAGGAGGCTCAAGGGAGATGTGACGAGCATCACCTTGAGGCTGAACTGGTGGAGGAGGTGGCTTAAACGTGGGTCGCCGAGTCTCGGGCTTGGGTGCAGCAGTGTGGGAAGAGCCAAGGTCCTCCCTCTCCATAGTTGCGAGTTCATCCTCAAAATCTGATTCCTCCGATGAGGAGTCGCTTGTGGGGCTGCGAGGCGGAGCGACGCGCTTCTTAGCGCGAGCATGTTCTTGTGAGTCATCGGAGCCACCACGACGAGATGGGCGAGCAATCCCACCGGTGGCCTCCTTGCGTGCGGAGTGTTTAACCTTCGGCATTCCGACCTAGAATAAGAAAAAAAAAGGACCCACAATCACCGCACTACTCTCATAGATCGAGGGCAAACCCGAGGGATGAGAGGAGGGGAAGAAGAGGGGGAAACCTTGGAGTGAAGATGCGAGACGGAGAGAGGCCGGCGAGGGAACCAGGCGACCAACCCGGCTTATGGACAGACGAGGGCCCCCTCCCGGCGGCGGCCAGAAAAAGGATTCCAGCGGCGACGGCGGCCAGACGATGAGGTCCAGCGGCGGCGGCCAGGCGATGAGATCCAGCGGCGGCGGCCAGGAGATAGGGACGGGGATGAAGATTTTAGGGTAAAACTGCCCCTCCCCACGCGGCCCGCCTTATATATGGGCCAGGGATATACCGGACGACCGGCGGTTTCCGGACGTCCGGTCCTAGTATAATTAGCGGATATCCGACAGTACCGGACGTCCGGCATAGGATTGACAGAAGGGTTTTGTCGGACGTCCGGAACGTACCGGACGTCCGGACGCACTCGAAACACCGGACGTCCGGAAAGTACCGGACGACCGGAGGGTCAGAGATGATGGATGGCTTGGGGCATTTTGTAGGGAGATGATGGATGATGCTTGCATGAATCTCGGAGACGATAAAATAACTTGCTTGGTTACTATGGTTACTCTACGAGTGGTGGTTGATGTCACCATGTTTGAGCATATGTGATATGAGACCTCAAGAATGTTGACTTGGGTGCATAGTCACTACTCCATCATATTAAAGCACCACATGATATGGTAAGCTTTGAGAGTGTTTGTTCTTTTTATGCATTGTATAGGAAGTAGAGTAGTCATGAGTTGAGTGTCTCCCCCTAAATATATGCCTACATCAAGACGAGATATTAAGTTTATGCATGAATGGGTACTAGATTTCACATAATATTGTCAAGCTCCAAGATACCAAGTTCACGCCTAAGTCGACAAAACCTAGCTTCATCCAATGGCTTCGTGAAGATGTCTGCAAGTTGCATTTCTGTACCAATGTGGGCAACATCGATGTCACCCTTTTCCACATGATCTCTCAAGAAATGATACCTAATGTCAATGTGCTTGGTGCGAAGATGATCTTTGGGATTTTCAGCAATGTTGATTGCACTTTCATTATCACATAGAAGAGGCACATGTCGATAGGTGATCCCGTAATCCTTCAAAGTCTGCCTCATCCATAGTAATTGAGTTCCACAACTGGCAGCTGCAATGTATTCTGCTTCACAGCTGGAAAGGGCAATACAATTTTGTTTCTTGGAGGACCAACTTACCAATGAGCGTCCAAGAAATTGACATGCACCGGAGGTAGACTTGCGGTCCACTTTGTCACCAGCCCAATCAACATCCGTGTACCCAATAAGATCAAACTTAGCATCCTTGGGGTACCATAGACCCAACTTTGGGGTGTGAACAAGGTATCTAAGAATATGCTTAACCGCTTTATGATGGCTTTCCCTAGGGGAAGCTTGAAATCTAGCACACATGCATACGCTAAACATGATGCCTGGTCTAGATGCACAAAGATAAAGCAATGAACCAATCATAGAGCGATAAATAGATGGGTCAAAAGGAATACCGTTTGTGTCTTCAGTGAGGGCAATTGTGGTTGGCATGGGTGTCTTACATGGACTAGCATCAGACATGCCAAACTTTTCTAGGATGTCCTTGAGGTATTTTGCTTGAGACAAGAAGATTCCTTCTTGAAATTGTTGAATTTGAAATCCGAGGAAGAATTTCAAATCCGCATTGAGCGACATTTCAAAATTCTTGGTCATTGAAGCCGCAAACTTCTTGCATAAATGAATGTTAGGAGAACCAAAAATTATGTCGTCTACATAGATTTGGCATAATATCACATCACCCTTGTGTCTCTTAGTAAAAAGAGTGGGATCGATCACCCCTCTCACAAAACCATCATCGAGTAGAAACTTCTTAAGATGATCATACCAAGCACGAGGTGCTTGTTTAAGGCCATACAAGGCCTTATGAAGTTTGTACACATAGTTTTTGTGATCGGGATCAACGAACCCAGGTGGTTGTGATACATATACTTCTTCTTGTAGAGGACCGTTAAGGAAAGCACTCTTCACATCCATTTGATGTAATGTAAATCCATTGAAAGCAGCATAAGCAAGTAAGATGCGAATAGATTCGAGACGGGCAACGGGAGCAAAGGTCTCACCAAAGTCCAAACCTTCGACTTGTGAGTACCCTTGTGCCACTAACCTTGCCTTGTTGCGGATGATGACACCATTCTCATCTTGCTTGTTCTTGAAAATCCATTTTGTTCCAATGACATTGTGTTCTGTAGTTGGTCTCTCCACCAGAGACCATACTTGGTTGCGTTCAAAACTGTTCAACTCTTCTTGCATTGCCACGAGCCAATCGTTGTCCATTAATGCGTCTTGTACCTTGACTGGATCAATACTAGACACAAACGAGAAGTGAGCACAAAAGTTTGTCAATTGTTTACGAGTGACCCTACCTTCGGATATGCCAGTGAGAATTTTGTCAACATCAACACGTCCGGCCACACGAGGCATGATGGAGGTGAGAGTTTCACGAGGTTCAACTTCATGTCCATCATCCACGTCCTCAACATATGGATCATTGATGTGAGGTGGAAGATCTTCTTCTTCATGTTGCATTTGTTGAGGTTCATCATCTTCTTCTTCACGTTGCCTTTGTTGAGGTTCATCATCCCTGATTGCACTTTCTTGCTCTTGGTCTGGTTGAGGATGATCATGGTGAAGGACTTGATCATCATCAGGTGCTTGAGTTCTGGGCATTGGTTGAGGATTTTGATCTTGTGGTGGTGTGGGTGTTGTAATGGTTGGATATATAGGAAGTCGTGCGTCGTTTTCCATATCATCATGAGGTTCTTGTTCCATTGGAAGAAGAGCACCAACACCCATGTTCAAGATATCTTGAGAGGAATCTTCATCACCTACATCACTTAGATCAACTTGCTCTCCATGAGAGCCATTAAATTCATCAAACACCACGTCACAAGTTTCTACAACACATCCATTGGATTTGTTGTAGACCCTATAGGCGTGGGAGTTTGATCCATAACCAACAAATATACCCTCAATAGTTTTGGATTGAAATTTTCCTAATCGTTCTTTCTTGTTGAGTAAGAAGCACTTACATCCGAACACACGGAAGTACTTGACATTTGGTTTGTTTCCGGTTAGGAGCTCATATGGGGTCTTTTCCAAGATTTTGTGGAGGAAAAGACGGTTTGAGGCATGACATGCAGTGTTGACGGCCTCAGCCCAAAAGCTATGTGGTGACTTGTACTCATCCAACATTGACCTTGCCATCTCCACAAGGGTACGGTTCTTTCTTTCAGCCACACCATTTTGTTGAGGAGTGTAGGGGGCGGAGTATTGATGCTCAATCCCCTCGTCACTGAGAAACTCTTCCAAGGTGTAATTTTTGAACTCGGAGCCATTGTCACTTCTTATTGCCAAGATTTCTTTGTCAAATTTGCGTTGAGCTTGTTTGGCAAAATCAATGAAGGTGAACTTCATCTCGTCTTTGGATTTGAGGAAGAACACCCATCTGTATCTTGAGTAATCATCAACAATGACAAGACCATACTTTTTCCCACCAAGACTATCCCATGAAGGAGGCCCAAAGAGATCCACATGAAGGAGCTCGAAAGGCCTTGATGTAGATACAATATTCTTGGGTGGGTGTTTTGATTGGTGTTGCTTCCCGGCTATGCATGCACTACACACACGATCTTTCTCAAAAGAAATATTAGTTAGTCCAAGGATGTGATTCCCCTTTAAGAGGTCTTGAAGATTTCTCATGCCGACATGGGCTAGCCGGCGATGCCATAGCCATCCCTTGTCGGCTTTGGCCATTAGACAAGTTGCATGGAAGGTACTCTCTTTCGAGAAATCAACCGTGTAAAGGTTGCCATCCAACTTTCCAACAAAGGCCACTTCAAGAGTATCTCTCTTAAAGACTTTCACATCCGTTAGTCCAAACAGTGTATCATAACCAACAGAAGCCAATTGACGAACGGAAAGTAAATGATATTTTAGAGATTGGACAAGCATGACATTTGCAAGTGACATGTCATTTGTGATAGCCACCTTACCCAATCCAAGTACCTGTCCTTTTGTTCCTCCACCGAACACGATGCTCATAAATGGTTTGATGGCTTCCATAAAATCGTAGAGCAATTTTCCGTCTCCGGTCATATGGTTGGTGCATCCACTATCGATCACCCATTTGACTCCACTGGAGAAGGCAACCTACACACAATTCATTACTTGGTTAGAGGCACCAATTTTGCAATAGGACCTCTCACATTAGTCACAAGGGTCTTAGGAACCCAAATAGCATAGAAACGAAATGCATTATGGTGGCCAACAAATTTTGCATAAACCTCTCCATCCTTTGTTTTACGAAGTACATAGGATGGAGGCATGAAACCCTTAGGTTTGATGGGAGTGGGTTGGTCCCTAGTGGCCTTTCCACTCATAATCTTGTTGACTTGACTCTCTCCTTTCTTCCTCTGCCCTTCGCGTACAAACGTCTCCTTGAGAGGAGTGGTGCACTTTTGAGTGGAGGTTTTTGTCTTGCTTGTGCTTGGGTCGTACCCAAGCCCTTCCTTTGCGAAAACTTCATTGTGACGACTCAATACTTCATTAAGGTTCGGTTGTCCTTGAGCACAAGTCATGAGTCCTTTCTTGAGCTGTGCTTTTAGAAATCGATTTTCCTCACAAATAGATGCTAGATCATAACTTGCGTTAGTAGTACAGGCATCAACATTTATAACAGGAGAGGAGTAAGCCTTGGCTAGAGTTTCAAGATAAGTAGCTTTGAGCGTCTCAAAGCTCTTTGTAAGAAGGGTGAGCTCTTCTTCCTTAGTCTTAAGAGACACAGATAGAAGCTCACACTCCTTAGAGAGAGTAGCATGAGACCTCACAAGTTTGCTCTTATCATTCGTCAACTCCTTGAAGGAGCTTTCATCCTTTTCCAAGGAACCAAGTTTCTTGACATATTCATCAAGGTTTGTACCAATTTTTATGCACAGTTCATCATTTTTTGCTTCCTCATATAGGACTTTCCGCTCAAGGATTTCGTATTTTTCCTTTTCCTCGGTGACGAGGGTTTCGAGTTCCTTAATGGTGACGGTGTGCTTACCCACCATCTCCATAAGCATACGAAACATAGTGAGTTTCTTTCCTTTGAGGGAACACATGAATTTTTCTAGTTTAGCATACATAGGATCATTCTCATCATTATCCTCATGATTATCCTCCGCATCATTAAGAGTAGGTGGAGAGAAAAGAGGAGGTTCCGAACGAGAGGTTACCTTCACTTTGTCTGAAGAGGTTTGTTGCTCATGGTCCTCAACAATGGCGTTGGCCATCAAACACTTGTGTGCGTTGCCCTTGTAGTCTTTCATGTAGTTGTAGGTGACAACCTCACCACTTTTGTTGACTAGTCTCAAGGTGCTTTGAGAATCTTGAGCAACACCGGCAACACCTCCAACATCATCGGGATCGGATTCTTCTTGGGCAATCATAGCCCTTCCATCTTTCTTCTTAAGCTTGGAGTTCACAGGGTTTGGCAATTTCTTCTTTACAAAGTTCTTGGGGAATCTAGGCTTATCTTCTCTCTTCTCATATGGGCACTCATTGGAGAAGTGATCCGTCTCGTCACAGTTGTAGCAACTTCGGACCTTCTTCTTTTGAAATCTCCCTTTGAATTTTCCTGCGCTGAACTTCTTCACAAAGAGAGCAATGTCTTCATATGAGGGTCCCTCTTCAGAGTCACTTTCATCACTTTCATCATCTTCATCCTCACTTTCTTCTTCTTCACACACTTGTTTAGCCTTCAAGGCTAAGTTGGTCCCGGAAGATGAATTTCCATGCATGGCAAGATGTCTTGTAGCATTTGCCTTGGATTCTTCAAATAGTTGAAAGGTGGATATGATGTCATCTGGAGTCATTTCTTTGAATCCATGGTGTTGCTTTATGTCCCACACCATTTGATGGTGATACGGGGCAAGAGCATGTAGCAACTTGTCCACAAGAAACCGCTTTGTCAAGTTGAATCCATCTTGTGTCTTGTCACAGTCACAGGACTCTATGTCAGAGGTAAGCGTCATCAGACGCTCGTTGAGCTGGTTGGGGGTTTCACCTTTCTCCATACAGAAGTTTTGCAATTGACCTTTGGCAATCTCATATTGTGCAAGCCGGAGGGAGGAGGTTCCGGTTTTTGATCTCACAATGCAATCCCACAAATCCTTGGCACTGCTGATGTGTATGAAAGGTCTCCTTTGCTTTTCACTCATCCCTTTCCTTAACAACATGATTGCAGTGTCGTTGAGATGCTTGTCATATATTTCTCTTGGAGTGAGGTTCTTTGGATCAACAGGGTTGTACCCATCCTCCAAGATGGCCATCATCTCATCGTTTGCGAACCTAAGATGATCCTGCATAGCAACTCTCCACATAGAAAAGTCAGCCTTTCTATCAAGCACGGGAGGTTCACCCCCATGCTTATACTTTGGTTTTTCATCTTTAGGTTTTGCATATAGCCATGGAACATTAGAGTGATCACTATTAGGAGGTTGTTGATCAAGAGAAGGAATAGGCGCAGTTTGCCTCGAACCCACACCACCCGGACTAGGGGGTATCGTGGAATCTGTGGTTAGTGCGGCTAACCTTATTTTGACCAAGGCCTCAAGAGAAGCATCATGCTCCTCCTTTTGCTTAGCAAGGGCCCGTTCTAGATTCTCAGAGGTGAAGGTCTTGACTCCCGAAGAAGTCGAGACCTGATCTTTTGGATCTACAACAAGGGGAGTCCCATCGGGGTTCATCTCGCTCTAGGGCGGTTAAGCCACAAGAATAGAGCACGAGGCTCTGATACCAATTGAAAGGATCGAGATGGACCTAGAGGGGGGTGAATAGGTACAATTCTAAATTTTAATTGTTACTTCGAAATTTTTAGGCAATGGTACTAAATATGAAAGTGAGCCTAACAATTGCAAGTAAGATGCTTAACAAGTTAAGCAAGCTACACGGGTAGGTAGGTAAAGTAACACAATGAGATATAAGTAATAACTTAAAGAACAAGTAACCACAAGTAGAAAGTTTAGGTTAGGAATAACCGAAACTTCGAGAGACGTGGATGTATGCCGATGTTCACTTCCTTGGAGGGAAGCTACGTCACCGTTTAGAGAGGTGGGTGCTACCACGAAGGCACACCAACGCCACGAAGGCTCACCCTATTCTCTCTTTGAGATATCACCACGAAGGCGATTCCCAACCACTAGTGGTAAGCCTTTAGGTGGCCTCCAAACGCTTACAAACTTTTCCGGGGGGTAATCACAGAGTTTGATTCCTCACCGAAAGACTCCTAGCGCCTAGGAGTCTCCAACCTCCAAGAGTAACAAGAACAATGAAGTAAAGCTCAAGACTTGCTCAAATCACAAATTCCTTTGGTGCAAAGAAGAGGAGGGAGTGGATCTATCACTTGATTGGACAACTTCTCACAAATGTCTTCAAATCCTTTTGGGATCTAAGATTTGGTGTATCAAGGTGAGAGAGAGTGTGAATGTGTTCTTGAGTAAGCTCAAAGTGAGTGGTCAACCTCTCTTGTGGAAGAAGGGACTATATATAGTCATAGAGGAGAGAGGTGACCGTTGTACAGAAAAACGTACAGCATGTGTCGGACATCCGGTCATTACCGGACGTCCGGTGGCATAGGTAGCACCGGACGTCCGACGGAGGCCGGACGTCCGGAGCCTGACAGTTCACCAGACGGGGCCACGTATACTGCTGTGTGTACAGGTGACCGGACGTCTGGAAGATTCCGGACATCCGCTAATTCTCTCTGTAACGAAGTGCCGGACGTCCGGAGTGTGCCGGACGTCCGCTAATTCTTTCTGTGAAGAAGTGCCGGACGTCCGGAGTCTGCCGGACGTCCGTTAGGCGCTGAAGGACCGGTCGTCCGGAGGTGACCGGAAAACCGCTGTATAGTTTCTGTTGAGGAATACCGGACATCCGGAGGAGGTCGCTCGTCCGTTAGGCGCTGAGTGACCGGACGTCCGGAAGATACCGGTCGTCCGGTAGGCTGTGAAGGTCCGGACGTCCGGAGAGTGCCGGACGTCCGGAGAAAACTGGACACATAGGTTTAGTTACAATACTTCTAGGTGCACAGAATATTATACTTGGTATGGATAGAGTAGAGACAATGTGGGAGGATACTTTGTATGTTTTGAGCAAGTCTTTCACAATATCCATTGATCCCCTCTTAATAGTGCGGGATCCCTATACTCAGAATCAACCTGAAATTCAAGCTAGAAGCTATCATCTTTTATGTCCGTTCTTGAGCAATGTAGATTTGTCTGTATTCATGATCCACGCACACATTGAGACATAATCCTGAGATATACTTGATAAACATGATTAGTCCCATATATGCATGTTGTCATCATTTATCAAAATATAATTAAAGGCAAGATTGCACTTTCATATAGACTGTGTTGTTTTTCTGTGCTTCCTACCTTGCCATGTTTTGCTTCCTGTACAGACTTGTAGTGCATCCTATATAGAACTGTCTTGCATCATACTTGGTTGAGCATATTGTCATGTCTCGTGTGGTGTGTTTACCGTGTTGCTTTCTTCTTCTCGTTAGTGCTTGTTCCGTTGCGTTCGTGAGGATTCGTTCGTCTTCTCGTGGTTCGTCTTCAAGGCTTCTTCTTCGTCTTCTTCACGAATCCGTTCTTCTTCCTTGCGAGATCTCAGGCAAGATGACCATACCCTTGGATACCTTTACTATCATTGACTTTGCTTAGTTGTCTCGATGCTATCATTATATGTCGCGCTACCCATCTTATTGTCAGCCCCTCTCCTTGTTGCCATGAAACCTCTAACCTTTGACACCTTCCTAGCAAAAACCATTGTTTGGCTATGTTACCCGCTTGCTCAGCCCCTCTTATAGCGTTGTTAGTTGCAGGTGAAGATGAAGATCGTTCTAGGAGGGAACTTGTTGTTGGAATATCACAATATGTTATATATATAATAACACACCTATATACTGGGCATGGGTGGGGAAGGCTTGGCCTTTTGCTCCGTGTTTTGTTCCACTCATGCCACCTTAGGCGCCGATAAACCGGCATTATGTTCCTTGATTTTGCGTTCCTTACACGATTGGGTATATGGGGACCCCTTGACACTTCGTCTTTGAATAAAACTCCTCCAGCAAGGCCCAACATTGGTTTTAATTTGCTCATAATAACAACTTAATTAATTAATTAATTGCATAGGGAGTTAGCGCTACCCGAGGATTCTTCTACATAGCAGGGGGCCAGTGCTGATGGTGTTGGTTCCAAACGGGCGGACTGCGGGACGGCCTCGGGGAAACTCGAGGTATCTGGCTCCTGTAGGATGTCCCATCCGGTCGTGGCCTGAGACGAGATACGCGCGGCTACTATCAGGGTGTCGGCACGCCAGGAGGTCTTGCTGGACTTGTTTTACCATTGTAGAAATGTCTTGTGCACCGGGATACCGAGCCTGATCGGATTTCCCTAAGATAAGGGGTGATAATATTATATTTATCACTTCAGCTGATCGTGAGAGCTTGTGATGGGCTAAGTTGGGACACCCCTGCAGGGTTATGATCTTTCGAAAGCCGTGCCCGCGGTTATGTGGCAGATTGGAATTTGTTAATGTCCGGTTGTAGAAAACTTGTCAGAAGATCCGAGTTAAAACACACAACTGTGTGAGTAACCGTGACTGTCTCTTTTCATTTTGAGAAGAGAACACGGTGGGGTTATGTTTGACTCGTAGGTAGTTCAGGATCTTTAGCGATCACTACTAGTTGCGACCGTTTGCGTAGATGCTCATCTTATTCTTGTACTCGTAAGTGAGCCACTATATAATTTTGCTTAACCGCTGCTGCAACCTCACCACTTTACCTCTTCCTACCCATTAAGATTTGATAGTCTTGTTACCCATGGTTATGGGATTGCTGAGTCCTCGTGGCTCACAGATACTACAACATCAGTTGCAGGTGCAGGTTTCCGATGTCTTGACGTGAGAGCGATGATCGTTGTGTTGGAGTTCTTTCTTCTTCTTGTTCAGTCTTGGGTTTGGTTCCGGGTCGGCAGCCTGGGATAGCAGATGGATGTCATTGTGCTTTTCTTGTTTGTATCCGTAGTCGGATACTTTGTATTGATGTTGTTGTATTCATGTGACTTGTATGTATTGTTGTATCCCCCATGTATGTATGTAATGGTGCGATGTAATGATATTCATCTTGCTAAGCGCCCGAAATGCGGTTGTGCCCCAATCACGTAAGTGTCACGTGATCGGGATAGAATCGCATCTTGGGCCTTACAAGTTGGTATCAGAGCCTCGACCGACCATAGGATCCCCCTTGATTGATCGTAGTTTGGCCGTTGTTGAGTCTAGCAGATTTTTTTTTCGGAGTCTAGTTATATCGGAGAGTAGGAATTCTTTTACTCCTCAGTCCCTTCGTCGCTCTGGTGAGGAATCTTGACGTAGGTGTTTTGAATTACTCCTCTTCCCCTTCAATTTTTTTAGGATCATGTGGTTAGTTTTCGTTCGTTGCGTTGTTAGTTCTTTCATGTGGTGCATCTCTCGTCAAGTGGACTCGACCCTCTTCTTCTTTGCAAGTTCAACCTCATTTCTTTTCAACCGACGGTGTTTCCCCGTCCGATGTGGTCTTTTCTTTTCCCACCCGCCCACCCTTTTGCTTCTCGAAGCCGGAGTCCGTAATCGAGTATCCATCCTACTCGTGTGAATCCTTTGCTTCCTTTTCCTTAGTTATCCCAACTGGTGAATTCTCCTCTCTTTTGATATTCTTCACCTCTATTCTTCTTCGGTGGATTCAATTCCAATTTCTCGGTGTTGTTCTTATTCTTTCATCGGCTCAAGTGTTTCCAATTGCTCGTTCACCTCTCGCCATTTAATTGTTCCGGAGTTCCGAAGACATCGCAACAGATTCGTCTGTCTTCCAATTAATTCGAGGTTGTCACCTCATTCGAGTCTTTTAATCGTCCCGGTGCATCATCTTCTTTCAGTTCTTTCCGACGGTGTTTTTCTCTTCGGTGGGCTCATAACCCACAGGTCTTTTCCCAGGATCTTACCTGACTCTTCTATTACCCGGAGTGTTCCAAAAATTCTTTTCAAGTGTGACATAAGTATGGATTCCATCAGTCATATGCCTTCTCCAAGTTTTTTTGCAAATTCTTTTCATGTTTGGTTCAACCTTTCCTCTTTTAATTCTTCCGGAGTGTCTCAATAATTTTGGTTGTGTTCCTTGTCGTCATTTGAAGACCGAAGAAGCGTTTTCCCCTGAGTCTTGTCCGTTCTCTCGGAGATTCGTGCTTCTAGCTTAATGCTATCCTCTCGAATTATTCTGATTGTCATAAATTATTTTCCTTACCCATCCGGAGTATTTTCATGAATTCTTTTCTTTGTGTTCCTCCGAAGGCCATCATTTCAGAATATTTCTTCGTTCTCAGTTTTCAACTTCGTCCTCCAAATATTCTTCTTGATGCCTCTTCGTTCATCTCACATTCTTCCAGTGCTATCGTATCAATCCATTCTTTTATTCATATCCTACCGGTGTTTCATGAAGATTTTCGCAAGTGCGTGAGATATATCCTCTCTTTAATCCTTTCCAACGAGAATAAGTAGTATGCGAATCCATTGCTTCTCATCAATTCAATTGATGGAGGATAAGCATAACATAATTCTTATTCTTTCTTCAAGTTCATTTAATTCCTTCCTTCGGAGTTTATTCTTGATGAATGAATTCTAGTTCCAGGTGTTTTTTATTCTTTTTCTTCCCCGGAGTTCAAAGTTTTCCTTGTCTATCCCGTCTAATCATCGCAAGGCTTTAATCTTATTCCTTTCATCTGTCATTTCTATATCATCACCCTTTTGTTACCGGAGTTCTTCATGGTGGTTCATCATGATTAAATGCATTCTTCATATATTCATCTAATTCTTTCGGAGCAGCTCAAGTATTATTCTTTTGTGTCCCGAGATGCAAATAATTCTCCGTATTCTTTTGAAGTGGAGTTTTGCATTTCTTCATTATCAGCTAATCAATCTTTTGGTTGCGGCATAATTCACCTCAAGTTTTGAGATGTTTACATAAGTCCACAACAAGCTCATTCTTTTGTTGTTGATTTTATCAACAACTCCATTCAAGTCCTTCTTTGAGGATGCTCTTTTAAATTCATTCGTGATGGAAGTTGTCATCTTCTTCCCCATTCTTTTAATTCCGTTCTTTCAATTCTTCCGGAGGCATTGTCTTGTTCATTTTGTCATGTTTTCGTTTCATCTTTTCAAGTTCTGGTTCTATTCCATTCTTGTTCAACCGGTGTGCTATTTTCTTTCAGTTTCAGCCGGAGTGCTGCCCGAATTCCTTCGGTTGAATTCCTTTTCTATCTCTTTTAACCGGGGTGGTTTATTGTCTCTCTCTTGTCATTTAAGCTCGCGATTCTCGTCGTTTACCTTGTTTCCTCTTTTACCGGAGCTTCTCATCTCGTTCATCTTCATTGCATTCTTCCGTTAAGTGGCTCAACCTGTCAACGTCTTTTGGTTTCACTCTTTTGTCCTCGAAGAACTTTGTTCTTCTTCTTTCCTCTCCCGTCTCGTTCCTAAGATATTGGGACGAGATCTCTTGTTAGTACGGGAGTGTTGTGACACCCCGAGACCGGTGCGCCAGGTGTCAGATAGATATTCGTCGTCGTTGCCATGTCATCCGCTTGCGTGTTGCATCTTGCCATGTCATCATGTGTGTTGCATCAACATGTTTTCAAAACTTGCATCCGCCCGAGTCCCCTCGTCCTTTCCGTTGTCCGTTCTGAGCCCAGACACACTTGCGCGCGTCCGCGGTGCCTCCGAATATTTATTTTGTGATTGGACGGAAAACGTTCTCGGAATGGGCTGAAACCTGGCGTGTGGTCTTATTATAGCATAGGTAGACCGCCTATCAAGTTTCGTCGCGTTCGGAGTTCGTTTGATAGCCCAACGGTTAACCGTGTTAACTGCCAGAAGCCTCTTCTCTTTTGGCCCAGCACCCCTTTCACACAGCCCACCTAGCCCATTCTAACCCCTCCATGCTCTTGGCCGTTCGATCACGATCACGTGGCCGCGAACGGCTCCTCATTTGGACACTCCTAGCTCCCTCTAGCTATAAATAGGTGCCTCCCTCTCCATTTTCGCGCAGATCAAACCCTAACCCTCTTCCCACCGCGCGCCGGACATGTCCATCTCCGCCGCCGGACATGTCCGCCGCCCCCGAAGCCACTCCGAAGCCACCACGTCGCCCCCCGCGCCTCCCTCCCTCCGGGCCGCAGCCAGGCCGGATCCCGGGGCCCAGCTGCCTCCTCCTCGAGCCCACCTCCTCGCTGGCCCGGTCCACCTCTCCAGCCCCTCTAGTCCGGCCTGCCTCTGCCTCCTCTTCTTTTGGGCCAAAGCCCATGGTGAGAAATCCCTATATCCTGCCCGTGCGTCATTTAATAAACTACGCCTGTTGTGTGTTTTTTCCCTAGTGTCATTTTTTCTGCTAAGTCCTTAGATTTGCTTAATAATGTTGCATCTTTGACTGCTAATAACTTTTTGTGTGCTTATCCGTTTTGAGTGTATGATATGTCAAAATGATCGTGGTGATATGCTCTACACTTTGTTCCATTGTGCCATGCATGTTTGAGTTCATCTAGATGCTCTAATCTCGGTTGCAAGAGTGCTACTTGTTATAAACCTCTGCTACTTGTTATTTTGTTGCCATGTTTGAGATATGATAACTTGGTGCATGTTTATCGAAATGATGCATATGATATGTCAAAATGTTCATCATGAGATGCTCTACATGTTGGTTGCTGTAGCATGCTTGTTTGAGTCCATATTGCCATGTTAATCTCTGTTGCAAAAGTGCATGTGGCTATTAGGTTTTGTAACTTGTTACGAGATGCCTAGTTGAGGAGCTCGTTGCTATTGATGTGTTTGTCCCCATGTCACATGCCTAGATGTTTTAGAATCTCCATGATGTGTTCTTTGCTGTGGTGCAAACCAATTGCCATGATATGCCTTGAGGTGACTTAAACATGCTTACAAACATGCCATGTCAACTTAACGGTTTTAACACTTAGTGAAATTTCACTAAGTCTGGAATCTGTCTTATCCTGATGCTATGTTTGCTTGATGCCCTAGGTAAATCCATGTTAGTTTTGGGGTGACCATTGATCATTCCTTGTTTTATATGTTGTTGTCTATCCATTCGTGCCCTTACTTGCTCATATGAGTTGCTGTAGCTTATTTAATTCTTGCTCCCAATTTGCTATAAAATATTACTGTCAGGTTTTTAACGTCATGATCAAAATGTTGTCGCTTGTTGCTATTGATCCATGCCTCCTATGGAGTTGCTCCAATGGAGTTGTTTGCTGTAGGATATGTCTACTTCATGTACATGCTTCTTGTCACCATGTTTGAGTGCTGTAGAGTATATATTTCTTGCTCCAAAGTTGCTATGTGGCTGTTAGTTTCAGCTTTGCATAGTTTCTTGTTTCATGTGTATCTTTTAGCTCGTTGCTCCGTTTGGGGTGTGCCTTATATGAAACTTGTGTGATTTTGCATGTAGAATCATAATATCATATTGTTTTCATGTTTGGAGTGAGTTTTCTTGATGTTTGGGTGCATCTTGCATCGTTGCCTTGCTTAACTTGTTTTGCTCATATCTTCTAGACCGTAGCTCCGTTTTAAACAAACTTTATATGAAACTTGACTAGAATTTCGTGTAGATTATCATGGTGCATGTTAAATTACTGTTTAACAACTTTAACTTAAGGTTTGTTCAGATCTGAACTAATTTCAAACTATGCATACGAGGGCTTACCGGGTTTGTTATATGTAGTTTCCGGTCTCATTTAAACTTGTTGACTTGTGTTGTTTTTGAGTGCTTCCTGCCTTGCCATGTTTTGCATCATATATAGAATTGTCTTGCATCCTACTTGGTTGTGCATATTGTCATGTTCTTGTGTTGTTTTCCTGTGCTTCCTACCTTGCCATTTATTGCTTCCTGTATAGATTTGTCTTGCATCATACCTTGCCATGTATTGCATCGTATATAGAGTTGTGTTGTTTTTCTGTGCTTCCTACCTTGCCATGTATTGCTTCCTGTATAGACTTGTCTTGCATCATACCTTGCCATGTATTGCATCATATATAGACTGTGTTGTTTTTCTGTGCTTCCTACCTTGCCATGTATTGCTTCCTGTATAGATT
>LR738712.1:127105156-127151333 GCA_902687465.1 Secale cereale
GTCTTGTGTTGTTTTCCTGTGCTTCCTACCGTGCCATGTATTGCTTCCTGTATAGATTTGTCTTGCATCATACCTTGCCATGTATTGCATCGTATATAGACTTGTGTTGTTTTTCTGTGCTTCCTACCTTGCCATGTATTGCTTCCTTTATAGACTTGTCTTGCATCATACCTTGCCATGTATTGCATCATATATAGACTGTGTTGTTTTTCTGTGCTTCCTACCTTGCCATGTTTTGCTTCCTGTACAGACTTGTAGTGCATCCTATATAGAACTGTCTTGCATCATACTTGGTTGAGCATATTGTCATGTCTCGTGTGGTGTGTTTACCGTGTTGCTTGCTTCTTTTCGTTAGTGCTTGTTCCGTTGCATTCGTGAGGATTCGTTCGTCTTCTCGTGGTTCGTCTTCAAGGCTTCTTCTTCGTCTTCTTCACGGATCCGTTCTTCTTCCTTGCGGGATCTCAGGCAAGATGACCATACCCTTGGATACCTTTACTATCATTGACTTTTCTTAGTTGTCTCGATGCTATCATTATATGTCGCGCTACCCATCTTATTGTCAGCCCCTCTCCTGGTTGCCATGAAACCTCTAACCTTTGACACCTTCCTAAAAAACCATTGTTTGGCTATGTTACCCGCTTGCTCTGCCCCTCTTATAGCGTTGTTAGTTGCAGGTGAAGATGAAGATCGTTCTAGGAGGGAACTTGTTGTTGGAATATCACAATATGTTATATATATATAATAACACACCTATATACTGGGCATGGGTGGAACCGTGGAAGGCTTGGCCTTTTGCTCCGTGTTTTGTTCCACTCATGCCACCTTAGGCACCGATAAACCGGCATTATGTTCCTTGATTTTGCGTTCCTTACACGGTTGGGTATATGGGGACCCCTTGACACTTCGTCTTTGAATAAAAATCCTCCAGCAAGGCCCAACATTGGTTTTAATTTGCTCATAATAACAACTTAATTAATTAATTAATTGCATAGGGAGTTAGCGCTACCCGAGGATTCTTCTACATAGCAGGGGGGCCAGTGCTGATGGTGTTGGTCCCAAACGGGCGGACTGCGGGACCGCCTCGGGGAAACTCGAGGTATTTGGCTCCTGTAGGATGTCCCATCCGGTCGTGGCCTGAGACGAGATACGCGCGGCTACTATCAGGGTGCCGGCACGCCGGGAGGTCTTGCTGGACTTGTTTTACCATTGTCGAAATGTCTTGTGCACCGGGATACCGAGCCTGATCGGATTTCCCTAAGATAAGGGGTGATAATATTATATTTATCACTTCAGTTGATCGTGAGAGCTTGTGATGGGCTAAGTTGGGACACCCCTGCAGGGTTATGATCTTTCGAAAGCCGTGCCCGTGGTTATTTGGCAGATTGGAATTTGTTAATGTCCGGTTGTAGAAAACTTGTCAGAAGATCCGAGTTAAAACACACAACTGTGTGAGTAACCGTGCCTGTCTGTTTTCATTTTGAGAAGAGAACACGGTGGGGTTATGTTTGACTCGTAGGTAGTTCAGGATCTTTAGCGATCACTACTAGTTGCGACCGTTTGCGTAGATGCTCATCTTATTCTTGTACTCGTAAGTTAGCCACTATATAATTTTGCTTAGCCGCTGCTGCAACCTCACCACTTTACCTCTTCCTACCCATTAAGCTTTGATAGTCTTGTTACCCATGGTTATGGGATTGCTGAGTCCTCGTGGCTCACAGATACTACAACATCAGTTGCAGGTGCAGGTTTACAATGTCTTGACGTGAGAGCGATGATCGTTTTGTTGGAGTTCTTTCTTCTTCTTGTTCAGTCTTGGGTTTAGTTCTGGGTCGGCAGCCTGGGATAACAGATGGATGTAATTGTGTTTTTCTTGTTTGTATCCGTAGTCGGATACTTTGTATTGATGTTGTTGTATTCATGTGACTTGTATGTATTGTTGTATCCCCCATGTATGTATGTAATGGTGCGATGTAATGATATCCATCTTGCTAAGCGCCCGAAATGCGGTTGTGCCCCAATCATGTAAGTGTCACGTGATCGGGATAGAATCACATCTTGGGCCTGACAACTGCGCCTTGGTAGAGGCGCAAGGAGCGGTCATCAGCAGGGCTGGGGAGCTCTCCAAAGCGCAAAACTCCATCAGAGATCTCAAGCTGAAGCTGGAGAATCTCGAGAAGATGTTGTCGGAGAGCACGGCTGGGGAGGAGACCTTGACCAGGAGCCTGGAGGAGGAGAAGCAGCTGCGGGCGAATGAGGTCGCCTCCCACCAGGAATATGTGGCGGGCGAGAATAGATGGATCAGCCGCCTGGAGGACGTCGCCGGCAGGGTCACCTCACAGTTGGCCATCACGGGGATGCCAAACGTGAGGTATGCCCCTAAGCGCAGCGGGACCGTCAACGCCAAGCTGACCCAGTTCTTCGAGGGCGTCCTTAGAGCCTTGGCTTCTCTTCACTCCAACAGAGCGGCCACGTTGGCCGGGGAGGCCCGGCAACTTTGCCGGGGGGTCGTGACCAAGGTCCTCACCAAGATGGCGTATTGGAATCCCGACCTTGACTTCGAAGCCGCGATAGATAGCTTGCCGGATGGTACTGACCTCACGGTGCTCAAGGAGCGCATCAAGCCCGTCATCAGCTGCATCGACGAAATCAAGAGGGTGGAAGGCCAGCGCCGGGATTATTCATCCCGTTCTTCTTCGCCGCTGCGGGTTCCCGACCAAGACAAGTTTTATCTTTAGTTAGAACCGCATCAATGATGTGATGTAACATAACTTTGAAGTATTTTTGGGATTATGCATGCTATTTCCCTGTTTGTTGCCTCTTTGTACGTCCACCCTATGCTAGCTGGGTAGGCTTGCCGGTGCGGAAACCCGAGGCGGCGTTTTGGGGATGGGTCCCCATTGGCCTGCCGGGTGAACGTGCTACCGGGTGAGCCACCTTACCACCCTTAACGCAGCCACTCGAACTGTCGAGTTTGACTCGAGTCAGAGTCGAGAGCCTTGCTAATTGCGGAAGGCTACCCTACCGTTTCCAACGTAGCCATTTGAACTGTTGAGCGGACTTGAAACAGAAGAAAGCCATTGCCGATCGGGGAGGGCCCCATTTGCGTACAAGTTTCTTTTTGTACAAAGAACGACAGCTCCGAGGATAATAACTTTATATAATAGAATGGAAATATCCGGGGTTCAATATAACTTAGCTCCTATATGTAGCCGTTGGAGTGCTGATCTTCCGACCTCCTTCCTTCTCAAAGAGCCACGAAGATGAAGGAGTGCTGGGCTAACTGCTTGAGCCGATTCTCACAACTGCAAGTCCCCCTACCTGGCGCGCCAAAGATGTCGGTGAGAACGACACCTATGGGATCACAAGAATCCCTACTACGGTTAGCGGGGCGCGGGGTTGAGAGAAGAGTGGATCAAACAGATAGCACACGGTTCGTTTATCCATGTTCGGGCCGCGAGGATGCGTAAAACCCTACTCCTGCTTTGGTGGACTGTATATCTGTGTTCCTCAGCTAGCTATGGGGCGTGAGGAGCTCCAAAAAGCCGAAAACTCCTCCTGGTCGCCTCGGGCCTCCTTTTATAGAAAAAGGGGTTGCCACAGTGGCACACATGAGATGGAAAGGGTACAGTGATGCAAGTTTATCCCTCCCATTACATGACAAGGCGCATTTAATGCGTCTTGCTTAGGTGTCGTTACTTTATCGGGGACGGCGGAGAGATCTGTCTTGTCCGTCGCCGCTCCTTCTTGTGTCGACACGCGCCCTGGCCAGCGATGCCTGAGATGCCATGTAGGTAGGCAGGTAGCTGAGGTGGCGTAATGGTGTGTCTTGACGAAGATCTGCATGCCACCACGCAGGTGCCTGCCCAGCTGGTTGGGTCGGCAGCTGCGTAAGGCGGTGGAAGTTTAGTCGGCCTGGGCCTGATGGTGGCCCTGCGGATGTCCTTGGCAAAGGCCTTGCCAGGGCCCCGGCAAGGGACTTGCCACGACGCCTGCTGCCATCCCCGGCAAGGTGCTTGCCGGAGGTCTTGTGGTCTTCTTTGGCTGGGTTTCCGCCAAGGGGCGTCGTCTTCTTAGTGCGTATTTGATCTTGAATGTCTTTCACAAAGATCTGCATGCCACTACGGGGATGTCTCCCGAATCCTTGCCCCATGGGGGCAGTGGACTCAATGGTGATTCGCTCCGTAGGCGTGGGGCGAGTTGCCGCGGCAAGGGTCTTGCCAGGGAGTTGCCGCGGCTACTAAAACAGGCTACCGGCAAGGATCTTGCCGGGGGAACCTGCTTCGTCCCTTTGCTCTTTGTGGTCTTGTTCTTGGTGTTGCTCGAGTTCTCTTGAGCTTCGGTCTTACCCTGGCTTACCTCCCTTGCCTTGCTTGGTGCGACGGTGCCCGTGGCTCAGACTGCTCGTGCACAGTCATAGGGGTACAAAAAGTGTACCCTTTTTGTACACCAACAAGGTGAACCTTATTCTAGACAGCACTTTGAATCAATATATCATGCCAATTGTACATGTTAGCCTGCTACTAGTACACAGCGACTTGGACTGATTAATGTCAATTGTACATGTTAGCTGCTAGTCTGCTTGCAGTACACAATGACTTGGACTTATTAGTTCAGGGATTATGCACGCAGGGATTATACAAAGACTAGTGATCTTATCATATCAAATTCATATGGTTTCAAGTAGGTACTAACTTTATGGAGCCATATATATCATACAGAAGCACACAAGTACATATTAACAAGAGATGCATAAGCAAAGGCCACCTGAAAATTCAGACTTGATATAAGCAAATAGCAGGCTAGCAGGCGCTGCCCACATTCCCAGCCGTGTGCCAATTGGATGAAGAATCACCAGACCACTGCCCGCAGGCGCTGCCCACAAAGGGCCTTGCGGTTCAGCAAGATAAGGTGCAGAGGTTATGGGGATCCGGGCGCCATGTCCGTGTGTAGAAGGGAAGGCCGGTCGGCGGACAGGATGGGGCGGCGGTGGGACGGGATGGGCCACCGGCAGGGAGATGAGATAAGGCGCCGGCGCACGCGTCCTCTTCGACTGCTATGGAGGAAGAAGCGCGGGAGTGGAGAGGAGGGGAGGCGCACGGGATCGGAAGCGCCGCCGCTATCGCTCGCCTCGGGCTGTAAGCGAGCGTAAATTTCTCGTGTCTTGCGCTGTAGCCCGGCGATTGACGAAGCGCCCGCTTCCTTCTCTCTCTCGTATTTACTCTCCTCCAGCTCAGATTTTCGCTGATGTGGGATGCCTTGCAACCTGCAGAGTAGGACTATTGTACCTGCTCTTAGTTGGCATCTTCGTCGTCTTCGATTGGATTGGTCGCTGCACAAATCCCGGGTTTCATGCACGCATCTGCGCTGATAAGCGGCCGCTAGCGCGTCCAGCGCTCGCCTCTCATCTTTGTCACGTGCCCGCGCTGGGCACTGGGCCCCTGGCCGGCCAATCCTCCAGCGCGATGCCTCTGCACGCACACGTTGTGTCTCCATGCATGTGTGGTTTCTCATGTCTGATGTACATGTCCATCAGCCCTTCTGTACACGGTGATGCAGCGCACGGCAGCCTCTCGCGTACTCATGTGCTGGTATGTCCCACGCTGCATGACATGCAGGTCCTCACGCGACAAAATTTTGTATTTTGACCATTTTCCTATCTAATTTCGGGATCTGGCCCACGTTGATTTGTTTTTTGAATTGTGACCCTTTTGCCTACCGCAGGGGTCCCGGTGGTACCCCCCCAAACCTACCGCCTTGGGCCCCGGCGGTAGGTGACGGGATGCCGTCTAACAGTCGTCAGTTCTAGCTGACGTGGAAAAGGGGCCTACCGCCATTGACCAAGGCGGTGGGCTTCTAAAACCTACCGCCAAGGGCATTGGCGGTAGGCCCGTGGGGTGGATAAGGTTGGGAGAGGGGCCTTTGGTCCCCCACACCCACTCATTCAGCAGACCCCAAGATACCTCTCTCTGTTCCCCTCATTTTGATTGGTTGAAAGGTTGGTTTCGTGTGCATTAGCTCATTTTATTGCAAACCCTAGTTCATCATTTTGGTGTGGTCAAATCAATTAGTATGATGCATTTATGGTTATGTTTGTTATTTCCTTATGTATTATGTGTCTAGAATTGTTTGTGGAATTGTTTGTGTATCTAGATCTGTTGCTATGTTTAGTGGTCATCTTTGGAGTTAGGGTTGGGCTTAAGAAAATAATTATGATCAAGATCACCTTAATAGTAACCAAGTGTTGTGCTCCATTTGATTTATTTTGTTGATGTCATCTTAAACCCGTATATTTATGTAGGGATGGACATTGCAGCTATGAGTATGGCGGTAGCGTGTGAGAAGGTTGCAGCGGAGCGACAGCGTGGTATGACGAGGGAGCTACAAGCATGGTTTACGAGTTGTGATGAGGCATATGCGGCCATGACAGATTTTAGCAAGTATTACATTATCAAGGAACCTTGTGATGGTAAGGAGAAAAAAAATCCGGAGGCTTGTGAAAGAAAAGAAGAAGATACTTAATGAGCTCCAAAGAGATAGAATATGCTAGTAGAAACGCTTTGGCAATAGAGATTGGGTTCGCTGTCAGCAAAGAAGAATTTCGGAAGCTGGACTTGACAAACCCGGACATGTCATTTGATGGGCAATCACACAAGGCATGTCAGAGAATCCGGAACACTGTACTCGCTGGGGCTAGTTCCGCGAAACAAAAGGTGTGTTGGAGAATTGGGTTGGATCCGTCGACTTTCGACTGAAGCCTAATCGTGAGCGTGATGAACAAATTGATCATCTTATACATTTTAGAGCTATATTTCCAGTGTAGAAATGTATGCTCGAGCTAGAGCTCGTAGTTCAATCTCATGTCATTCGAATCGGTATATGTTTTAAGTCACTTGGACAAGTGTCATTTTGTGGATGTAACGAACTATTCCGAGTTATGTATTTTCTTACTACTTGATCATGTTTGGATGTCATTTTTAGGGGGCACCCTACCTCCAAGGGGTCTGGCGGTAGGGTAGCCAACCCTACCAAAAAAATGACCAGTTCCGTTACAGTACTCAACACTTGAGGGGGGCACCCTACCGCCATGGAGTCTGGCGGTAGAGTAGCCAACCCTACCGGGGGAAAATGGCCAGATCCGGTACAATACGCAACACTGGAGGGGGGCACCCTACCGCCAAGGGGTTTGGCAGTAAGGTCTTGCACCCTACCGCCAGGGACCCCGACGGTAGGTTTAAAAAACAGAGCACACACTCTGTTTTTTTGCTGATTTAACACAACGCACAACAGTTTATCACAGAAATTGATGACAATAACAAAGATATTGCATCCAAACTTAGTTCTACGAGGTAGTTCACGACAAATTCATTAGAAATGTCAAATTTAGGTCTATGAGGTAGTTCACGACACATGGCCTCTTGCCTTAATTAGTACTAGATAGTTCATGATAAATTGTGGCATGGATTTATCCGATTACATGATGAGTCCACCGAAGCGAAGGCCCTACTGAGTCATACGAGGCCATTTCCCCTTCTTGTCACGTGCCTCATCCTCCTCTTGCGCCTCATGTGCCTTTGCAAGCTTTCCTTCCCTCGCCTCCTCACGAGCAAGCTTCGCTTGGCATGCCCTCTCCTCCTCTCGTTTTTTCCGCTCCAACCTCTCCTTCCGACGGCGCTCCTCCTCCAAACCTCTTTGAAATGATTCTTTGAACCACCGTTGGCGCCTAAGACAATCTTGATATTGGTCCTTTTCGACATCTTCTGGAACTTCATGATCTATATATCCATGGGAAGTACTTGCATACAGGAGGCGGTGACTACATACACAAAATTCGTTAGTGCTCACAAAAATATGAAATCAACAAGTTACTCTTAAGACATACCGGCGGTAGGTCATAGGGGTTACTAGGAAGCACACGATCACGGACATAGTTGGGCATACAAAAAATCTCCTTCCCTCCATCCATGACTTCTTTCTGTCGATGGATACCTTCACCTTGCAAACATCTCCACACCAACATGGTGGGATTTTCACATCTTTCTCCACCACCTTGTCCAAATATGCGTTCTCCCACTTATTCGGCATGTCTTATTGGTTAGCACACGGTGGCCTCGTCATGGAACCGGATGAAGCCATGCCTAAAATAATCAATGATCACAAGTCAAACATATGAACACATTGACAGGTAAAGAAGCAAACAATTATACTCCCTCCGTCCCAAAATAAGTGACTCAAAAATGACTTAACTTTGTACTAAAGTTATGTAACGCCCAAGATGCGATTCTATCCCGATCACGCGACGAACTCGTAATTGGGACACAACCACGTTTTGAGCGCTTAGCAACATGGATATCATTACATCGTACCATTACATACATACATGGGGGATACATACAAGTCATACAAGTCACATGAATACAACATCATCATGAACAAGACATCCAACTACGGATGCAAACATGAAAAGCACAAAGACATCCATCCTGTTATCCCAGGCTGCCGACCAGGAACCTATCCCAAGACTGACGACGAAAAAGAAAGAACTCCAACGCAAAGAACATCCCTCTCACGTCAAGTCATCGGAAACCTGCACCTATAACTTTTGTCGTAGTATCTGTGAGCCACGAGAACTCAGCAATCCCATAATCATGGGTATCAAGACTAGCAAAGCTATATTGGGTATGGAGAGGTTAAGTGGTGAGGTTGCAGCAGCGGCTAAGCAAAAGTATGGTGGCTAACTTACGAGTACAAGAATAAGATGAGCCTCTACGCAAACGGTCGTAAACTAGTAATGATCGCTAAGAGGTCCTGAACTACCTACGAGTCAAACATAATCCCACCGTCTTCTCTTCTCAAAATGAAAAGAGACGGTCATAAATACATCACGCGGTTGTGTATTTTATTTCGGATCTTTGTCAAGTTTTCTACAATAGGACATTAACAAATTCCAATCTACCACATAACCGCGGGCACGGCTTTCGAAAGATCATAACCCTGCAGGGGTGTCCCAACTTAGCCCATCACAAGCTCATGATCCGCGGAGTCGCAACTGCATGTTGGGAAGACCCGAGTATTCTCGGAATCCCGTGCTCAAGATATTTTGACAAAGGTAAAACTAATCCAGCAAGACCTCACGGCGTGTCGACACCCTTATAGTAGCCGCGCGTAACTCGTCTCAGGCCACGACCGGATAGGTCAGCCTACAGGTATATACCAGACCTCGAGTTTCCCCGTGGTGGCCCCGCAGTCTGCCCAGTTTGGACCAACACTCATGAGGAGCACTTGCCCGGGGGTTGATTAAGAGTCCTCGGGTGCTAGCCGGTCCCTATGCAAGTTTTAGTTATTAGGCAAATGTAGTACCAAAGTTGGGTCTTGCTGGAAAAGCTTTAAGCAATGCGAATTATCAAGGGGGCCCATAAAGCCCAACCATGTTAGGAACGCAAAATCAAGGAACATAACACCAGTTTATCGGTTCCTAAGGTGCATGAGTGGAAAAAATCACCAAGCAAAAGTCCAAGCCTTCCACCCATTACCAAGTATATATATGTGCATTAATTAAGCATAAGAGATATTGTGATATGCCAACACCAAGATCCGACATGGAGCAATCTTCATCTTCATCAGCAACTAACAACGCTATAAGAGGGGCTGAGCGAGCGGTAACATAGCCAAACAACAGTTTGCTCGGAAGGTGTCAAAGGTTAGAGGTTTCATGGCAACAATGAGAGGCTGACAAGAAATAGATAGGTAGCGAGACATTTAGTGATAGCATCGAGACAACTAGCATAGCAATGATAGTAAAGGTATCCAAGGTGGCGGTCATCTTTCCTGAGATCCCACAAGGAAGAAGAACGATTCCATGAAGAAGATGAAGAAGAAGCCACGAACACGAACCAAGTGTAGTCGAACGAATCCTCACGGTCGCAACGGAATATGAATTAGCGAGAAGAAGCACACAACATGGTAAACACACAACACATGACAAGACAAGATGCTCAAACAAGTATGATGCATGACAAGGCTACATGATGCAATTCATGGAAAGGGATGATGCAAACAAGAACATCACACAAAGCAAGTTTGAATGAGGCCGGAAACAACATATAACAATTCTGGTAAGTCCTCTTATGCAATTTTCGAAATTGGTCCAGATCTGAACTAATCTTAAGTTAAAGTTGATGAACAGCAAGTTCACATGCACCATGATGATCTACTCGAAATTCTAGTCAATTTACATATAAAGTTTATTTAATTCGGAGCTACGGCCTAGAAGATATGAGCAAAACAAGTGAAGCATGGCAAAGATGCAAGAAGCATTCAAACATCAAGCAAACACACTCCAAACAGGTTTACAACACGTTATTATGCATCTACATGCAAAAACACACAAGTTTTATATAGAGCACACTCCAAACGGAGCAACGGTTCATCACATATGCATAGAACTAGTTTGGAACACAATCAGCCCAAAACAACAAATAGACATATAGTTGACATGAAAACAACATGATACAATAACACTTCATGGCAACAAAGGGCATGGAAAGCATGTACATGTCAAGCACTACAAGCATGATCACTGAGCTACTACCAAACACCACTAGAGCATGCTCAAAACATCATGGCAATATTGCAAAAGATAACAGTTTCACAGACTTAGTTAAATAAACTGAACATGGCAGCAACAACGACAAGTAGGCATGTTTGCAAGCTTGTGCAACTCATCTCAAAGCATATATCATGGCATGTGAATATAACCAACAGTAATAAGACATGTATATGAAGCTACTCATGGCAAGAACATGGTCATAGGAGGCATGGAACACTAGCTATTCGCATGTCAAAACTGAACTTATTGTGAACAGGCTGACAGAAACATTTTATAGCAATTTGAGAGCATGAAAACAACAAGCTACAGCAGGCTATTAATGCAAACAAGGGCATGGATGGATAGAGCATAACATGGACTCCAAAACATGATCATTGGACATACTAAAACATGCATGGATATTAGTGGGGCATCAAGCAAACATGACATCAGGATATAACAGCTTCAGACTTAGCAGTTTTTCAACAAGTCAAAGAAATCAGCAACAGCGAGTAGGTCACTTTGCAAGCTTGTTGCACTCACCGCAAGGCATATCATGAAAAGTGGATTGCACCACAGCAAATATGGCATGATTATGCTTCTAAAACATATTGACATGTAGCTCAAACAAAATTCACACATAAAGATATGAAAAAGACAAATCAGCATCTTATAACAAGTTTCAGCACTTAACAACCACATGCACTTTTGCAACAGAGATAAACATGGAATTTTGGCACCTAACATGAATGCAACAGCGACCATCATGTAGAGCACTTCACAATGAACATTTTGACATTTCATACACTCCATTTGGGCAAGCATGCACAAAGTTACACCATGTTAAACATGCAAACCTATTGTTGACACACATCAAGAACTTGACAGTAACATCATAGAGCAGTTTTGTAACGAAGATTAGGGCATCAAGATGAACAGTAACATGCATGCTAATGCAGCTAACTACCTATGAGTCAAACATAACCCCACCACGTTCTCTTCTCAAAATGAAAAGAGACGGTCATGGTTACTCACGCGGTTGTGTATTTTATTTCGGATCCTCTGTCAAGTTTTCTACAATAGGACATTAACAAATTCCAATCTACCACATAACCACGGGCACGACTTTCGAAAGATCATAACCCTGCAGGGGTGTCCCAACTTAGCCCATCAGAAGCTCACGATCCGCGGAGTCGCAACTGCATGTTGGGAAGACCCGAGTATTCTCGGAATCCCGTGCTCAAGATATTTTGACAAAGGTAAAACTAATCCAGCAAGACCTCACGGCGTGTCGACACCCTTATAGTAGCCGCGCGTAACTCGTCTCAGGCCACGACCGGATAGGTCAGCCTATAGGTATATACCAGACCTCGAGTTTCCCCGTGGTGGCCCCGCAGTCTGCCCAGTTTGGACCAACACTCATGAGGAGCACTTGCCCGGGGGTTGATTAAGAGTCCTCGGGTGCTAGCCGGTCCCTATGCAAGTTTTAGTTATTAGGCAAATGTAGTACCAAAGTTGGGTCTTTCTGGAAAAGCTTTAAGCAATGCGAATTATCAAGGGGGCCCATAAACCCCAACCGTGTTAGGAACGCAAAATCAAGGAACATAACACCGATTTATCGGTTCCTAAGGTGGCATGAGTGGAACAAAACACCAAGCAAAAGGCCAAGCCTTCCACCCATTACCAAGTATATATATGTGCATTAATTAAGCATAAGAGATATTGTGATATGCCAACACCAAGATCCGACATGGAGCAATCTTCATCTTCATCTGCAATTAACAACGCTATGAGAGGGGCTGAGCGAGCGGTAACATAGCCAAACAATAGTTTGCTGAGAAGGTGTCAAATGTTAGAGGTTTCATGGAAACAATGAGAGGCTGACAACAAATAGATAGGTAGCGAGACATATAGCGATAGCATCGAGACAACTAGTACAGCAATGATAGTAAAGGTATCCAAGGTGACGGTCATATTGCCTGAGATCCCGCAAGGAAGAAGAACGAGTCCATGAAGAAGATGAAGAAGAAGCCACGAAGACGAACCAAGTGTAGTCGAACGAATCCTCACGATCGCAACGGAATATGAACTAGCGAGAAGAAGCACACACCTTGGTAAACACACAACACATGACAAGACAAGATGCTCAAACAAGTAGGATGCATGACAAGGCTACATGATGCAATTCATGGCAAGCGATGATGCAAACAAGAACATCACACAAAGCAAGTTTAAATGAGGCCGGAAACAACATATAACAATTCCGGTAAGTCCTCATATGCAATTTTCGAAATTGGTCCATATCTAAACAAACCTTAAGTTGAAGTTGTTAAACAGCAGGTTAACACGCACCATGATGATCTACTCGAAATTCTAGTCAATTTACATATAAAGTTCATTTAATTCGGAGCTACGGCCTAGAAGATATGAGCAAAACAAGTCAAGCATGGCAAAGATGCAAGAAGCATTCAAACATCAAGCACACACACTCCAAATAGGTTTACAACACGTTATTATGCATCTACATGCAAAAAGACACAAGTTTCATATAGAGCACACTCCAAACGGAGCAACGGTTCATCACATACGCATAGAACAAGTTTGGAACACAATCAGCCCAAAACAGCAAGTAGGCATATAGTTGACATCAAAACAACATGATACAATAACAGTTCATGGCAACAAAGGGCATGACAAGCTGTACATGTCAAGCACTACAAGCATGATCACTGAGCTACTACCAAACAACACTAGAGCATGCTCAAAACATCATGGCAATATTGCAAAAGATAACAGTTTCACAGACTTAGTGAAGTAAACTGAACATGGCAGCAAAAACGACAAGTAGGCATGTTTGCAAGCTTGTGCAACTCATCTCAAAGCATATCATGGCATGTGAATATGACCAACAACAATAATACATGTATATAAAGCTACTCATGGCAAGAACATGGTCATAGGAGGCATGTAACACTAGCTATTCACATGGAAAAACTAAACTTACTGTTAACAGGCTGACAGAAACAATTTATAGCAATTTGGGAGCATGAAAACAACAAGCTACAGTAGGCCATTAATGCAAACAAGGGCATGGATGGATAGAGCATAACATGTACTTCAAAACATGATCATTGGACATACTAAAACATGCATGGATATTAGTGGGGCATCAAGCAAACATGGCATCAGGATATAATAGTTTCAGACTTAGCAGTTTTTCAACAAGTCTCAAAAATCAGCAACAGCGGGTAGGTCACTTTGCAAGCTTGTTGCACTCACCACAAGGCATATCATGAAAAGTGGATTGCACCACAACAAATATGGCATGATTATGCTTCTAAAACATATTGTCATGTAGCTCAAAAAAATCACACATAAAGATATGAAAAACACAAATCAACATCTTATAACAAGTTTCAGCACTTAACAGCCACATGCACTTTTGTAACAGAGATAACCACGGCAATATGGCACCTAACATGAATGCAACAACCACCATCATATAGAGCACTTCACAATGAACATTTTGACATATCATACACTCCATTTGTACCAACATGCACAAAGTTACACCATGTTAAACATGCAAACATATTCTTGACAGACATCAATGACTTGACAGTAACATCACATAGCAGTTTTGTAACGGAGATTAGGGCATCAATATGAATAGTAACATGCATGAAAATGCAACTAACATGTAGAGCACTTCGAGACAAACATTTGGACATATCATTTGCTCAATTTGAATAACCATGCAAAAAGTTACAGGCACTCAAACATGCACACATATTATGACAGAAAAAGGACTTAGCAGTTTTTTTAAACAAGACTTGAGCGCATGATAGTTAAGACGTGACCGGGGCAGGGTTTAGGGTTGCTCACCCATGGGCTGGCCCAAGAAGAAGAAGTAGCAGGCCGACTGGCGGGGACGAGTGTGGGCCGGTGGGCGAGGCCGGGCCCACGAAGCGGTCGGGCCGAGCGGCACGGGCCCACGGGGCCGAGGTGGTCATCCTCCTCCTCGATCCCTTTGGATCGAGGGAGGCAAGGTCGGTGCCTCGATGCGGGGAAGACGGCGGAGGCACGGGATCCGGCGGAGGGAAGGACTCCGCGAGAGCACGCAGGGCGAGGCGCCGATGGCTTGGGGTTGGGGCGGAGAGTGATGCGGGGAGGAGGGCGGTGAGAACTCCATGGCGGCGATGGCTCTCTGGTGGCCAGGAGGTGGCGAGCTCCAGCGTGGCTTGCCTGGCGCCCGGCGGTCGCTAGCGGCGAGGTCAGGCGAGCGGCGGCGAAGGCGCGCGGTGAGATCCGGGCCGGGCGGGCCCGCGATGAGCTCCACTGGGCCGCGGCAGCTGGAGGAGCGGGGAGGGCTACGTGGCGCTCTGCAGTTGGCTCGGGGCGGCGGCGCTGCTGAGGTGGTGGTCTGGGATTGGTCGGGGTGATGTGGCCGGCGGACATGTCTGGCGCGGGGCGAACGCGTCCGGCTGCGCGAGGAGGAAGATGGCTAGGGTTGCACCGCGAATTTCGGGGGAGACACATATTTATAGGTAGAGGGAGCTAGGAGAGTCCAAATGAGGTGCGGTTTTCGGCCACGCGATCATGATCCAAAGGTGAAGAGCATGGATGGGGTTTAGATGGGCTAGAGGGATGTTGTGGAGGGGTGATGGGCCAAAAGAGAAAGGGCTTCCGGCATTTAACGCGATTTAACATTTGGGTATCAAACGAAGTCCGAATGCGATGAAATTGGACAGGCGGTCTGTCTACACTATAATAAGACCACATGCCAAGTTTCATACCATTCTGAGAACATTTTTCCGGTCACTTATAAAAAAAATATTGGAGGTTCCGCGGGTGCGTGCGAGTGTGTCTGGGCTCAGAACGGACAACGGAGAGGACGGGAGGACTCAGACGGATGCAAGTTTTGAAAACGATGCAGATGCAATGCACATGGTGACATGGCAAAGTGCAACACGCAAGCATATGACATGGCAACAACGTCGAATAACTGGCTGACACTTGGTGCATCGGTCTCGGGGCGTCACAACACTCCCCTACTAACAAGAGATCTTGTCCCGAGATCTTAGGAACGAGACGGAAGGGAAAAAGGAAGAAGGTGAAACCAAAGAATGTTGAGAGGTTGATCCACTTGAAAGGAGGAACACAACAGAGGTGAACGAGATTGAGAAGCTCCGTTACAAAGGAGGAACAAGGAAGAGTACGAGAGTCTTGACGGTAGAAAGACAAGAATCAAGAGCTGAAGGAACAAGAATAAATTCGAAAAACCACTCTAGTTAAGAGAGATAGACAAGGGATAAGAACAAGAAAAATTTAGGCAGCACTCCGATTGCGCGAGAATGGAATAGAACATGAACTTGACAAGATGGAATGATTCATGACGAGATGAACAAGAAAATGCCATCGGACAAATTAAGAATGGAATGAGAAGAAAAAGGGAAAGAACACATCTTCTAGCACAATGAATTTGAAGGCATCATTAGAAGGAAGGATTGAGTGGAGTTATTGAGAAAATCAACAACAAAAGAATAAGCTTGTTGTGGACTTATGGAAATCATCCCGAAACTTGAGGTGATATTATGCCGCAACCAAAGTATTGATGAGCTGAGAAGAGCGAAGAATGCAAAACTCCACTTCAAAAGAATACGGAGAATTATTTGCATCTTGAGACACAAAAGAATAATGCTTGCACTTGATCCAAAAGAATTTGATGAACACTTGAAGAATGATTTGAATCGCGATAAACCACCATGAAGAACTCCGGTAACGAAAGGATGATGAAGGATGAGAAAAACAAGAATAAGTCCTTGCATTGATTTAGACGGGGTTCCGACGAGAAGGCTGAGAAACTATGAACTCTGGAAAGAAAAGATGAAAGCACTTTGGACTAGAATTTATTCATCAAGAATAAACTCCGAATGAAGGAATAAATCAACTTGACGAGAATGAATAAGAATTATGGTATGCTCATCCTTCATCTATTAAATTGATGAAAGCAATGGATTCGCATACTACTTATTCTCGTTGAAATGATTAAAGAGGGATATATCGTGAACTTGCGAAAATCTTCATGAAACACCGATAGGATTGGAAAAAAAATGAATGGATTGATATGATAACACCGGAAAAGAACTCTTGAGCGAACCACCGTAAGAATTGAAGCCGAGTGAAGAAAAGGAACGAACCACCGGAAGAATTAAAATCAAGTGAAGACAAGAGAATGAATCATCGGGAAGAATAAGCACTTGGGGAATTTAGATACAAGAGAACGAAGAGACCGCGAACTGATTAAAGTATACTTGAACAAAGCACCGGATGAATGTGAGACGAACGAAGTGGCATCAATGAAGAATATTTGGAGGATGAAGTTGAGAACTGAGAACGAAGAAATCTTCTGAAATGATGGCCTTCGGAGGAACACAAAGAAAAGAATTCATGAAATACTCCGGAAGAATGAAAAGAAGAAAGGTTGAACCAATGATGAAAAGAATTTGCAAACGATCTTGGAGAAGGCACATGACGGATGGAATCCATACTTACGTCACACTTGAAAAGAATTTCGGAACACTCCGGGAAATTAGAAGAGTCAGGTAAGATCCTGGGAAAAGACATGTGGGTTATGAGCCCACCGAGGAGAAAACACCGTTGAAAAGGATTATTCGAGTGAGAAACGATGCACCGGAACGTTTGAAAGACTAGAATGAGGTGACAACCTCGAATAAATTAGAACACAGACGAATCTCTTGGAATGTCTTTGGAACACCGGAACAATTAAATGGCGAGAGGCGAACGAGAGAAGGGGAAAACACTTGGGCAATGGAAAATAATAAGATCAACACCAAAACTTGAATTGAATCAACCAGAGAAGAAAAAGAGAAGAAGGATGCCGAACTAGATGAGAACTCACCAGTTGAAATAATTGAGGAAAGGCAGCAAAGGATTCACACAAGTAGGATGGATACTCGATTGAGGACTTCGGCTCCGAGAAGAAAAAGGGTGGGCGGGTGGGAAAAAGAAAGACCACATCGGACGGGAAAATGACGCCGGTTGGAAAGAACTGAGGATTGAACTTGCAAAGAAGAAGAGGGTCGAATCCATTTGACGAGAGATGCACCGGATGAAAATAAGAGACATCGCAACGAACGAAAACTAACCGCGTGATCCTAAAAAAATTTTGAAGGGGAAGAGGAGTAATTCAAAACACCTATGTCAAGATTCCTCACCAGAGTGACGAAGGGGCTGAGGAGTAAACAGAATTCCTACTCTCCGATATAACTAGCCTCCCAAATAGTTTTCTTGTAGACTCGACAACGGCCAAGCTACGATCAATCAAGGGGGCTCCTATGGTCGATTGAGGATCTGATACCAACTTGTAACGCCCAAGATGCGATTCTATCCCGATCATGTGAAGAACTCGTGATTGGGACACGACTGCATTTCGAGCGCTTATCAAGATGGATATCATTACATCGTACCATTACATACATACATGGGGGATACATACAAGTCATACAAGTCACATGAACACAACATCATCATGAACAAGACATCCGACTATGGATGCAAACATGAAAAGCACAAAGACATCCATCCTGCTATCCTAGGCTGCCGACCAAGAACCTATCCCAAGACTGACGAAGAAGAAGAAAGAACTCCAACGCAAAGAACATCGCTCTCACGTCAAGTCATCGGAAACCTGCACCTGCAACTGTTGTTGTAGTATCTGTGAGCCACGAGGACTCAGCAATCCCATAACCATGGGTATCAAGACTAGCAAAGCTTTATTGGGTATGGAGAGGTTAAGTGGTGAGGTTGCAGCAGCGGCTAAGCAAAAGTATGGTGGCTAACTTACGAGTACAAGAATAAGATGAGCCTCTACGCAAACGGTCGCAAACTAGTAATGATCGCTAAGAGATCCTGAACTACCTATGAGTCAAACATAACCCCACCATGTTCTCTTCTCAAAATGAAAAGAGACGGTCATGGTTACTCACGCGGTTGTGTATTTTATTTCGGATCCTCTGTCAAGTTTTCTACAACTGGACATTAACAAATTCCAATCTGCCACATAACCGCGGGCATGACTTTCGAAAGATCATAACTCTGCAGGGGTGTCCCAACTTAGCCCATCACAAGCTCACGATCCGCGGAGTTGCAACTCCATGTTGGGAAGACCCGAGTATTCTCGGAATCTCGTGCTCAAGATATTTTGACAAAGGTAAACCTAATCTAGCAAGACCTCCCGGTGTGTCGACACCCTGATAGTAGTCGCGCGTAACTCGTCTCAGGCCACGACCGGATAGGTCAGTCTACAGGTATATACCAGACCCCAAGTTTCCCCATGGTGGTGCTACTTATCGAGCTTGCGTTGTATTCCCTCGAAGAGGAAAGGGTGATGCAGCACAGTAGCGTAATTATTTCCCTTAGTTTTTGAGAACCAAGGTATCAATCCAGTAGGAGACCACGCGCGAGTCCCTCGCACCTGCACAAACAAATAAGAACTTCGTAGCCAACACGATAAGGGGTTGTCAATCCCTTTACGGTCACTTATGAAAGTGAGATCTGTTATAGATGATAGTTTGAAATTTTCGGTATTTTTGGTTATAAGAAAAGAAGTTAAAGCGGAAACGTAAGGTAGATTGTAGATTGATATGTTGAGAATAGACTCGGGGGCCATAGTGTTCTCTAGTGGCTTCTCTCATGATAGCGATATTCTACGGTGGGTAAACAAATTACTGTCGAGCAATTGATAGAAAAGCGAATAATTAGGAGACTATCTAGGCATGATCATTATATATACGCACCACGTCCGAGACAAGTAGACCGAAACGATTCTGCATCAACTACTATTACTCCACACATCGACCGCTATCCAGCATGCATCTAGTGTATTGAGTTCATAAGAACTGAGTAACGCCTTAAGCAAGATGAGATGATGTAGAGGGATAAACTCAAACTTAGTGATATAAACCCCATCTTTTTATCCTCGATGGCAACAATACAATACGTGCCTTGCTACCCCTACTATCACTAGGAAAGGACACCACAAGATTGAACCCAAAGCCAAGCACTTCTCCCATTGCAAGAACAATAGATCTAGTAGGCCAAACCAAACCAATAATTCGAAGAGACTTGCAAGGATATTATAATCATACATAAAGAGTTCAGAGAAGAACAAAATATTTCTCATAGATAATCTTGATCATAAACCCACAATTCATCGGATCTCGACAAACACACCGCAAAAAGAGAGTACATCGAATAGATCTCCTCGAAGACCAAGGAGAACTTTGTATTGAGATCCAAAGAGAGATAAGAAGCCATCTAGATACTAGCTATGGACCCAAAGGTCTGTGGTAAACTACTCACAACTCATGGGGAGGCGATGATGATGATGTAGAAGCACTCCGTGGTACATCCCCCCTCCGGTGGAGCTCCGGAACAGGCCCAAGATGGGATCTCACGAAAACAGAAGGTTACGACGGTGGAACTAGGGTTTTCTCTTCTCCTCTGATGGTTTCGAGGTACGTAGGTATATATAGGAGGAAGGAGGGCACCGGGGGCCAGAAGGGGTGCCCACGAGGCAGGGGGCGCGCCCCACCCTCGTGGACGCCACCTCAGCCCTATTCCGTGGTTCTCAAGTCTCCCGTGCGTGATTTTCTCCAAAAATATCTCTCCCGAAGGTTTCATTCCGTTTGGACTCCGTTTGATATTCCTTTTATGCAAAATCCTAAAATAGGCAAAAAACAACAATCTGGACTGGGCCTTTGGGTTAGTAGGTTAGTCCCAAAAATAATATAAAAGTGGATAACAAAACCCATTAAACATCCAAAACATCATAAATAATAGCATGGAACAATAAAAAATTATAGATACCTTGGAGACGTATCAAACATCCCCAAGCTTAATTCAGGCTCGTCCTCGAGTAGGTAAATGATAAAAACAGAATTTTTGATGTGGAATGCTAACCAACATAATTTTTCAATGTAATTCTCTTAATTGTGGCATGAATGTTCAGATCTGAAAGATTCAAGATAAAAGTCTATATTGACATAAGAAATAATAATACTTCAAGCATACTAACAAAGCAATCATGTCTTCTCAAAATACTATGGCTAAAGAAAGTTATGCCTACAAAATCATATAGTCTAGCTATGCTCCCTCTTCATCACACAAAATATTTATATCATGCACAACCCCGATTTCAGCCAAGCACTTGTTTTCATACTCTATACTTTCAAACCTTTCAACTTTCACGCAATACATGAGCGTGAGCCATGGACATTGCACTATGGGTGGAATAGAGATGGCTGTGGAGAAGACAAAAAGGAGGGAGATAGTCTCACATCGACTAGGCGTATCAACGGGCTATGGAGATGCCCATCAATAGATATCAATGTGAGTGAGTAGGAATTGCCATGCAACGGATGCACTAGAGCTAAATATGTATGAAGGCTCAACGAAAGAAACTAGTGGGTGTGCATCCAACTTGCTTGCTCATGAAGACCTAGGGCATTTGACGAAGCCCATCATTGGAATATACAAGCCAAGTTCTATAATGAAAATTCCCACTAGTATATGAAAGTGACTAAACATGAGACTCTCTATCATGAAGAACATGGTGCTACTTTGAAGCACAAGTGTGGAAAAAGATAGTAGCAATTGTCCCTTTTTTGGGGCCTTTATTTTTTTCTTTGGCCTTTTTTTCTTTTTTTCTTTGTGGAGGGGCTTTCTTGATTTATTCTTTCCTCACATGGGACAATGACCTAATAATGATGATCATCACACTTTCATTGAATTACAACTCGATATTACAACTCGATACTAGAACAAAGTATGACTCTATATGAATGCCTCCGGCGGTGTACCGGGATATGCAATGAATCAAGAGCGACATGTATGAAAAATTATGCATGGTGGCTTTGCCACAAACACGATGTCAACTACATGATCATGCATGGTAATATGACAATGTGAAGCGTGTCATATGAACGGAACGAGTGGAAAGTTGCATGGTAATATATCTCAGAATGGCTATGGAAATGCCATGATAGGTAGGTATGGTGGATGTTTTGAGGAATATATATGGTGGCTGTTCTGAGGAAGGATATATAGTGGGTGTATGGTACCGGCGAAAGTTGCGCGATACAAGAGAGGCTAGCAACGGTGGAAGGGTGAGAGTGCGTATAATCCATGGACTCAACATTAGTCATAAGAACTCATATACTTATTGCAAAAATCTACGAGTCATCAAAACAAAGCAATCAACGCATGCTCCTAGGAGGGAGGTTGGTAGGAGTTAACCATCGCGCGCCCCCGACGTCCACACAAAGGTTGACACTTTACAAATACCTCATGCTCTAACTTCGTCACATAGCGGTTCACCATACGTGCATGCTACGGGAATCACTAACTTTAACACAAGAATTTCTCAATTTAATAATAACTCCACTAGCATGACTCTAATATCACTATCCTCATATCTCAAAACAATTATCAAGCATCCAACTTCTCATCATATCCAATGCACTTAGTGTGAAAGTTTTTACTACATTGATATTGGATGTCTATCATGTGAAGACTAGTTTTATAGCCTAAGCACATTACCATGCTGTTTTAATAGACTCTCAAATGGATATAAGTGTAGCATGAGAGTTCAACAATTTCTACAAAATTTTATCACCACCGTGCTCTAAAAGATACAAATGAAGCACTAGAGCAAAACTATTCAACTCGAAAGATATAAGTGAAGCACATAGAGTGTTCTATCAATTCTAGGCCATATTTAACTCTCTTAAATAGGTGTGTCCAGCAAGCATGATTTTGGAAAACTAACAAGCAAAGAATCAAATTATACAAGACGCTCCAAGTAAACCACATATCATGTGGTGAATAAAAATATAGCTCCGAGTATAGTTACCGATGGATGAAGACGAAAGAGGGGATGCCTTCCCGGGGCATCCCCAAGCTTAGGCTTTTTGTTGTCCTTGAATTTTACATTGGGGTGCCAAGGGCATCCCCAAGCTTAGGTTCTTGCCACTCTTTGTTCCATAGTCCATCAAAGCAATACTCAAAACTTGAAAACTTCACAACACAAAACTTAGACAAATATTTTGTGAGCTCCGTTTGTATAAGAAAGCAAACCACTACTCAAAGGTACTACAATGAATTCATTCTTTGTTTATATTGGTGTTAAACCTACTGTATTCCAACTTCTCTATGATTCATACTTCCCAATACTACTCATAGATGCATCGAAATAAGCAAACAACACACGCAAAACAGAATCTGTCAGAAACAGAACAGTCTGTAGTAATCTGCAGGTTTCGCATACTTATGTAACACCAAAAAATTCAAACTAAATTCGTAAACGTGAGGAATTTTTCTATTAATCATCTGCAAAAAGAATCAAATAAATAGCATGATCCAGTAAAATCTGGTGACCATTCCAGCGAGGGCTAACGATTTTGTTTTTCACAGCAAGATCCGATAAACTTCACACAAGTCTTCCCAAAGGTTCTACTTGGCACAAACACTAATTAAAACACAAAACCACATATAAATAGAAGCTAGATGCAATATTTATTCCTAAACAGAAGCAAAAAAGAAAAAAAATGTAAAATTGGGTTGCCTCCCAACAAGCGCTATCGTTTTACGCCCCTAGCTAGGCACGATACATGGATAGATCTAGGTATTGCCATCCTTGGAAGGCAATCCATAAGTGGCTCTCATAATAGATTCATATGGTAATTTGATTTTCTTTCTAGGAAAGTGTTCCATGCCTTTCCTTAATGGAAATTGGAATCTAATATTTCCTTCCTTCATATCAATAATTGCACCAATTGTTCTAAGGAAAGGTCTACCAAGAATAATAGGACATGAAGGATTGCAATCTATATCAAGAACAATGAAATCTACGGGCACATAATTCCTATTGGCAAAAATAAGAAAATCATTAATCCTTCCCATAGGTTTCTTAATAGTGGAATCCGTAAGATACAAATTCAAAGAAGAATCATCAAGCTCATGGAATCCTAGCAAATCACACAAAGTTTTTGGGATAGTGGAGACACTTGCACCCAAATCACACAAAGCATAGCATTCATGATCTTTAATTTTTATTTTGATAGTAGGTTCCCACTCATCATAAAGCTTTCTAGGGATATAAACTTCTAACTATAGTTTTTCTTCATAAGATTGCATCAAAGCATCAACTATGTGTTTAGTAAAAGCTTTATTTTGACTATAAGCATGTAGAGAGTTTAGTACGGATTGCAACAAGGAAATACAATCAATCAAAGAGCAGTTATCATAATTGAATCCCTTGAAATCCAAAATAGTGGGTTCATCACCATGCAAAGTTTTAATCTCTTCACTCCCACTTTTAACAATTTTAGCATCAAGATCTAAAAACTCCGAATCATTGGGACACCTTAAAGTAGAATCATCTCCAATCCTATCTTCATAAATATACTAGCAAACAAGGATATAATAGGAGACACATCAATAACTTTCAGATCTTCATCTTTATTTTCATGATAACTAGAAGAACATGCTTTTATATAATTCTCTCTTTTAGTACGCATCCTAGCGGTTCTTTCTTTGCATTCATCAAAGTAAATTCTCATGGCTTTGAGAGACTCATTGATATCATGATTAGGTGGGATAGATCTAAGTTTCAAAGAATCAACATCAAGAGTAATTCTATCCACACTTCTAGCCAATTCATCAATCTTAAGCAATTTTTCTTCGAGCATAGCATTGAAATTCTTTTGCGAAATCATAAACTCCTTAACACTAGTTCCAAATTCAGAAGGCATCTTTCCATAAGAGTTGTTGTAGGAATTACAATAATTATTAGAGGAATTACTAGGAAAAGGCCTAGGATTAAAGTTCCCTCTATAAGCATTGTTACAAAAATTATTCCTACCAACAAAATTCACATTCAATGATTCATTATTATTTTCAATCAAAGTGGACAAAGGCATATCATTAGGATTAGAAGAAGCACTCTTAGCAGCAAATAATTTCATAAGTTCATCCATCTTTCCACTCAAAACACTAATTTCTTCAATAGCATGCACTTTTTTACTAGTAGATCTTTCTGTGTGCCAGTGTGAATAATTAACCATAATATTATCTAGGAGTTTGTAGCTTCTCCTAAGGTAGTTTCCATGAAAGTGCCTCATGCGGCCGAATCTAAAAGATTTCTAGAAACAAAATTCAAGCCAGCATAAAAATTCTAAATAATCATCCATAGATTCAAACCATGTGTAGGGCAATTATGTATCATTAATTTCATTCTCTCCCAAGCTTGTGCAACATGCTCATGATCTAGTTGCTTAAAATTCATAATATCATTTCTAAGAGAGATGATCTTAGCAGGAGGGAAATACTTAGAGATAAAAGCATCTTTGCACTTATTCCACGAATCAATACTATTTCTAGGCAAAGAGGAAAAGCAAGTTTAAGCACGATCTCTAAGTGAAAATGGAAATAACTTCAATTTAACAATATCGTTATCCGTATCCCTTTTCTTTTGCATATCACACAAATCAACAAAGTTGTTTAGATGGGTAGCGAAATCTTCACTGGGAAGCCCAGAAAATTGATCTTTCATAACAAGATTCAACAGAGCAGCATTAATCTCACAAGATTCAGCATCGGTAATACGAGCAATCGGAGTGCTAATAAAATCATTATTGTTGGTACTGGAGAAGTAACACAATTTGGTATTGTTCTGAGCCATAGTGACAAGCAAGCAATCCAACACACACAAGCAAACAAGAGGCAAGCGAACGGTAAACACACGGCAGAAGAAGAGCAAATAAAACGGCAAGGTTAAAGTGGGGGAGAGGAAAACGAGAGGCAAAGAATGTAATGCGAATGATAAGGGTTTGTAATAGGTACTTGGTATATGACTTTTGCGTAAGTCTCCGTGGCAACGGCACCAGAAATTCTTCTTGCTACTTCTCGAGCTTGCATTGTATTCCCTCGAAGAGGAAAGGGTGATGCAGCACAGTAGCGTAAGTATTTCCCCCAGTTTTTGAGAACCAAGGTATCAATCCAGTAGGAGACCATGCGCGAGTCCCTCGCACCTGCACAAACAAATAAGAACTTCGCAGCCAACGCGATAAGGGGTTGTCAATCCCTTTACGGTCACTTACGAAAGTGAGATATGATAGAGATGATAGTTTGATATTTTTGGTATTTTTGGTTATAAGAACAGAATGTAAAGCGGAAAAGTAAAGGAGATTGTAGATTGATATGTTGAGAATAGTCCCGGGGTCCATAGTGCTCTCTAGTGGCTTCTCTCATGATAGCGATATTCTACGGCGGGTAAACAAATTACTGTCGAGCAATTGATAGAAAAGCAAATAATTATGAGACTATCTAGGCATGATCATTATATATAGGCATCACGTCCGAGACAAGTAGACCAAAACGATTCTGCATCTACTACCATTACTCCACACATCGACTGCTATCCAGCATGCATCTAGTGTATTGAGTACATAAGAACAGAGTAACGCCTTAAGCAAGATGACATGATGTAGAGCGATAAACTCAAACTTAGTGATATAAACCCCATCTTTTTATCCTGGACGGCAACAATACAATACGTGCCTTGCTGCCCCTACTGTCACTGGGAAAGGACACCGCAAGATTGAACCCAAAGCCAAGCACTTCTCCCATTGCAAGAACTATAGATCTAGTAGGCCAAACCAAAGCAATAATTCGAAGAGACTTGCAAGGATATTATAATCATACATAAAGAGTTCAGAGAAGAACCAAATATTTCTCATAGATAATCTTGATTATAAACCCACAATTCATCGGATCTCGACAAACACACCGAAAAAAGAGATTACATCGAATAGATCTTCTCGAAGACTGAGGATAACTTTTTATTGAGATCCAAAGAGAGAGAAGAAGCCATCTAGATACTAGCTATGGACCCGAAGGTCTATGGTAAACTACTCACAACTCATGGTGAGGCGATGATGATGATGTAGAAGAACTTCGTGGTAAATCCCCCCTCCGGCGGAGCTCTGGAACAGGCCCCAAGATGGGATCTCACGGGAACAAAAGGTTACGGCGGTGGAACTAGGGTTTTCTCTCCTCTTCTGATGGTTTCAGGGTACGTAGGTATATATAGGAGGAAGGAGGGCACCGGGGGCTAGAAGGGGTGCCCACGAGGCAGGGGGCGCGCCCCCCACCCTCGTGGACGCCACCTCAGCCCTATTCCATGGTTCTGAAGTCTCACGTGCGTGATTTTCTCCAAAAATATCTCTCCCGAAGGTTTCATTCCGTTTGGACTCCGTTTGATATTCCTTTTCTGCAAAACCCAGAAATAGGCAAAAAACACCAATCTGGATTGGGCCTTTGGGTTAGTAGGTTAGTCCCAAAAATAATATAAAAGTGGATAACAAAGCCCATTAAACATCCAAAACATCATAAATAATAGCATGGAACAATCAAAAATTATAGATACGTTGGAGACGTATCAGGTGTCCCCGCAGTCTGCCCAGTTTGGACCAACACTCATGAGGAGCACTGACCCGGGGGTTGATTAAGATTCCTCGGGTGCTAGCCGGTCCTTATGCAAGTTTTAGTTATTAGGAAAATGTAGTACCAAAGTTGGGTCTTGCTGGAAAAGCTTTAAGCAATGCGAATTATCAAGGGGGCCCATAAAGCCCAACCATGTTAGGAACGCAAAATCAAGGAACATAACACCTGTTTATCGGTTCCTAAGGTGCATGAGTGGAAAAAATCACCAAGCAAAAGTCCAAGCCTTCCACCCATTACCAAGTATATATATGTGCATTAATTAAGCATAAGAGATATTGTGATATGCCAACACCAAGATCCGACATGGAGCAATCTTCATCTTCATCAGCAACTAACAACGCTATAAGAGGGGCTGAGCGAGCGGTAACATAGCCAAACAACAGTTTGCTCGGAAGGTGTCAAAGGTTAGAGGTTTCATGGCAACAATGAGAGGCTGACAAGAAATAGATAGGTAGCGAGACATTTAGTGATAGCATCGAGACAACTAGCATAGCAATGATAGTAAAGGTATCCAAGGTGGCGGTCATCTTGCCTGAGATCCCACAAGGAAGAAGAACGATTCCATGAAGAAGATGAAGAAGAAGCCACGAACACGAACCAAGTGTAGTCGAACGAATCCTCACGGTCGCAACGAAATATGAATTAGCGAGAAGAAGCACACAACATGGTAAACACACAACACATGACATGACAAGATGCTCAAACAAGTATGATGCATGACAAGGCTACATGATGCAATTCATGGAAAGGGATGATGCAAACAAGAACATCACACAAAGCAAGTTTGAATGAGGCCGGAAACAACATATAACAATTCTGGTAAGTCCTCATATGCAATTTTCGAAATTGGTCCAGATCTGAACTAATCTTAAGTTAAAGTTGTTGAACAGCAAGTTCACATGCACCATGATGATCTACTCGAAATTCTAGTCAATTTACTGTTGGGGAACGTTGCATGGAAAAAAAAAATTTTTTCTCTACGTTCACCAAGATCAATCTAGTAGATGCAACTACGAGGGGAGAGTAAGATCCACATACCCTTGTAGATCGCTAAGCGGAAGCGTTATGAACGCGGATGATGGAGTCGTACTCGTCGCGATTCAGATCGCCGAAGACCTAGCACCGAAGCAACGGTGCCTCCGCGTTCTTCACACGTACGGCTCGGGGACGTCTCCTCCTTCTTGATCCAGCAAGGGGTGGAGGAGAGGTTGATGGAGAACCGGCAGCACGACGGCGTGGTGGTGATGGTGGAGGAGAATTCCAGCAGGGCTTCGCCTAAGCACTGCGGGAGAAGAAGATGTTGTGGGAGAGGGAGGGCAGCACCGAGGCACAAACTGTGTTGGCTGCCCTCCCTTTGCCCCACTATATATAGGGGGGGTGGAGAGGTGAGGGCGCCCTAGGGTTTCCCCCCTAGGGGGCCGGCGGCCAGGGCAAGGGGGGGCGGCGGCCAAGGCAGGGGGGGGGCGGCGGCCAGGGCCAGGCCCTAGGGTTTCCCCCCCTAGGTGCCTTGCCCCCCAAGGCTAGGGGGTGCGGCCACCCTAGAGGGGTCCACCCCCCTTGGCGCACAAGGAGAGGGCCCAGGGGGGGCGCACAGCCCCCTGAGGGCTGTGGTGTTCCCCCTTGTGGCCCATTAGGCCCAGAACTGCTTCCGGACCCCCGAAACCGCTTTCCGGTACTCCGCCGATTTCCCGATGCTCCCCGGAACACTTCCGGACTCCGAAACCTTTCACCCTATATATCAATCTTCGTCTCCGGACCATTCCGGAGACCCTCGTCATGTCCGGGATCTCATCCGGGACTCCGAACAACCTTCGGCAACCATACACTTTTCTCACTAACAACCCTAGCGTCACCGAACGTTAAGTGTGTAGACCCTGCGGGTTCGGAAACCATGTAGACATGACCGAGACACTCCCAGGTCAATAACCAATAGCGGGATCTGGATACCCATATTGGTTCCCACATGTTTCTCGATGATCTCATCGGATGAACCACGATGTCAAGGATTCAGGCAATCCCGTACACAGTTCCCTTTGTCTCGTCGGTATGTTACTTGCCCGAGATTCGATCGTCGGTATCTCTATACCTAGTTCAATCTCGTTACCGGCAAGTCTCTTTACTCGTTACCGTAATACATAATCCCATGACCAACTACTTAGTCACTTTGAGCTCATTGAGATGACGTATTACCGAGTGGGCCCGGAGATACCTCTCCGTCACACGGAGTGACAAATCCCAGTCTTGATCCATGTCAACTCAACAGACACCCTCGGAGATACCTGTAGAGTACCTTTATAGTCACCCAGTTACGTTGTGACGTTTGGCACACACAAAGCACTCCTACGGTGTCAGTGAGTTACATGATCTCATGGTCATAGGAACTTATACTTGACATGCAGAAAACTATAGCGATAACTGACACGATCAAAAGCTATGTTTAACGTTTGGGTCTCGTCCATCACATCATTCTCCTAATGATGTGATCCCGTTACCAAATGACAACTCATGTCTATGACCTGGAAACCGCGGTCATCTTTGATCAACGAGCTAGTCCTGTAGAGGCTCACTAGGGACACAAAGTCTGTCTATTCATCCACACATGTATTTGAGTTTCCAATCAATACAATTATAGCATGGATAATAAACGATTATCATGAACAAGGAAATATAATAATAAGTCTTTTATTATTGCCTCTAGGGCATATTTCCAACAGTCTCCCACTTGCACTAGAGTCAATAATCTAGCATTACAAGGTAATGAATCTAACACCCATAGAGTCTTGGTGTTGATCGTGCTTAGCCCGTGGAAGAGGCTTAGTCAACGGATCTGCAACATTCAAATCCGTGTGTACTTTGCAAATGTTTATGTCCTCCTCCTTGACCGAATCGCGGATGGAATTGAAGCGTCGCTTTATGTGTCTGGTCCTCTTGTGAAACCTTGGTTCCTTGGCTAGAGCAATGGCACCAGTGTTGTCACAGAACAGAGTCATTGGGTTCAGTGCACTAGGCACAACTCCAAGATCTGTCATGAACTCCTTCATCCAGACACCTTCCTTTGCCGCCTCCGAGGCAGCTATATACTCCGCTTCACATGTAGAATCAGCTACCACGCTCTGCTTGGAACTGCACCAGCTTACCGCTCCCCCGTTGAGAATATATACGTATCCGGTTTGAGACATAGAGTCATCCGGATCAGTGTCAAAGCTTGCATCGACGTAACCCTTTACGACGAGCTCTTGATCACCTCCATACACGAGAAACATATCTTTAGTCCTTTTCAGGTACTTCAGGATATTCTTGACCACTGTCCAGTGATCCATACCAGGATTACTTTGAAACCTTCCGGCCATACTTATGGCAAGGCTGACATCTGGTCTTGTGCACAGCATTGCATACATGATAGAGCCTATGGCTGAAGCATAGGGGACGACACTCATCTTTTCTCTATCTTCCGCAGTCACTGGGCATTGAGTCTTACTCAACTTCGTACCTTGCAATACCGGCAAGAACCCCTTCTTGGATTGATCCATTTTGAACTTCTTCAAAACTTTATCAAGGTATGTGCTTTGTGAAAGTCCTATCAAGCGTCTTGATCTATCTCTATAGATCTTGATGCCCAATATGAAAGCAGCTTCACCGAGATCTTTCATCGAAAAACTCTTGTTCAAATACCCCTTCACGCTATCCAAAAATTCTATATTGTTTCCAATCAGCAATATGTCATCCACATATAATATTAGAAACGCTATAGAGCTCCCACTCACTTTCTTGTAAATACAAGCTTCATTGTAAACTTGTATAAACCCAAACGCTTTGATCACCTCATCAAAGCGAAGATTCCAACTCCGAGATGCTTGCACCAGCCCATAAATGGAACGCTGGAGCTTGCATACTTTGTCAGCATTCTCTGGATCGACAAAACCCTCTGGTTGCATCATATACAACTCTTCCTTAAGAAAACCGTTAAGGAACGCTGTTTTGACATACATCTGCCAAATTTCATAATCGAAATATGCAGCTATTGCTAACATGATTCGGACGGATTTAAGCATTGCTACGGGTGAGAAAGTCTCATCGTAGTCAATCCCTTGAACTTGTGAAAAACCCTTTGCCACAAGTCGAGCTTTATACACGGTGACATTACCGTCAGCGTCCGTCTTCCTCTTAAAAATCCATTTATTCTGAATGGCCTTCCGCCCTTCAGGTAATACTTCCAAAGTCCATACTTTGTTTTCATACATGGATCCCATCTCGGATTTCATGGCCTCTAACCATTTGTCGGAATCTGGGCCCACCATCGCTTCTCCATAGCTCGTAGGTTCACCGTTGTCTAACAACATGACCTCCAAGACAGGGTTACCATACCACTCAGGTGCAGTGCGTACCCTTGTCGACCTACGAGGTTCGGTAGTAACTTGATCAGTAGCTTCTTGATCATTATCATTGGCTTCCTCTTCAACCTCTGCAGGCTCCACAAAAACATCTTTCTGTGCTGCGCTACTTTCTGGTTGAAGCAGAGGTTCAATAACCTCATCAAGTTCTACCTTCCTCCCACTCAATTCTTTCGAGAGAAACTCTTTCTCGAGAAAGGACCCGTTCTTAGCGACAAACACTTTGCCCTCGGATCTGAGATAGAAGGTGTACCCAACTGTTTCTTTTGGGTATCCTATGAAGACACATTTGTCCGCTTTGGGTTCGAGCTTTTCTGGCTGAAGCCTTTTGACATAAGCATCGCAACCCCAAACTTTGAGAAAAGACAACTTAGGTTTCTTACCAAACCACAGTTCATACGGTGTTGTCTCAACGGACTTAGATGGAGCCCTATTTAAAGTGAATGCAGCTGTCTCTAACGCATATCCCCAAAACGATAGTGGCAAATCGGCAAGAGACATCATAGAACGTACCATATCTAATAGGGTTCGATTACGACGTTCGGACACACCATTACGCTGTGGTGTTCCAGGTGGCGTCAACTGTGAAACAATTCCACATTTTCTTAAGTGATCGCCAAACTCATAACTCAGATATTCTCCCCCTCGATCAGATCATAGGAACTTGATCTTCTTGTTACGATGATTTTCAACTTCACTCTGAAATTGCTTGAACTTTTCAAAAGTTTCAGACTTATGCTTCATTAAGTAAATATACCCATATCTACTTAAGTCGTCAGTGAAGGTGAGAAAATAACGATATCCACCGCGCGCCGTTACACTCATCGGACCGCACACATCAGTATGTATGATTTCCAATAAGTCACTTGCCCGTTCCATTGTCCCTGAAAACGGGGTCCTTGTCATCTTGCCCATGAGGCACGGCTCGCACGTGTCAAGTGATTCAAAATCAAGAGACTCCAAAAGTCCATCAGCATGGAGCTTCCTCATGCGTTTCACGCCGATATGACCCAGACGGCAGTGCCACAAGAAAGTGGTATTATCATTATCAACTCTACATCTCTTGGCATCAATGTTATGAACATGTGTATCATCACTATCGAGATTCAATAAGAATAAACCCCTAACTTCGGGTGCATGACCATAAAAGATATTACTCATATAAATAGAACAACCATTATTCTCTGATTTAAATGAGTAACCGTCTCGCAATAAACAAGATCCAGATATAATGTTCATGCTTAACGCAGGCACTAAATAACAATTATTCAGGTTCATAACTAATCCCGATGGTAATCGAAGAGCGAGCGTGCCGACGGCGATCACATCAACCTTGGAACCGTTTCCCACGCGCATCGTCACTTCGTCCTTCGCCAGCCTCCGTTTATTCCGCAGTTCCTGTTTAGAGTTGCAAATGTGAGCAACCGAACCGGTATCAAATACCCAGGCACTACAACGAGAGTTGGTAAGGTACACATCAATAACATGTATATCACATATACCTTTGTTGTTGTTGGCCCCCTTCTTGTCCGCCAGATACTTGGGGCAGTTCCGCTTCCAGTGGCCGTTCCCCTTGCAATAGAAACACTCAGTCTCTGGCTTGGGCCCAGCCTTGGGTTTCTTCACCGGATTAGCAACTGCTTTGCCACCCTTCTTAGAGTTACCCTTCTTGCCCTTGCCATTCTTCTTGAAACTGGTGGTCTTATTGACCATCAACACTTGATACTCCTTCTGGATGTCTGCCTCAGCGACTTTCAGCATCGAAAACAGCTCGGCGATGGTCTTGTTCATCCCTTGCATGTTATACTGCTGCACGAAGCTCTTGTAGCTTGGAGGGAGTGACTGGAGAATTCTGTCAATGATAGCCTCATCCGGGAACACAAGTCCCAGATCAGCTATGCGGGTATAGTACCCAGACATCTTCAGTAAGTGCTCACTGACAGACGAATTCTCCTCCATCTTGCAAGCGAAGAATTTATCGGTGGTCTCATACCTCTCGATCTTAGCATTCTTCTCAAAGATGAACTTCAACTCCGTGTACATCTCATATGCACCATGACGTTCAAAACGCCTTTGAAGTCCTCCTTCCAAGCCATACAACATGGCACACTGCACTATCGAATAGTCATCCGAACGCGTCTGCCAAACGTTCATAACGTCTGCAGAGGCTCCAGGAGCGGGGGGTTCACCTAGCGGTGCATTTAGGACATAAACCTTTTGGGCAGCTGTGAGGATGATCCTCAGATTGCGGAGCCAGTCCACAAAGTTGCTCCCGTCATCTTTCAGTTTAGCTTTCTCTAGGAACGCATTAAAATTCAGGGGAGCTACTGCGCGAGCCATCTACAACCCAAAAATTTGGAAAGACATTTTAGACTATTGTTCATGATAAGTGAGTTATTACCTAATCAAATTATTTATAACTCCCACTCAAATTGACATCCCTCCGGTCATTCGAGCGTGACATGATCCAAATTCACCAACCCAAGTCCGATCATCACGTGAGATGAGGTGGTGTCAATGGTGAACATCAACATGTTGATCATATCTACTATATGACTCATGCTCGACCTTTCGGTCCTCCGTGTTCCGAGGCCATGTCTGTACATGCTAGGCTCGTCAAGTCTAACCCGAGTGTTCTGCACGTGCAAAACTGGCTTGCACCCGTTGTATGCGAACGTAGAGTCTATCACACCCGATCATCACGTGGTGCTTCGAAACGACGAACCTTCGCAACGGCGCACACTCGGGGGGAACACAATTTTATCTTGAAATTTTAGTGAAGGATCATCTTATAATGCTACCGTCGTCCTAAGCAAAATAAGATGCATAAAAGGATTAACATCACATGCAAATCATAAGTGACATGATATGGCCACCAACTCGTGCTTTTGATCTCCATCTCCAAAGCACCGGCATGATCTCCATCGTCACCGGCGCCACACCATGATCTCCATCATCATGATCTCCATCATCGTGTCGCCATCGGGGTTGTCGGCGCCCACCATGCTCTTACTACTATTGCTACCGTTTAGCGATAAAGTAAAGCATTACAAAGCGCTTAATGATTGACACGCAGGTCATACAAAAATTAAAGACAACCCTATGGCTCCTGCCGGTTGCCGTATGCATCGACATGCAAGTCGATATTAACTATTACAACATGATCATCTCATACATCAAATATAATTCATCATGTCATTGGTCATATCATATCACATGCATACCCTGCAAAAACAAGTTAGACGTCCTCTAATTTGTTGTTGCATGTTTTACGTGGCTGCTATGGGTATCTAGCAAGAACGTTTCTTACCTACGCAAAACCACAACGGTGATATTCAAGTTGCTATTTAACCTTCTACAAGGACCGCCTTGTTCTATTCCGATTCAACTAAGATAGGAGAGACAGACACCCGCCAGCCATCTTATGCAACAAAAGTCACATGTCTGTCGATGGAACCGGTCTCATGTACGTGGACATGTAAAGTTGGTCCGGGCCGCTTCATCCTATAATACCGCTGAATCAAGAAAGACTAAGGAGGGCAGCAATTTAAACATCAACGCCACAAACCCTTTTGTGTTCTACTCGAGAAAGCATCTACGCAAGATCCTAGCTCTGATACCACTGTTGGGGAACGTTGCATGGAAAAAAAAATTTCTCTACGTTCACCAAGATCAATCTAGTAGATGCAACTACGAGGGGAGAGTAAGATCCACATACCCTTGTAGATCGCTAAGCGGAAGCGTTATGAACGCGGATGATGGAGTCGTACTCGTCGCGATTCAGATCGCCGAAGACCTAGCACCGAAGCAACGGTGCCTCCGCGTTCTTCACACGTACGGCTCGGGGACGTCTCCTCCTTCTTGATCCAGCAAGGGGTGGAGGAGAGGTTGATGGAGAACCGGCAGCACGACGGCGTGGTGGTGATGGTGGAGGAGAATTCCAGCAGGGCTTCGCCTAAGCACTGCGGGAGAAGAAGATGTTGTGGGAGAGGGAGGGCAGCACCGAGGCGCAAACTGTGTTGGCTGCCCTCCCTTTGCCCCACTATATATAGGGGGGGTGGAGAGGTGAGGGCGCCCTAGGGTTTCCCCCCTAGGGGGCCGGCGGCCAGGGCAAGGGGGGGGCGGCGGCCAAGGCAGGGGGGGGGGCGGCGGCCAGGGCCAGGCCCTAGGGTTTCCCCCCCTAGGTGCCTTGCCCCCCAAGGCTAGGGGGTGCGGCCACCCTAGAGGGGTCCACCCCCCTTGGCGCACAAGGAGAGGGCCCAGGGGGGGGCGCACAGCCCCCTGAGGGCTCTGGTGTTCCCCCTTGTGGCCCATTAGGCCCAGAACTGCTTCCGGACCCCCGAAACCGCTTTCCGGTACTCCGCCGATTTCCCGATGCTCCCCGGAACACTTCCGGACTCCGAAACCTTTCATCCTATATATCAATCTTCGTCTCCGGACCATTCCGGAGACCCTCGTCATGTCCGGGATCTCATCCGGGACTCCGAACAACCTTCGGCAACCATACACTTTTCTCACTAACAACCCTAGCGTCACCGAACGTTAAGTGTGTAGACCCTGCGGGTTTGGAAACCATGTAGACATGACCGAGACACTCCCAGGTCAATAACCAATAGCGGGATCTGGATACCCATATTGGTTCCCACATGTTTCTCGATGATCTCATCGGATGAACCACGATGTCAAGGATTCAGGCAATCCCGTACACAGTTCCCTTTGTCTCGTCGGTATGTTACTTGCCCGAGATTCGATCGTCGGTATCTCTATACCTAGTTCAATCTCGTTACCGGCAAGTCTCTTTACTCGTTACCGTAATACATAATCCCGTGACCAACTACTTAGTCACTTTGAGCTCATTGAGATGACGTATTACCGAGTGGGCCCGGAGATACCTCTCCGTCACACGGAGTGACAAATCCCAGTCTTGATCCATGTCAACTCAACAGACACCCTCAGAGATACCTGTAGAGTACCTTTATAGTCACCCAGTTACGTTGTGACGTTTGGCACACACAAAGCACTCCTACGGTGTCAGTGAGTTACATGATCTCATGGTCATAGGAACTTATACTTGACATGCAAAAAACTATAGCGATAACTGACACGATCAAAAGCTATGTTTAACGTTTGGGTCTCGTCCATCACATCATTCTCCTAATGATGTGATCCCGTTACCAAATGACAACTCATGTCTATGACCTGGAAACCGCGGTCATCTTTGATCAACGAGCTAGTCCTGTAGAGGCTCACTAGGGACACAAAGTCTGTCTATTCATCCACACATGTATTTGAGTTTCCAATCAATACAATTATAGCATGGATAATAAACGATTATCATGAACAAGGAAATATAATAATAACTCTTTTATTATTGCCTCTAGGGCATATTTCCAACATTTACATATAAAGTTCATTTAATTCGGAGCTACGGCCTAGAAGATATGAGCAAAACAAGTGAAGCATGGCAAAGATGCAAGAAGCATTCAAACATCAAGCAAACACACTCCAAACAGGTTTACAACACGTTATTATGCATCTACATGCAAAAACACACAAGTTTTATATAGAGCAAACTCCAAACGGAGCAACGGTTCATCACATATGCATAGAACTAGTTTGGAACACAATCAGCCCAAAACAACAAATAGACATATAGTTGACATCAAAACAACATGATACAATAACACTTCATGGCAACAAAGGGCATGGAAAGCATGTACATGTCAAGCACTACAAGCATGATCACTGAGCTACTACCAAACACCACTAGAGCATGCTCAAAACATCATGGCAATATTGCAAAAGATAACAGTTTCACAGACTTAGTGAAATAAACTGAACATGGCAGCAACAACGACAAGTAGGCATGTTTGCAAGCTTGTGCAACTCATCTCAAAGCATATATCATGGCATGTGAATATAACCAACAGTAATAAGACATGTATATGAAGCTACTCATGGCAAGAACATGGTCATAGGAGGCATGGAACACTAGCTATTCGCATGTCAAAACTGAACTTATTGTGAACAGGCTGACAGAAACATTTTATAGCAATTTGAGAGCATGAAAACAACAAGCTACAACAGGCTATTAATGGAAACAAGGGCATGGATGGATAGAGCATAACATGGACTTCAAAACATGATCATTGGACATACTAAAACATGCATGGATATTAGTGGGGCATCAAGCAAACATGACATCAGGATATAACAGCTTCAGACTTAGCAGTTTTTCAACAAGTCAAAGAAATCAGCAACAGCGAGTAGGTCACTTTGCAAGCTTGTTGCACTCACCGCAAGGCATATCATGAAAAGTGGATTGCACCACAGCAAATATGGCATGATTATGCTTCTAAAACATATTGACATGTAGCTCAAACAAAATTCACACATAAAGATATGAAAAAGACAAATCAGCATCTTATAACAAGTTTCAGCACTTAACAACCACATGCACTTTTGCAACAGAGATAAACATGGAATTTTGGCACCTAACATGAATGCAACATCGACCATCATGTAGAGCACTTCACAATGAACATTTTGACATTTCATACACTCCATTTGGGCAAGCATGCACAAAGTTACACCATGTTAAACATGCAAACCTATTGTTGACACACATCAAGAACTTGACAGTAACATCATAGAGCAGTTTTGTAACGAAGATTAGGGCATCAAGATGAACAGTAACATGCATGCTAATGCAGCTAACATGTAGAGCACTTCGAGACGAACATTTGGACATATCATTTGCTCAATTTGAATAACCATGCAAAAAGTTACAGCCACTCAAACATGCACACATATTATGACAGAAAAAGGACTTAGCAGTTTTTTTAAACAAGACTTGAGCGCATGATAGTTAAGACGTGACCGGGGCAGGGTTTAGGGTTGCTCACCCATGGCCCTGGCCCAAGAAGAAGAAGTAGCAGGCCGGCTCGCGGGGACGAGGGTGGGCCGATGGGCGAGGCCGGGCCCACGGGGCCGTGGCGGTCATCCTCCTCCTCGATCCCTCTGGATCGAGGGAGGCAGGGTCGGCGCCTCGATGCGGGGAAGACGGCGGAGGCACGGGATCCGGCGGAGGGAAGGACTCCGGCGAGAGCACGCAGGGCGGGGCGTCGGCGGCTTGGGGTTGGGGCGGAGAGTGATGCAGGGAGGAGGGCGGCGAGAACTCCATGGCGGCGGCGGATCTCTGGTGGTGGGGAGGTGGCGAGCTCCGACGCGGCTCGCTTGGTGCGCGGCGGTCGTCGGCGGCGAGGTCAGGCGAGCGGCGGCGAAGGCGCGCGGCGAGATCCGGGCCGGGCGGGCCCGCGATGGGCTCCCCCGGGCCGTGGCGGCTGGAGGCGCGATGAGGGCTACGTGGCGCTCTGCGGTTGGCTCGGGGCGACGGCGCTGCTGAGGTGGCGGTTTGGGATTGGTCGGGTTGATGTGGCCGGCGGACATGTCCAGCGCGGGGCAGACGCGTCCGGCTGCGCGAGGAGGAAGATGGCTAGGGTTGCACCGCGAATTTCGGGGAAGACACATATTTATAGGTAGAGGGAGCTAGGAGAGTCCAAATGAGGTGCGATTTTCAGCCACGCTATCGTGATCCAACGGCGAAGAGCATGGATGGGGTTTAGATGGGCTAGGGGGCAGTTGTGGAGGGGTGCTGGGCCGAAAGAGAAAGGGCTACCGGCGGCTAACGTGGTTAACCGTTGGGGTATCAAACGAACTCCGAATGCGACAAAATTTGATAGGCGTTCTGTGTACCCTATAATAAGACCACATGCCAAGTTTCATCCCATTCCGAGAGCATTTTTCCGGCCACTTATAAAAAAATATTCGGAGGTGCCGCGGGAACGTGCGAATGTGTCTAGGCTCAAAACGGACAACGGAAAGGATGGGAGGATTCAGACGGATGCAAGTTTTGGAAACGATACAGATGCAATGCACATGGTGACATGGCAAAGTGCAACACGCAAGCATATGACATGGCAACGACGACAAATAACTGGCTGACACCTGGCGCACCGGTCTTGGGGCGTCACAAGTTAGTACAAAGTTGAGTCATTTTTGAGTCACTTATTTTGGGATGGAGGGAGTAGATGTTAAGCAAATATATCAACTAATTGCTATGGATGGAGACAAGTAGTACCATTCAAATTATTTCAACCATCCGGATTTAGCGACACGTTGATAGGCCTTCCTCTATCAACTCGACGTGTCCTAGAACCACCGGATCCACGACCCCCTCTAAGACTAGTCCTTCCTCCATGGCCCCCTCCAAGACTAGTCCTTCGTCCACGGCCCCCTCCAAGACGAGTCCTTCCTCCTCGTGTTCCGGTGGAACCTACTCTACCGACACATGTTTGACTAGTGCTCATGTTGGTTTTGGGTCTTTTTGTGCATCTCCTAATGTTGTGTCTCGTCTCGTTGCATTCTCCACAATTGTTGGTGTCCGGTGCCTCCATGAAATGACCACTACCAAATTGCTTCATTCCGGTGTATCCAGCTAGATCATCCATGTCACTCCTGAACCTATTCTTTCTTCTTATTCCCCTCATAGGAACCATGAGTGCGGGATCTGGCACAATGTGCGGGCCATCATACTCAGGCCACTATGACGGATGAAGGAAAGGATTAAATCGAGGCGCCCAAGTCAACCTCGTTCGTTCCAATGTGAACTCATGCAACTACACCGTTGTACCATCGGATACGGGCAAGTTTCTCGCCCAAGTTGCGGTCATCAAATGCGAGCAAGGCCAATGATACTTGTGTGGCCTCTCACACAGGCACCACCAGTTTTCTATGTGCACCTCGTATGCAACTCCATTGTAAGACACACCGTCCCTTGTTGTCGCTCCCGACTCATCGATTTGATAGATCATTTATTTTTCATTGTATTTTATCACTTGTTGGTGGGTAGACTTGTGTGCTTGATTTTTTTTATAAAAGGAGGTTAAACCCCCGGCCTCTGCATCAATCGATCCATGCAAACATCTTTATTAATTATTCCACAAAGCTCTGATGAAAACATACATCAATCCACTGAAAGCCACCACTCATACCTACAAACTCAGTAATGTGGAGTGCTCTCACTCCCTATATCTAAAACCGGTGTCGCCGCCGCGCTTGATGGGACAACCAATCCCGTAGTTTCAATGGATAGTCCATCTTTTCACCAATCCACTTGGCCGTGCTTGTGGAATGCTTTAGGAAGTACTCATTGAGCTAGATGAAAGTGTACTTGAGTATTGCGGTCACCAGCAAAGAACGGACACTCTTCAACACATTGTTGAAGCATTGCACCATGTTGCTTGTCATGTCCCCATATCGCATACCTCCTTCATCGTAAGCGCGTGACCACTTTTCTTTATCCGGCTCGTGCATAGTCAAGAATTCTCCCCCTCGTTGTTCTTCACCAATGCCTTGAGGAGTTTATCATATCGGCTTTTGAATGTGTCGGTGTTGAATGCAACTCAAACATGGGTAAGGTCTTTGCAAAACTCCTTGCTCTTGCATGCCCGGTAAAATTTTGCCACAAAGTGTCTCATCACTATAGGAATCTGGAAAATTGCCGTCTATGAAGCTTTTTGCCATCAGCTTTTCATCGGGACTGACGGCAAAGACCATTATTGCCATCAACTGCTGACGGCAAAGAAATACTAACGACAAAGTGCTCATTTTGCCGTATGTTGTTAAAATGCAGACGACAAAGACATAATTTGCCGTCTGCGTTTCCATTACAGACGGCAAAGTACTCATTTTGCCGTCTGTTATTAAAACGCAGACGGCAGAGAGTGTCTTTGCCGTCTGCGTTTTAATAACAGACAGCAAAGAGAAAGCACACGACGAGGATCGATCACCTGGATCGATGACATGGCAGGATCACGTCCACACATCCCCACAACGGCAAAACCCACCGCCAAGTGAAAAAAAACAAGAGCCCATGCCCCCACGCGCCCACTCCCTTATCCACCCGCACGACAGTACCCACGCCCAACCTCTCGTTCCTTTTCCTCGATCCAGATCTCGCTAACCGGCGCCGCCACCACCTCGGCCCCTTCGCCGCCAGCTGCGACCCCGTCGCCCGCCATCACCTGCCCCGCTGACCACCGCCCCACCCGCCGGCCACCTCATCCGCTGGCCACCACCTCCAGCGACCGACCCTTCTTCCTTCTTCCTCCGTCGACCCCAGGCGCGGCCGGCCCTTCCTCCGTCGACCCCAGGCGCGGCCGGCCCTTCCTTCGTCGACCCCAGGCGCCGGCCCTTCCTCCGTCAACCCCAGGCGCCGGCCCTTCCTCCGTCGACCCTAGGCGTGGCCGGCCCTTCCTCCGTCGACCCCAGGCGCGGCCGGCCCTTCCTCCGTCGACCCCAGGCAGCCGGCCCTTCCTCCGTCGACCCCAGGCACGGCCGGCCCCTTCCTCCGTCGACCCCGGCGCGGCCGGCCCCTTCCTCCGTCGACCCAGGTGCGGCCGGCCCCTTTCTCCATCGACCCCGACACGGCTGGCATGTCCTCCGTTGACCCCCGCGTGGCCGGCCCCTTCCTCCGTCGAACACGTGGCGGCTGGCTCTTCGTCCGTCGATCCCGGTGTGGCTGGCCCGTCCCGGGTCGGATGGCCACCAGAAGCAACCGCATGCCACATGCCTCTTCAGTGTTGTAGTTCGGCAGCCCTGCAATCTGTATTTTTTCGTGGCCGTCTGTAATCTATATTTGGCAGCCCTGCAATTTGTATTTTTTTCTCTATAGATGAATGGTTGTCAGTGTATTTTTTTAAACGGTTGTCAGTGTATTGAATAGTTGTCAAAGTACTAAAAGCATAAACGCAAGTGATGGGTCTGCCTACCATCTCTGTCCTCTACACATCCACTGTTGGATCATGTTTTTTTATAAAAAAATAGTATCTTTTGCTGTCTGTGTTGTAGTTCGGCAGACGACAAAAAGAACTCACATGGTCCGTTAGACGGGCGTTCCGTCTGTTTGCTTTTTTTGCCGTGTACATATTCCCGCTGACGGCAAAACGTGCTCACTGACGGTAAAACTTTTGCCGTCATCTCGCCCTTGGGCTGACGGCAAAATGACTCTTTGCCAATTTTGAGTTTGCCGACATCTTTTGCCGTCATGGGCTGACGGCAAATTTTTTGCTGTCTGTAATCCGTTCTTTGCCGTCTGTAGCGTCCTGACGGCAAAATGCCTGATTCACGTAGTGCATGAACCAACGGTGTTGAAACTTTGGAAGACCTGGAATATCAACGTCTATTGCTTTGAGAATCTCATGATGGCGATCAGATATAATGCATACCTCTATCTTGCCAATCACCTTTGTCCTCACATGCTCCATGAACCACTTCCAACTGTCATCCTGCTCTGAAGGCTCCAACGCAAATGCCATCGACAACACGTTATGATTTGATGAGTGGCCCATTGCCACCATCAATGTGCCCTTGTATTTGTCGGTCAAGAATGTACCATCTATAGACAAGACCGTCCGACAATACGTGAATGCATCGATGCATTGTCCAAAGCTCCAGAAGGCACGACGAAACACTCTGTCATTTGAATCCACCCAATGGCGCATGCCCGGGTTCCGATGAGCAATGGCTGCCAACATCTTTGACAGAATGTTATATGCGGCCTCATAATCATCCTGCAACATCCTAATAGTGTTTGCCTTGGCGATACATGTCTTCCCATACTTGACCGGGTATCCGAATAGTTCCTCAATCGAATTCATGAGAAACTTGACGTTCATGGTTGGATCATATGCTATTTGATTCAAACATTTGTAGCCTAGATACTCAAACGTGAGTTGACGGTGTCCTTTGCTTCGGTTGGCCTTGTCCGGGGGTACACACGTGTGAGTGGCAACACAACTCTTCAATACACATTTCCCCGTTTGTTTGATTTTTCTACCACGGACCATCCAAGGGCAACCTTCTTGGTCACATTTGACTATGTATCGAACATTTTGATTGGAATGACCAACAATAAACGACCTATGGTTCCTAATGGCGTAGTCACACAACCATATCTTTAACTCTACCAAAGAACCAAACTTGATGCCTTTTCTTTAAATGAGCATTCTCATCCTCATTTTGTAGCCGAGAATCACCGACCTTGGGGCACGGTGTTGTGTCAAACAACCCTAATCTCATCCCACCGTCAGCAACGGCCTTTTCCGCAAGAATCACATCCCTAAACAACGATGACCCTCTTTCCTTGCCGGTCACCTTCTTGTAGATTTGATTTTCTTGCATCGTAAACCCATCCTCATCCAATTCTTCCTTCGGACCCTCGTCGTCCGAGCCATACCCACACATACGGATATAAGGGAGGGTACGGTCCATGTCTTGTTGCCGTACAATGACATCCAAGTTACCAATGGCATTGTAATGAATCTCTTCATTCTCCGCGTAAGCATCCTCTTGATCAAAATGATCACTAGAATCTTCTTGAACAAGAGTAACAACATCATCTCGGAGTACTATGGCGCTAGCATTCATATGATCCTCATTGGGTTGACTACTTGGTGGTTGGCTAGAACAATTTGGGACATACACCTCGGCACTACCATCATGTATTTGGGAGGATACATTGTGGTTCAAAACAATTTGCAAGGGAGGAGGATCAACCTTTGTGGCAAATTTCTCAAGAGACTGGTCTTGTGATACGTCTACTTTCTCCTTGTACACATTCCAATGCAATTGTGAGGTGATGGGCATACTCTTTAGTCGGGACTTTACTCCCAATCCAGCGTCATACCTCCCAATAAGATTAACCTTGGCATTTGGGTCATTCCAAGGTAAGACGCTTCTCACTTACACTACAAGATCATTGTCGGATCGTGGGTTCTGGCAAACTCTTGAGGTTTGAACACTGGGGTGCGCACGAAGATCTCTCCTTTCCGTCTTAGTTCGCTCTCACATCGGTTCCTAGGCCTAGCTCGACGAACCCAAATAACAAGAGACACACTAGGGTTTATACTGGTTCGGGCCACCGTTGTGGTGTAATACCCTAATCCAGTGTGGTGTGGTGGATTGCCTTGTAGGCTGAGGATGAACTAATACATGGGAAGGATAGCCTCCTTAGGAGAGGTGTTCTTGTGCTCAGTGAGCTACTAGGTGTAATGGTGGTCTAAATGATCCGATCCCCTTCTATGGTGGTGGCTAGTCCTCTTTATAGAGGCCCGGGTCCTCTTCCCAAATATTGAGCGGGAAGGTATCCCATACCGGCCAAGTTTGAAGAGGGACATCTAGTACAATCTATCCTGACAAAATGTGGTCTCCGCCTGCCAAAGGCTTTGGTGGTGACGCCGCCATGGGCTCCATGGTAACCTTCGCGCTGCTGTCTTGCTGGTCTTGGTCTTGCTGCACCGATACGGAAACCTTTGCCTGATGCCTCGGGACTCCTCGCCCGTGCCTGCCCCTTGAGAACCAAAGAGGAAACCGAAGGAAATATGCCCTAGAGGCAATAATAAAGTTATTATTTATTTCCTTATATCATGATAAATGTTTGTTATTCATGCTAGAATTGTATTAACTGGAAACTTAGTACATGTGTGAATACATAGACAAAACAGAGTGTCCCTAGTATGCCTCTACTGGACTAGCTCATTGATCAAAGATGGTTATGTTTCCTAGCCATAGACATGAGTTGTCATTTGATTAACGGGATCACATATTTAGGAGAATGATGTGTTGGACAAGACCCATCCAATGATGTGATGGACAAGACCCATCCGTTAGCTTAGCACTATGATCATTTAGTTTTACTGCTATTGCTTTCTTCATGACTTATACATGTTCCTATGACTATGAGATTATGCAACTCCAGAATAACGGAGGAACACCTTGTGTGCTATCGAACGTCACAACGTAACTGGGTGATTATAAAGATGCTCTACAGGTGTCTCCGAAGGTGTTCGTGGTGTTGGCATAGATCAAGAATAGGATTTGTCAGTCGCAGTGTCGGAGAGGTATCTCTGGGCCCTCTTGGTAATACACATCATAATAAGCCTTGCAAGCAAATGACTAATGAGTTAGTCACGAGATGATGTATTACGGAACGAGTAAAGAGATTTGCCGGTAATGAGATTAACTAGGTATGGTGATACCGACGATCGAATCTCGGGCAAGTAACATACCAATGACAAAGGGAACAACATATGTTGTTATGCGGTTTGACCGATAAAGATCTTCGTAGAATATGTAGGAGCCAATATGAGCATCCAGGTTCCGCTATTGGTTATTGACCGGAGATGAGTCTCGGTCATGTGTACATAGTTCTCGAACCCGTAGGGTCCGCACGCTTAACGTTTGATGACGATCGGTATTATGAGTTTATGTGTTTTGATCTACCGAAGGTAGTTCGGAGTCCCGGATGAGATCGGAGACATGAAGAGGAGTCTCAAAATGGTCGAGACGTAAAGATCGATATATTGGATGACTATATTCGGACATCGGAAAGGTTCCGAGTGATTCGGGTACTTTTCGGAGTACTGGAGAGTTACGGGAATTCGCCGGGGAGTATATGGGCCTTATTGGGCTTTAGGGGAAAGAGAGAGAGGAGGCTGCGCCCTCCCCAAGGCTTAGTGCGAATTAGACTAGGGTGGGGGGGGGGGGCTGTGCC
>LR738712.1:127157180-127182288 GCA_902687465.1 Secale cereale
GCACCAGGGCTCCAGGCGCCCTGGCGGCGCGCCCCCCCTGGGCCGCGCCGGGGGGGCGCCTGGGCCCCCCCGAAACTCCCCCGATGCCCTACTTTGGCATATATTTAAAGGGTCCTCCGTAACCCTCAGAACAAAAAAACTCTTTTCGCGATCCCATCTCTGTTCCGCCGCCGCCGCCGCTTCCAAGATCGGGAGCACCAGGAGAACTCTTCCCGGCACCCTGCCGGAGGGGAGGATCACCACCGGGAGCTTCTCCACCGCCATGGACGCCTCCCGGATGACTCGTGAGTAGTCTCCCTTGGACCATGAGTCCATGACCAGTAGCTATGTGATGTTCTCCTCCCGTTCTTGTGCTTCACTAATTAGTCCTCGTGAGCTGCCCTACATGATCGAGGCACCTATGTAATCCTTATGCTGTTGCTATGTTGAGTTTGCTGGGATCCGATGGATTATGAGATTATGTTCAGATTGATCTTGAGTAATATATTTGATTCACCTCTTTTATATTTTTGTTCATAAGTAATTCTTGCATGTTCTCCGTTGTTATTTATTGCTTTGGCCGAGTAATAGGTAGTGACTCCAAGAGGGAACGTTATGCTCGATTGTGGATTCATGCCCCTCGATGACTAACTTGAGTGACAGAAACATGAGTCTAGGGGATGTGCTGTTGCCACAAGGGGGAAAACAACGGTGCTTGTGCCCGCGGGTGCAAGGATTATTTACTTTACGCAAAGTTCTTTTAACGCAGTTGTCTGTTGCATTGAGTTTACACTATGGGTGGGACACGCAACTTAATACCAGCGAGATGTTCTGGATAGATATCTCAAGGTGGATGATTAGTAGTAGATATTGATGGATTTCGGTCTACTTACTTTGGCGTACCGCCCATCCTTTGAACCTCAACCTTTCTTGCAATGTAGTCAGCATTGGTTTGCAATCGTGGTCCTGTCAATTGCCCAGCTGTAATTTGTTTACCTCACATAGCTGTTTTATCGTCTTTTGGGAGAGAGACATCACTAGTGAACATCCTGAGACTCCAGTCCATATTACCATCATTGATCACACCCGCTATTTACTTTTCGCTATTTACTTACTATTGCAAAAACTATCTATCACTACTATCATTGCTTTTAATCCTTTGTGAACTACAAGGCCGGAGGGATTGACAACCTCTCTGTACTCGTTGGGAGCAAAGTTATTTGTATCTGTGTGCAGGTCCACGTTGATTGCTACTAATCTGGCTCCGTAGCAATTGACACCTACTTGTTGAACCTAGGAGTCTCTGGTGATTCGATCCTTGGTATCTTTGCTAAGGGAAAACACATCTACTTACTGCATCTTACACCTTCCACTTGGGGTAACCAACGAGGGGTTCGAGGCCCATCAAGGAGTATTTTCTGGCGCCGTTGCCGGGGACTCCACTCTTCAGGATAGGGGAGTTGCATGCTATCTTTTACCTTTGCTTTTTAGTCTTGTTAGTTTACCTTTCGTTTTTGCTTTAGCTCCTTTTATCGAAAATCACAAAAATAGTTATCTTGCTTGCTTGCTACTATGGGTTCCACCGAGAACACCAAGTTGTGTGACTTCACTAGTCACAACAACGATGACTTTATCAGCACACCTATCACTACACCTGCCACTTCAGCACCTTCATATGAAATTAAACCTGCTTTACTGAACTTAGTCATGAGAGAACAATTCTCCGGTGCTGGAGATGATGCTGCTTTACACTTGAACAACTTTGTTGAACTTTGTGATATGCAAAAGTACCAAGAAATAGATGGTAATATTGTTAAGCTTAAGCTTTTTCCTTTCTCCTTGAGAGGAGGAGCTAAAATTTGGTTTCAGTCTTTGCCTAGAAATAGCATAGATTCATGGGACAAGTGCAAAGATGCTTTTATTGGAAAATACTATCCACCTGCTAAAATTATCCAACTTAGAAGTAACATTATGAATTTTAAACAATTGGATAATGAACACGTTGCCCAAGCTTGGGAACGTATGAAATCTCTTATCAAGAACTGCCCTACTCACAGTTTGACTACTTGGATGGTTATCCAAACTTTTTATGCAGGCTTGAACTTTACCTCGCGGAACTTGTTAGATTCGGCCGCGGGAGGAACTTTTATGTCAACTACACTTGGTGCTGCCACAAAGCTTCTCGATGAGATGATAACCAACAATTCCCAATGGCACACCGAACGCGCTCCAACAGGTAGGAAGGTAAACTCTGTCGAGGAGATTTCCTCCCTCAATGAAAAAGTTGACTTGATCATGTCTCTACTTTCGAAGCAATCTACTGTTGATCCTCGTGATGTTCCTTTAAATTCTTTGATTGCTCAAGAACAAGTAGATGTTAACTTTATCTCTAGAAACAATTTTAACAACAATGCTTATAGGAGTAATTTTGGTAGAAATCCTAGACCGTTCCCCTCTAACTCTTATGGGAACAACAATGCTTATCCTAGTACCAAGAACTCCAATACTGAACTAGAAACTATGCTTAGAGATTTCATCACTACCCAAAAAGCCTTTAATAAGAATGTAGAAGAGAAACTACATAAACTAGATGATCTTTCTTTTAAGGTAGACCACTTAGCCAATGAGGTAAAACTACTAAAAATTGAAACTTCTCCTCTTAAGGAGAGGGAAGTCATCCCTATTAATGCTACTCAAGTGCAAATTAATGAAAATATTAGGATGATGGCTAAACTTAAAGAAAGATGGGCTAGAGAAAGGGAGGAAAAGGAAAGAATTAAGAGCCTTCCTACCCACCACACTGTTGCTACTATCCAAGTTATTGAGAATGTTCACACTCTTAGCACCCAATGTACTCCTGGTCCCAATGGACCTATTAATGGTGATGCTATGACTATAGAAACTACCAAACAAGTGAACCTTAAGGACACCACTACCACTTTACTTGATGCTCGTGACCTTGATTTTGATAATTGCACTCTTACCGAAGTTATTGATTTCCTCCACAAGATGTCTAGAGATCCCCGCACTAGCACGCTTAACCTTGCCTTCACAGAGCATATCACTAATGCTCTCATCAAAGCTAGGGAGGAGAAACTTAGAGTAGAAGCCTCCATACCTAGAAAGCTAGAAGATGGTTGGGATCCTATGATAAAAATTAATTTGAATGACTTCTCTTGTTATGCATTATGTGATGTTGGTGCTAGTACCTCTGTTATGCCCAAAAGAATATATGATATGCTTAAATTGAAACCTTATGATTCTTGTTCTTTTGGTGTTCGTCTCGCTGATTCTTCCATAAAGAAACCTTTGGGGAGGATCGACGATGTTCTTATTGTTGTCAATGATAATTATATGCCCGTTGATTTCACTATTATGGATATTGAATGTGATCCTTCATGTCCAATTATTTTGGGACGTCCATTTTTACGCACCGTTGGTGCTGTCATTGACATGAAAGAGGGTAATATAAAATATCAGTTTCCTCTCAAGAAAGGGATGGAACACTTCCCTCGTAAGAAGATCAAGTTACCTTTTGAGTCCGTTGTACGGGCTAGTTATTCTTTTACTTTTGATAAAACTTGATCTATGCATTATGCCTAGCTTAAAGGCATAAAAGAAAGCGCTTTTGGGAGGCAGCCCACATGAATAATTTTTTGCTTTTGTTGTGTCTTGATGTTGTTTACTGCTGTAGCATCATCATTGTATCTTTGCTTTTCATATTTGTGCCAAGTATAGCCTCTGATTGCTAGAAAGTTCAAAAGTTGTGAGGTGCTGTCCAGAAAACAGATTCTGTCCTTGGATAGAAAAATTCGTATAAAATCACCAGATCATCCTTTTGGTCTGAATTTTTTGGACAGCGTTCTCTATATAATTCTCTTTCGTGCGTCTGTTCTGAGTTTTTTGATTTGAGTTGCAGAAGTATCTCGAACAGATCAATTACTGCCTGCTGTTCTGTTTTTCACAGATTCTGTCCTGTTTTGCCTTACCTTCACTTTGCAAATCAAGAGCTTGCTTTTTCTTTGCAAAAACCTTTTGGCAATCTTGAGAAACAGTAGAAATTCAAGAATATCCTTATTTCCAGCAAGGTATAATTATTTTATTAAGGGTACTAACCTCGCTAATCAGATTATGATGAGTTATGTATGAAGGGAGTTTTCAAGTGTGCGAGGGAAGATGATAAAAAAGATTCAGGATTGTCAAGCGCTCAAGCTTGGGGATGCCCCCGTGCACCCCCAAGAAATATTCAAGGATACTCAAGCGTCTAAGCTTGGGGATGCCCCCGTGCATCCCCTTCTCCATCAACATTATCAGTTCGTCTTTCGTTTCGCTATATTTTTATCACTTCATGTGTTATGTGCTATGCTTGGAGCGTCTTGCTTTTAGTTTTCTTTTTAGTTTTTCATAACGAGTCGGAACCCAGCATTTCTTTATGTGGGAGAGAAACACGCTCCACTTCTACTTAGAACATAACATAGAATTTTCATATCTATCTTTGCTGTGTGTGTTCTTTGTCTTTTAATAGCTACTATCATGCTCTGCTCTTAGTATTCATGCCTATCTTTTCAAAGAGCTTTTGTTTAGTTGGTTGCTTGAACTCTCTTTAATTATCATGCTCACCTTATTAAGAGAGTTTTCTTCCGTTGCATTGGTTAATGTGTCTATGATAAAGATGCTACTTGCATGATGGTGCTTAGTAATTCAGGTTTTCTTATGGTTAATCTCAAATAGCTGGGGGATTCCCAATGTGTTATTGGAGTACCAACATGGTTTGTTTGCCTATGATGTGGTATGGTTTAGTAATATCTTCCTTCGAGAATTTACTTTGATTGACTTGGCGTATGCTCACGCATATTTAAGACTGTAAAGAAAGTCTGTCAAGCCTTGATGATCTTTTGTTTCTGAGTAGCGATATAACTACCATGCCTGATTCGATATTGCTTTGTCGCTCTGCATGATTATGACCGTCATTGCTCTCTTAGTTGGTCGCTCCCAGTCTTTTGCTAACCTCCACCTGTACTAAGCAAACTAACCTTGCAATATATAGCTCATGGGAAAGTAGCTTAAAAACTATTGTGGTAAAGAATATGTTGCTTATGTATCTTATTTCTTATAAGTTGCTTGCTGAGCGGTAACCATGTTTCTGGGGACGCCATCAACTGTCACACTTTCGTTGAATATCATGTGAGTTGCTATACATGTTTGTCTTGTCTGAAGTAAGGGTGATTTGCCGTGGGTTGAATTAATATGCATATTGTTAGAGAAGAACATTGGGCCGCCAACCAAAGCCATGCATCATGGTGGAAGTTTTAGCTTGGACCTTAATCCTCAATCTCTCATGAGAATATGCTTATGCATTAAAGAGGAGTCCATCATCTATTTTCTATGTTGTCCCGGTATGGATGTCCTCAAGTTGAGATCTATCAAAAATGAGAAATCAAATGCGATTTATCTCCTTGGACCTTTGTACAGGTGGCATAGAGGTACCCCTTTGTGACACTTGGTTGAAACATATGTAATGCAATGATAACCCATGGGAATCCGAGCTAATTAGGACAAGGAACGAGCACTATTGGTATACGATGCATGAGGCTTGCAACTTATAGGATGTCTTATGCATGACACATATGAAGTACTACTACCGTTGACACAATTGCTTCCATGTTTTCAAAATAAAAAGCTCTAGCACTTAACCATTCTTTTACCTTTATGTTAAAGCACCAACTACTGAGAGCATGATTGTCATTCTGAGTGTAATGTGCATTGTCCCAAAGTAGCATTGTCTTTTGCATGATTGTGATATCATTTATTCTGAAATAATTGTATCTAGTCATCACTTAAACCTTGAAGGTACCCCTGCATTTATGTTTTGCATCACTAAAGGGGGCAAGCTAGATATCACTTTATCATATTTGCACACCATGTTCATTGCAAATCTTTTTGATGTTTCAGTTTCATATTGTAAAACTTTCAGTCATTTGTGATTTTCTCTTGAGGCAACTTAATTACTTTAGAATCATTGTCTCAGTAAGCTTTTGTCATATCACTATGAAAAAGTCCTATATGGTTAATAGCATGTCACCACAGAAATTATTCTTGTTATCATTTACCTACTCGAGGACGAGCAGGAATTAAGCTTGGGGATGTTGATACGTCCAAAACGTATCTATAATTTTTGCTTGCTCCATGCCACTTTTGGGTGATATTGCTATGATATTCATACACTTCCATACACTTTTGATCATATTTGGACTAACTTACTAATCCAGTGCACCCAGTGCCAGTTTCTGTTTTCGGCTGTTTTTGTATTTCAGGTTTTCACGTTTCGAGAACTGCCTAGAAAAATCCAGAAAAATTATATAAAAAATCAGCGTTCCAGAAACAACACTGCGTCCGAAGGGCAGCCTGGGGGGGGCACCAGGGCTCCAGGCGCCTTGGCGGCGCCCCCCCCCCTGGGCCGCGCCGGGGGGCGCCTGGGCCCCCCGAAACTCCCCCGGTGCCCTACTTTGGCATATATTTAAAGGGTCCTCTGTAACCCTCAGAACAAAAAAACTCTTTTCGCGATCCCATCTCTGTTCCACCGGCACCGCCGCTTCCAAGATCGGGAGCACCAGGAGAACTCTTCCCGGCACCCTGCCGGAGGGGAGGATCACCACCGGGAGCTTCTCCACCGCCATGGACGCCTCCCGGATGACTCGTGGGTAGTCTCCCTTGGACCATGAGTCCATGACCAGTAGCTATGTGATGTTCTCCTCCCGTTCTTGTGCTTCACTAATTAGTCCTCGTGAGCTGCCCTACATGATCGAGGCACCTATGTAATCCTTATGCTGTTGCTATGTTGAGTTTGCTGGGACCCGATGGATTATGAGATTATGTTCAGATTGATCTTGAGTAATATATTTGATTCACCTCTTTTATATTTTTGTTCATAAGTAATTCTTGCATGTTCTCCGTTGTTATTTATTGCTTTGGCCGAGTAATAGGTAGTGACTCCAAGAGGGAACGTTATGCTCGATTGTGGGTTCATGCCCCTCGATGACTCGCTTGAGTGACATAAACATGAGTCTAGGGGATGTGCTGTTGCCACAAGGGGGAAAACAATGGTGCTTGTGCCCGCGGGTGCAAGGATTGTTTACTTTATGCAAAGTTCTTTTAATGCAGTTGTCTGTTGCATTGAGTTTACACTATGGGTGGGACTCGCAACTTAATACCAGCGAGATGTTCTGGATAGATATCTCAAGGTGGATGATTAGTAGTAGATATTGATGGATTTCGGTCTACTTACTTTGGCGTACCGCCCATGCTTTGAACCTCAACCTTTCTTGCAATGTAGTCAGCATTGGTTTGCGTTCGTGGTCCTGTCAATTGCCTAGCTGTAATTTGTTTACCTCACATAGCTGTTTTATCGTCTTTTGGGAGAGAGACATCACTAGTGAACATCATGAGACTCCGGTCCATATTACCATCATTGATCACACCCGCTATTTACTTTTCGCTATTTACTTACTATTGCAAAAACTATCTATCACTACTATCATTGCTTTTAATCCTTTGTGAACTACAAGGCTGGAGGGATTGACAACCTCTCTGTACTCGTTGGGAGCAAAGTTATTTGTATCTGTGTGCAGGTCCACGTTGATTGCTACTAATCTGGCGCCGTAGCAATTGACACCTACTTGTTGAACCTAGGAGTCTCTGGGGATTCGATCCTTGGTATCTTTGCTAAGGGAAAACACTTCTACTTACTGCATCTTACACCTTCCACTTGGGGTAACCAACGAGGGGTTCGAGGCCCATCACCGACAAAGGACCTACCTCCGTATGACACCTTGCTCTGTGCAGCACGGGGGAGGCCGTGGCTCCAGGCCCTCCATGCGCAGCCCGCAACGTTCTGCTCCGGTCGAGGGCAGAACTGCTACTCTTGGGTGTCCGACCATCGTCGTGGTCTGGTTCACCTGCAGCCCATTGTTAGTGCACGCCTGCTGCTGTGATACCTGCTGCACCTTGTCGTCGTAGTTGAAGGGGTCAGCGGAGCCCCCAGGCGACTCGTGGTAATCTCCTGCTTCATGCGTCCCGTCATTCCATCCCGGCCCGAGGAAGGCATTGGGCCCCTCCCCAAACGCGTACTCCAGGTTCACCATGCGGGGCACATAGGCATCATCGGCTGCCCCACCGAGGACACCACCCGAGTGCCCCGCGCCTTGAACTTCCAGCTGTGGCACCTGGCCTTGGCGGCCTTGCACTCCGACGCACCCTCGTAAGAGGCGGCCAGCGCTTGCTCCCGCCTATGACGAAGTCGATGCGGTAGGACGGATGGCGCCAGCGCCCATGTTGGTGTCGTCAGGCCCCCAATCGTCCCAGGGGGCGCGCAAGCTTGTCGGGACCTCACGCGCGCCTCAACCACAACCTGAGGCGTGGGTGAGGAACAAAACGGCGGCGTGCCCGTGCAGGCGCAGTCCAGCAGTTCGGCGATGCGTTCCAGCAGCACGTCGCGGCCGCCCTCGGCCAGCCAACATTGTAGTACCTCTCACGCCACGATGAGCGCGGCCCTCATGTTTGCCTGCTCCCACCGGGTGTGCGGTGCTGTTGCCAGGACGTAGTTCGAAGATCGCGCGACGAAGCGCGCGCGCCGTGATGCCAGGGCGGAGGTTGCAGGTCCGCGCGGCCCACGGCCGTTGGTGTTAGGCGGTGCGTGGGCCGCCTGAAGCATGGAGTTAAGACCTTCTTGGGAAAATGGCGCCGCCCACGCGGGCCAGGCTGCCTAGAAGTCAGCATGAACCCCCTGATCATCGGCCATCGGGACTGCGGAGCGGTGATGAACCGAACGATGGAAGGGAAGATTCGGCGCACCCCTACCTGGCGTGCCAAATGTCAGATCGTGGGTTCCGGCAAACCCTTGAGGTTCGAATACTAGGGTGCGCACGAAGATCTCTCCTTTCCGCCTTAGTTCGCTCTCGCACCGATTCCTAGGTCTAGCTCGATGAACCCGAAGAACAAGAGACACACAAGGGTTTATACTGGTTTAGGCCACCGTTGTGGTGTAATACTCTAATCCAGTGTGGTGTGGTGGATTGCCTTTTAGGCTGAGGATGAACTAATACATGGGAAGGACAACCTCCTAAGGGGAGGTGTTATTGTGCTCAGCGAGCTAGTGGGTGTAATGGTGGTCTCAATGATCCGATCCCCTTCTAGGGTGGTGGCTAGTCCTATTTATAGAGGCCCGGGTCCTCTTCCCAAATATTGAGCGGGAAGGGATCCCACAACGGCCAAGTTTGAAGGACCGGGTCCTCTTCCCAAATAGTGACGCCGACGTGGGCTCCGTGGTGACCCTCGCTCTGCCGTCGTGCTGGTCTTGGTCTTGTTGCACCGATATGGAAACCTTTGCATGATGCCTCTGGACTCCTCGCCTGCGCCTGCCCCTTTAGCACCAAAGAGGAAACTGGCATCCTGCGCCCGCTGGCACCCGCCTGGCCTTGGTCGTCATGGCTCACGTCATGCGGTCCTCGTGAGGTGCCCCTTGCCTTGATATCTCCGCTCCTCGGGAGCCAGCCTAATGAGGCTGCCCCAGGGGAGGTCTTGCGTCGTCCGCCTCGCGAGGCTAGGCCCCTTGCGAGGGTCTTGAGTGGGTGCTAATGAGGTTGGGCCGTACCAAGCCGTTGGATGAGCCACGCCTTGGGCCGCAGGCAGGCAAGTCTGGGTACCCCCGTTCCCAGAACACCGACAATCATCAAAGCTTGGACTTATGTCAAAGACCATAGCCTCTTCCCCTTCATCGTCTTTTCCATTTACGAGCTTATGCATCTAAGAACAATGGAAACAATAAAGTCATCCATATATGTCATCCAACTAATTCAAATGGATCAATAACATAATTTATGAAAACATTGGACAAAAATCTTCTATACCATAACCTTAACCATAACCCTAACCATAACAATAATCCTAACCCTAACCCAAACAATAACCCCTCACATTACCACTATAACCCCTCGCATTACCACTGTAACCCCTAACCCTAACCATAACCATAATCCTATAACCCTAACCCTAACCCTAACACCCCCACCTTACCACTATAAATCCTAACCCTAACCCTAACACTAACTCCGATAAATGCATCATAAATGTGCGATAAATGCATCATAAATGCACACAAGAAGATCGACAGCTAGGGTTTGCCATAAATTGAGAAAAAGCACAAAAAAACAAGATTTCAACCAATCAAAATGAGGGGAATTGAGAGAGGTACCTTGGGGATGAGAATGCTCCGGATCCACCGGTGAAATCTCAAGCAAATGGAGTGGATCTAGGGGGAAAGAGAGAGGGGTGGAGCTGACCACGGGGAAGAAGAAGAATGGGGAGGAAGAGTGGTGGTGCGGCCCACACACCAGCCCCCTCCCAACCTTATCCACCCCATGAGCCTACCGCTAGGGCCCCTGGCGGTAGGTTTTAGAAGCCTACCGCATGGGTCTGTGGTGGTATGCCCCTTTTCCACGTCAGCTAGAACTGACAGCCGTTAGATGGCGTCTCATTGCCTACCGTCACGGCCCAGGGCGGTAGGTTGTGGGGGGCTACCGCCGGAACCCATGGCGGTAGGCAAAAGGGTCAGATTTAGAAAAAAATGTGGGCAGATCCCGAAATTAGACAGGAAAAGGGTTAAAACATTGAATTTTGCCTCATCACACACTGAAGTGTGCTGACCTATGTCACTCATGCGATTGCGTTGCACTTTCAGTCTGAGCAGCCATAAGTGTGCGTATTCACAGGATATGTCGAAGATTGAATATCGTCCCCGAGAACAACTTATCTTCATTGATCCAGCAACGGGCTACCACTACGTCGCCTCGTTGGGCCACAGCGCCGCTGCCCTGTGGTTTTTTCCATGGGTGCATTGATCCGCATTGTGTCGCCCTTTCAGACCATAGTGTCACGACCCGTGGTGTACTACCGCCTTGAGGGCGTCCTATCCAGGTCGTCCCCGTGGCCGCACTGCCCTCGCGCTGCCGCTATGTCACCCCCATCGAGCCGTAGCGAGCGTGGCACGCGATCTTCGCCTCCACCCGAGGCCGTCTCCACAGTTGCACTGACCCGCGCTCCGCCACCATGCCGCCCATTTGGGACGTAGCGCCGCGGCCCGCGGTCATGCCGTTGCCTCGACCCGCGTGCTACCGCTTCGTCGACCCTTGGGGCCGTTGCGTCGCGGTCCACTCCATCACCCCCACGCATTGACTTCCTGTGGTATATGCGCTGCGCTGCCTACCTTGGCACAAAAACGGTGCTGTTCGGGCTGGTCTCCGTCATCATGTCGGCTTCTTCGCCTACTTCGAGCACTATCGATGCGCTCCTAACTTAACCACTGCCGTCGCTCTTCTTCGGCCTCCGCCACCGCTACCCCCGTAGCCACCGCCCATGCACCCCCTTCGTCTTCGTCCAGCACCAGCCCGTCGCCAGCGTCACCACCATATACCCCGACCAGTTCGTCTACTCTGACTACCATTGGTGACATCGGCCCCATGCCAATTGGTGCCACAATCGTCGTCGAGTCTCCTTCTCTGATGGCCCCTTTGAGTCCTTGACAGGGCATACAACTCGTGCAGGTCCCTCATCTATGCATGCCCGATGCTGGAAACATCGATGCGTGCCTTCGTCCACGATGCGTCCCTGGGCCTGGCAAGTCTGGTGTGGCGCTTCATCAACTTCGTCTTCGTCCGTCTATGTCGGGCCCGTGGGACTAGGGATAACCAGGCCCGTCTGCTAGTGGCCTAAGGTGCGGCGCATGCCTTGGGCCTACCGAATGGCCCGCTACGGAGCTTCAGGAGCAAGTCCCTCGCGAGGCCCCCGTCTCACGAGGCCCACGTCAGCAGGTGATGACCCACAAGTATAGGGGATCAATCGTAGTCCTTTCGATAAGTAAATGTTTTGAACCCAGCAAGGAGCAGAAGGAAATGACAAGTGGTTTTCAGCAAGGTAATGTCTGTGTCGTGGGAAAACACGGCCACCTATGGGGCCATCGGCCCCTTTTGTTATGTTAAGGGGGAAGAGCGTGTTGCACAAAGAGCGGAGGGCGCGGGGCAGCGCTGCAGCGATGACATGGGCAGTTTTTACCCAGGTTCGGGCCACCGTGAGGCATAAAATCCTACTCCCGCTTTGGTGGATTGATGGGGTGGACTGTAGTGGAGACACAATGCTCTTGCCCGGCAAGGTAGCCTGAGGGCAAGAGCGACTATGCGCATATGGATGTACAATGGTCCCTTTCCTTGCTATGGTCACCACAGTCCTCCTTTTATAGATCAAGGGGTTACCACAATGGCAAATCAGTCATTGTGTACTGATTAGAGAGCAAACAATGCTATCATACCTAACTCTACAGACAGGACAAGGTGCATTAATTGCGCCGCTTAGTGTCACATCGGGGCGTAGCCTGGCAAGCCTTACCGGGCAGATTTTCCACCTTCTCGCCTGCCTGCATGACACATTGCTGGACGTGTGTCATCAGTTGGTTATTTCCTTTGGAAGTGGTTGCCACATACTGAATTACGGCCACTTAGCCACTTGGGGGCTTGACACCGCACCGATTGGTGACTTGAGTTGCTGTGAGGTGGAGCAGTGAAGCCTTGTTGGGGTATGTCCACTCTCCGCGTCCCCGGCAGACTTGTCATGACGGCCTTGGGACTTGTCTTTGGGGTACCTCCCCCTCGCCGGGCTCGCCTGCCCGGCAAGGAAGGTTTTTCCTTAGTGAGTTCTTCTTTCTTTAACTTGACTTGATCTTCTTGGTCCGCCCCTTGATTCTTCAAAGGACAGCTTCTTTTGCTTGAGGTGGTCGTGGTCATTGTAACCTTGCTTCTGTGCCTATGTACAGTCAGGGCAACACACACCAGGGTTTGTTGCACCGATAGAAGCCCCCGAGCCTAGCCCGAACGCGCCGCTGGGCGTCGTCGGGGTAGGCTCCAACAGGTACATAGGCAGCGGTTTTAGTGTTGCCTTGTTTTCGATATTTTTCTTGCTTCTTCATTAATCTGTGATTGTACGAATCTCCACCTCCCCTGCGCGTCGCATAACGCCAATTGCAATAGGGTCGTCTTTGTAATGGCTCGTGAATGACTTTAACACACGGGGGAGTAACTACCATTTTACTCTTCCCACTGCACTTATTCCTTCCGCCATGTATGCCGCATGCGTTGCGCCGGGTAGGTAACGGAGGTGCGGATTGGCGTATGAAGGAGGTTGTCTTCTTGGTGGGGAGCCAGCCCCCTCGACCCAATCTGCATATAAAAAGGAGGATGCCGAGAGGCTAACTCGCACACATCTTCTTCTTCCTCTCGCTCGTCCCTTTCTTTTCCTTTGAATGATGGGGGAAGGGGATGGGCTGACGTCCTTATTGGAATAGGGTTTCTCTTCTGTACTCGCGTGAAGCCTCTGGCTGGGAGTGATGTCCCTATGTCTACCGCGGGTAAAATAGTCCTTGGATGGGGGCACGAGCGGCACGACGGTGTCGTTGGGGCAGCGGCGCTGGCGCGCATGTCGTCGGTCCAACCGCGACCTTAATTTTAGCGCGAGGTCATGCAGGCAACACCGCGGTATGGCCCATGATTGACGTGCAGCACGGTAGTTGATTGTGGTCCACCTTCTCCTCACCCGTTCTGACGACAGGAGACTGCAAAAATGGCCTCTTGCCGCATGCGCGGGACCACAGGGGAGATCGCCGTTGGTTATGGCAGATCTCCTCCCCTGTGGTACTGTTCGCCTTGCGTGTGAGTGGAAATCTATCGCGTGCATTCTTCGCCAGGGGAGAGCGTTCTTCTAGCTTCGGGTCAGCAGGGACGACCATGCTCTCTGTGAGGCCCACCGTAGCGCTTGGTGCCCACCCTTGCCGCCGCAATGGAGGCTCGAGCTGTGGCAGGTATTGTCACAGCCCTAGATCAGCCCTTGTTTGTCTTTGCTTGATCATCATGTCATCATGTTTAAGTTTTCCAGAAAGTTGAAATGGGGTTTGATCAAACACTAGCACCAAAAGAACTCAACTAGGTTCAACCTAAAAATATTTTCATTGACCCAAAATGCCTTTGAAAATATTCATTATTTTTGAATTGGTCTAGAACCTCTGCCAAAAATCGTGCCCATTTTTATGGGACAATTTGGATCTTTGAATTAAATCATAACTATTTGCATTTGGACATTTAAAATGCTATAAATATATTTAAGTGTCCAAATAATTATGAGAGCAATTTTAGGCTATTGTGAATAATCTCAAAAGTGCCTCCGGTTATTCTCTGAATTTTCCGAAATGATTTAGTATTTTTACTAAATCAAAACACACTTCAGCAACAAAAGAAAAAGAAAACAGAAAGAGAGAGAGAGAAGAGCTCACCTGGCTTACCTGTGTAGCCCACCTGGCGGCCCAGCTGGCCGGCCCAGCCCACGATCCGTGCCACGCAGCTGCTTCCTCTCGGTAGGCAGGCAGAGAGGAGCACGCTGGCAAGCCCAAGTGCGCCACGCAGCTCCTCGCCTCCCTGCTTCAGCCCCCTCGCCACCGCGACGCCCTGGACGTTCTCCACGCCATCGCGCCGACCCCCTGGACACCTCGCTTCCCCCTCTCCGCTTCTCCCTCGCCCTCTCCCACCTTGGCCGACAATGCCGCAGCCGCACCGCCATCGTAACCACGTCCACTGCCCTCCCCTCGCCTCTCCGACGTGTCTACGAGCTGCGCCGCCATCCACTATGCCATCCCGCCGAGCCACGCGATGCCGGGAGCCCTACAACGCCGCCCACGCCATCTTCCCCAACTCTGGCCGCCCGAGATCGCCGGCTTCGCCCCGACGCCGTCTGGCCCTCCTCGAGCTCTCCGTTCGCCTCATCGCACTCGCCGTGAGCCCCTGACCCTTCTCCCACCCTCCGTTCTCCCCCTAGCACGCCGTAGCCGCCGCGCCCCTTTCACCCGACCGCGCCACCGCCTGAGCTCGTCGCTGACGTGGCTCCGGCCATGCAATGGCCTCACCACCCTGTCTAGCATGCTCACCGCACCGTGTAGGCTCTGTCAGAGCTAGCCCTGCGCCCCCACGGCCACCACAGCAATGACCGTGAGCTCACTCGAGCTCCGGCCGCCGCCAACGTCGTCGCCGGCGATGTTCCAGCCACCCCCAGGCCTCGCCACGACCATCACTCGATGCTTACGAGCATTCGCATCACGCAGCACGTCTCCGCCATCAATTTGGTCACTGGAGGAACAAATCCGAGGCCCTTCGCCGAGTTTGGCCTCCCCGGCGTCGAGCCACCGGCGGGATTATGCCGGTTGACCAGGGGTTTGACTCCTCCTGAGTCACTGACATGTGCGGCTGGCTTTTGATTGAAATTAGTTTAGGATTTTAGTTAAGTGTTAATAGCTGTCATTAGTCTGATGTGCAACTGACATGTGGGCCCAGCCCTATTAGTTGTTAGTTAGGTTAAACTAACTTTAGTTAGTTAGCTGTAGTCACTGACATGTGGGTCGCAGCCGTCATGTTTGACCTGGGCTGGCACCTTTGACTTGCTGATGTCAGCATGATCTAGTACTAACGCAGTAAAGCCTTTTCTGGAATTTAGGCAAATCTAAATGATATGCCCTAAACTTCTAAAAATCATATAAATTCAACCATAGTGTCACAGCCCTAGACCAGCCCTTGCCTGTCTTGCTTGGTCTTCATGTGCATCATGTTTAATCTCCTCAGAAAACTGGAAATGGGGATGTTCAAACCCTAGCACCAAATGAATTCAACTAGGGTCAAGAATAAAATCATTTCCAATGACCCAAAATACCTTCATCAATGTTGATAATTTTGGCAAGGCTTTGAGACCAAACCAAAAATAGTGAACATTTTTGTAAAATATTTTGGGCACTGAATTAAATCATATCTTATTTGCATTTGGGCATTTAAATTTTATATATTATTTTAAATGCTCAAATAATCATAAACTAAAATGTTTACTGTTGGATTTATCCTAAACAGTAGCCATGCTTGGTTTCATGATTTTTGGAAATGCCCTGACATTTTTAATAAAGCCCTAAAGTTTACAAAGAAAGAAAATAGAAAACAGAAAGAGCGGAGGGAGAGAGAGACCTACGTGGCGCTCACCTAGCAGCCCACCTGGCCCAGTGCTGTAGCGGCCCGGCCCACCAGGGGCAGCGCTGTATTCTTCCTCCTGCCAGGAGGAGAAGCAGCTGCGCGCCGCCGAGCCGCGCCAGCTCCTCCCTGCCTGCCTGCCTCCTCCTCCCTCTGGACACCTCTGGACGATGCCACGGAGACGCCAGAACCCCCTGCACCTCTTCCTTTCTCCCCCGAACGCTCTCCCCCCTCCTTTGTTTCCCCCACCAAACACGGCTGTCGCCGCCGTTCGCCATTGCCGCGGCCACCAGCATCCCCATGCCAGCCCATGAACTCCGCCTCAGATCCGTGAAGCTCTAAGACGACGCACGCGACGCCAGGTGCCCCAATGCCACGCCATCATCACCGTCTTCATCACCACGGCCGGCGATCGCCGCTGCTCGATTCGCAGCATCAGGGACGCCCCCGAGCTCGTGGACCACCTCCTCGTCCTCGCTGTGAGCTCCACTGTGTTTCCCCTCTCTCCTTTTCGCTTGCCCCCTTGCCGTAGCGCCGTCCCCGCTGTGACCGGAGCTCCTCGCCGCCGAACATGATGCCGCCGTGGACAGAGCTAGCAAAGCCCGCGTCCGAGCCTTCCGTCCTGCTTAGCACGCTCCTAGGAGTCCGTAGAGCCCCTTAGCTCACCTCCCCGTGCCCTGTAGCTCCTTCCCCTCTCTGCCCGGGCTCCGGCCGCCGCCGCGAGCTTGTTTCCGGCGAGCATCGGCCACCCTAGCTCCAGCCGCTGCCACCACTGGATGCGGGCGAGTCCCAGCTCCGTGTAGAGCCTCTCTGCAGCTGTTTTGGTCGCCGAAGGGCTATTCCCGAGCCCCTCCGCCGCGTCTATCGCCGCCGGCAACGAGCCGCCGGCGTTTTTGACTTATTTGACCGGTGGGTTGACCCCACCCCCCGAGTCACTGACATATGGGCCCCACGCCCTTAGTTAACCACTAACTCAATGATAGGTGGGGCTAGCCCCTGTTAAATTAGTTTAGTTTAAAACTAAACTTAATTAGGCCTGAGAGACTGACATGTGGGCCACCCCCCTAACACTTTAGTTAGGTTTAATTTAGCACTAATTAATAGGGTTAGCTAGTTGTGTCACTGACCAGTGGGTCCCACTAGTCAGGTTTGACCTGGACCAGCCTCTGTTGACTGCTGACATCACAGTGATGTCATGCTGACGCAATAAGTGTTTTCTGAAATTTTAAATAAATCAAAAATGATTTATTTATTTCAGAAAATAGCCAAAACTTCTAAAAATCACACAAAATAATCTATAACTCCAATGAAAATAATTTATATATGAAAAATGATCAAAAAAATCCAAGGAATCTGTTTATGGCATTTTCATGCATGTTTGAATAACTTACAGCCACTGTTTAGGCCAAATCATATAAATGGCATTTGAATATCCACATATGGAGTTTGAATTTGAATCTTGGATTCAAACCAACTTCATTTAACCTGTTGCTAGTTGCATTAGCTCAAATCACAGCATAATGCCATGTCATGATCATGCATCATATTGTGCATTGAATTGATTGTGTTTCTTTCTCTGTTGCCGGTGTTTGTTCCCTTTCAGTAGACGTGTTCCGACGATGTGATCGATGACACCAATGAAGACCCAATGTTATCTTCAGAAGTGCCAGGCAAGCAAAACCCCATTGAGCATTCCGATACAATCCCACTCTCTCGCTCTTGCTCTCTTTACTGCATTAGGACAACAACGCTTCAACTGTTACCTGCTGCGGTAGTTGAACCCCTTTCCACTGCATGACCTGTCATTGCCACAGTAAATAGTTGAAACCCACTAGTATGAGTAGGAGTTGTTTGAGCCATGTTCTGCCTACTCATTCATGCTATCTGGTTATGCCTGCTATTGCTTAGAGTTGTGTCAGGTCTGATTCATCGGGGATGAATTGGAAGGATGATGAACATGTCCTACTGTGTGTGAGCTAAGTGTGTGAACACGATTTGGTAAAGGTAGCGATGAGAGGCCATGTAGGAGTACATGGTGGGTTGTCTCATTGCAGCCGTCCTGGGGAACTAAGCTCTGTGTTGGTTGATCCATGAGCAGCTACTACCACGCATTGGGCTCCGGGCGCTCCAAGCTCTCTTGACTTATTAACTGCCCTTGTCCTCTGTCCAGGAGCTGCAACTAGTTTCTGGTGTTTGTAGTTTACTAGAGGTCGTGCACAGCGCTGACCCTCGGGGTGGGCTGTGATGCGGCAGGTACGTGGCACGGTGTACCGATCGCCCGTTTGGTGATGCGGGAACCCTGTACACATCGTTTGGGGCCGTGAGCGACACCCCGACCGGATCTCCCCACGGATGGAACCCAAATAGGAAATAAACCTGAACTAGGGACTTGTGTGGTTAGTCAGGTCGTGGCCGACACCATCGCCAGGCTTCCGCTGTAAGGTTGCCGAGATACATGACGTGTACATGGCGGTAAGTGGCGAGAGCGTGTGTGAAGAAGTACACCCCTGCAGGGTTATATATGATCTATTCGAATAGCCGTGTCCGCAGAAATGGACTTCTGGGTTACCTTTACAGTTCATAGACAAGTGAAAGTGGATACTCTAAAACATGCCAGATAAGCGTGAGTGCTATGGATGGCCTTCTCGTAGGGAGACGGAAGCGGATCCATAGTGGTGTATTGGTTGGTGAATATGTGGACTCGTGTGCGCCACCTCAAAAGAGTTACTTGCAGTCGCAGTTTAGGATAGCCACTGAGTCAAAGCTGGTTTGCTGCAGTCAAACTCCACCACCCCTTTGTTGATACTGATGCATATGTAGTTAGTTCTGATGTAAGTCTTGCTAAATACCTTTGTACTCACGTTTGCTTAATTTATGTTTTTGCAGAGAGACTTCAATCTCGCTAGTGATTCCGCGTGGACTTCGACGTTTAGCTTGTTACCTCAGCTACGATCTTGTACCCTTTGGAGGGTCTTGTAGATAGTCAGGCTTCTCAGCCTTTTTCAATTGTAGTTGTCTGTACTCAGACATGTTATGCTTCCGTTGCCTGTATGCTCTGTATGTTGGGTCATGTGACCTTTGTTTGTAATAAATGCTATGATGGCTCTTCTGGGCCTTTATCTATATGAGTTGTTGAGTTATGTTGTGATGCCATGTTGTACAACACATTCTTGCATGTTATGCGTACGTGTAATGTGTATTGCTATGTGTGGGATCCGACACCTAGTTGTTTACCCTTGGTAGCCTATCTTACAGGGAAATGTCTCCTAGTGCTTCCACTGAGCCTTGGTAGCTTGCTACTGCTCCGGAACACTTAGGCTGGCCGGCATGTGTCCTTCTTTGTTCCTGTGTCTATCCCTTAGGGGAAATGTCACGCGTTGTTCCTTTAAGTCCTTGTAGCTTGCTACGACTTGGGTTCATACGTTGATGACCGACACGTTCGTTGTTGGGTCATGTATGCCTGTCCCTGTAATTTAGTGCCACTGTTGGTTTATAACTAGTCATGTCGGCCCGAGTTCTCTGTCATATGGATGCTAGCGACACTATCATATACGTGTGCCAAAATGCGCAAACGGTCCCGGGCCAGGTAAGGTGGCACTCGTGGGGATACTGTGCGTGAGGCCGCAAAGTGATATGATGTGTTACAGGCTAGACCTGTGTGACTTAGGATCGGGGTCCTGACAGCTTTGGTATCAGAGCCTGACTGCCTGTAGGATTAGTAAGCCAAACTGGTCGAAATTGTGTCTAGAAATTCTTTAGTTATGTAAGGGAATTGTTTGTGGAAGGGAACGTAAGGCTCTTTTTACTCCTTTACCCTATGACCTTCTGATCTGAGTCACCTTCTTCTACGGGGATTAAGAACTAGGATTCTCATTCCATTTATCAGGATCACGTTAATGGTGGATTCAACCCTCAGTTTGGTTTCTACTACTTCTGTTTGATAAACTGTTGGTCTCAGAACCTTGACATTATGATGTTGAGTGGTTATGTTATCCTTGTGCATGAGCCTCAAAAGTATTCTTTTGAGCATTTACAGCCGTTATGCTGTCCGAGTTACCCAAGGTCTCTAAATAATCTGATGCATTTGCAAATCCCTTCTTCCTGTTCCCGATGCTCCTTTGGGCCAGATTACCCACACTAACTAGTGTGTTGAGGTACTCTGTTACCTCGACATATATGTTGGAGTTATTATTATGACCCTAGGTGTCTAGAGTATCACCCAGTAATCTAGCAATGCTTTATATTCTTAGTGTGAGGATTCTGGCCATTATTCTCGGAAGCATCCCGTGATGCCATTTAGTTAGTAGGCATTCTACTCCTGGGTTCTTGAACCCAAGATTCACTCCACGTACCTCCTGTTGGTAGTATTTGCTCGTCCCCTTAGGATACTAGTAACCTTGTGATAGTCCTCGAGGTCCGTGGTTATCGTTCTTCCAATACCATGAACCATCCTTGGCAGAAGTTCTCCCGAACCAAAATATCACAATAAGAGTACTCTTGAGGAGTTCTGGATTATATATTGTGACTCTGTAAATTCTATCTTTCTGCATGGGTTGTCCGGAAGAAATATGTTGAACTAGTTCGACATACTAATCTATGCATCTACAACTCGGAAAGTTATATGTTCCTTTGAGTTGTCCCTTTCATCTGTTTTATGACCCCCATCGATCAGTTGATAGTCAGGAGTAGTGGTACATTCGTGTTCATCGATGCCTATACTCCTGTGATCCGTCAATTCATTCTATCTCGGAATGACTAGGAGAAACAAACTCTAGCACCTCATCCATTTCTTGGACTGGTCAATGTAGTTGCATTCCGCAGATCAAAATGCCAATCTAGCTTTTGGTCTGCTCTACCCTGAAGTATTACCCACTTTATGTCAGGAATGTCATGAGAATTGCACTATCTCTTATGAATTCTTGATGCAGTAATATTTCTTGCCGTCATTGTTCATTCCTCGGTCTCCGTGTTGTTGTAACCGGAATGCCGACAGGTGAATCGTGGTGTGTGAAATCAATACTCCTAGCAACTCCGTTGCTTGGTAGTTAAATGGACAATAACGTCATCCTTAGCGAGTTGATTATTGAATCATCACCCTAAGGTTGATCGTGCTACCTAGTCCATCTTTCCTGGTGCACTCCTTGATCAGTGAGTTAGGATTGTGTCAATCCCTCGCTCACTTGATCATATCATCTTGCCCTGAAAAGCAAGATTGATCTCGAGCTTAGTAACATAGCGGTGGTCCGTGATTTTCCGAATACTTCTCGGAAGTATTACCAGGTTGTCCCCTGACCGTTATGTTGAGCTCGTGATCAAGCTGGTTTCTCTCTAAACCACCCTTTCTCCAAGAATCTGTGTTAGATACCCTGAGCTAGTCGGTTAAACTAAACGACAACTTGGAGAGTTGGAAGATAAAAGCTTGCCTGACCTAGTTCCTTCCAAGGGATATCTTTTGTGTGTGTGTTAGAGAAAAGATGATATCTTCATCGATTGATCCTCGTGACCAGTTGTTGGACCTATTGTCTTGCCAAAACTTTGATTTGAGTGTGGGCTATCCTCAAATCAAATCAGAACCAACGATGTTCTTAATGTTGTCTTACTCGTAGTTGATCCCTCGAGCATACACCGTTATATCTTTTGGTCTGACCAATGCTATGACTTTGTTCACATTTTCATGGAATTCCATCTATATGGAAACCTGGATGGATTATTGTTGAGCCCGTCAACAAACATCCTTATCTCCTCCATGATTTTGTAGGACATTAAGCTAGTGTTGGAAACTTGGTAAGCATTGCCCTCGTGTCCCGTTCATGAGGTATATGTTGGTTGAGAGAAGAGACTTTCCCTAATTCATGTGTAATTGATGTAAGTTGCCACCGTGAGTTCGAGAAAGTTGTTTTGCTTCCTGTGGAACCATCCCAAGTCAGTCAAACATACGTGCGAAGTATTCTGTGGTTTGGAGACTTGCAACCTTCATTCTATATGTATCCCTAGCACACCAAGCCACTGATTGATTTGTTCAAGGATAATGAGTTCTAAGTGCTAGTCCTGAAGGTACCAGACGGATTTGTACAAGATTCCGTTATCCTCGATGATGGTTCCTAACCTGAACTCGGTAGTGTTTTATCATAAGACTACTACGTGGTCATGCTTGTCTGGGACAACGTGTTCACATGTTTTGTAGCAGAATCAGCTCATATTTTGGAGCTTGCTATCTTAGTTCATTCCCGAGAATCCCGCAACGTCGTCTCGTCGATTTGGGTTGCAAACTTTCATTTTTCTTTCTAGACTCGATGAGTCAGGGATGTCCTGACACCAACCAGAACTGAATCTCAGGCAGCTATGATGGTTGGAGCATTTCCCAGGAACTATAATATTGGTCTCTCGATAACCGGTAAAGTGGATGTCGTGGACAACACACCCAGCCGGAAGACCTATTGTTGTAGAATCTGGACTGAAGAAGTTGGCCACCTCCCCATAAGGATTTCGTAGGATTTACCTCCTAGTTGCTCCTTATGGATTTTTGTGCTTCTGAAGTCCGACCTTTACTTGACGTTCTAGGTACCAAACCATTTTAATAAATGGGTTGCGCTGGCACATCAAGGAGAACATGAGAAGCGGAGTGCTAAATGTCTCTTGGTCGATCATCCGGATCTTGCCCTTGACTCCGCTAAGGTGAAATCTGAGAAAGTATTATCTTCCTTTGCATCTGCATCATCCATCATTATTCATCATGTTAGTATGTGGTGTTGCCAGGATCCTTGACACGGATATTGGTAAAACCTGGGAATGCTCAAGTTCTTGAGAGCACGCACTAGCACTAGGTGTTATCACTGGCACAAACCGGGATTGCTCCCAGTGTTCTTGGTTATGTTATAACATCTCAAAGAGTAGATTTACTCTCTAATGCTGGGATTCACCCCAGTTACCAGAAGCATTCCCAGCATTTGCATTTTGTTCCCAGCTTGCACCGCCAATGTGCCAATTCTCCATGGGTTGCCTTTCTCAGCCACTGCTGTTCAGGATTATCTTTAGAAGTGGACTTGCCATGGGTCCCATCCATTTCCGATGATAAACAAAATCATTCCTTGTGTTATCTTCAACAAGGTAGTCCACATAATCCATTCTGGCCCGAGAATGTCATTCCTTCGGACTCCGTCAAACGATCGATTGTGTTTGCCTTAGGCTGGTATAGGGAGTTTCGATGATCTATGTATCAAAAGTAATTATTTTTGCCACTTAAGGGAGTAACTCTACGAGTCACCTTCTCTAAGGTGCCCCGTCTGGTGACATCGATCACTATCTTCTTTAACTGTGGAATTATTGCCTATCAAGTGAACCTTCATCATTTGTTTCACTCCATCCCTCCGGATGTGTGTTCCGTGTCTCATCTCAAGAGATGGTTCAATGTCTCACTTCGTGAGTGATCTTGAGTTGCTCGATCTTTCAGAAGATCAAATTTTGTAGAGTTTCTTTCATCGTCACCGTGCTGGACAAAGACCTCAAAATCAACATGATGCTAGCAATCAACATTCATATGAAGGGCACTTGGATCATGAAGTTTGTGTTAGTTAATGTCCCCTCTGATTTCTTACCCTACGCTTGAATCTCGGGACGAGATTCTTGTTTAGTGGGGGTGAGTTGTCATAGCCCTTGACCAGCCCTTGCCTGTCTTGCTTGGTCTTCATGTGCATCATGTTTAATCTCCTCAGAAAACTGGAAATGGGGATGTTCAAACCCTAGCACCAAATGAATTCAAGTAGGGTCAAGAATAAAATCATTTCCAATGACCCAAAATGCCTTCATCAATGTTAATAATTTTGGCAAGGCTTTGAGACCAAACCCAAAATAGTGAAAAATTTTGTAGAATATTTTGGGCACTGAATTAAATCATATCTTATTTGCATTTGAGCATTTAAATTTTATATATTATTTTAAATGCTCAAATAATCATAAACTAAAATGTTTACTGTTGGATTTATCCTAAACAGTAGCCATGCTTGGTTTCATGATTTTTGGAAATGCCCTGGCATTTTTAATAAAGCCCTAAAGTTTACAAAGAAATAAAATATAAAATAGAAAGAGCAGAGGGAGAGAGAGACCTACCTGGTGCTCACCTAGCAGCCCACCTGGCCCAACGCTGCAGCGGCCCGGTCCACCAGGGGCAGCGCTATCTTCTTCCTCCTGCCAGGAGGAGAAGCAACTGCGTGCCAGGTGCGCCGCCGAGCCGCGCCAGCTCCTCCCTGCCTGCCTCCTCCTTCCTCTGGACGCCTCTGGACGACACCACGGAGACGCCAGAACCCCCTGCGCCTCTTCCTCTCTCCCCCGAACGCTCTCCCCCTCCTTTGTTTCCCTCACCGAACACGGCCGTCGCCGCCGTTCGCCATTGCCGCGGCCACCAGCATCCCCACGCCCGGCCAGTTAGCCCATGAGCTCCGCCTCGGATCCGTAAAGCTCTAGGACAACGCACGCGACGCCAGGTGCCCCAATGCCACGCCATCATCGCCGTCTTCATCGCCATGGCCGGCGATCGCCGCTGCTCGATTCGCAGCATCAGGGACGCCCCTGAGCTCGTGGACCACCTCCTCCTCCTCGCTGTGAGCTCCACTGCGTTTCCCCTCTCTCCTTTTCGCTTGCCCCCTTGCCGTAGCGCTGTTCCCGCCGTGACAGGAGCTCCTCGCCGCCGAACATGATGCCGCCATGGACAGAGCTAGCAAAGCCCGTGTCCGAGCCTTCCGTCGTGCTCAGCACGCTCCTAGGAGTCCGTAGAGCCCCTTAGCTCACCTCCCCGTGCCCTGTAGCTCTTTCCCCTCTCTGCTCGAGCTCCGACCGCCGCCGCGAGCTTGTTTCCAGCGAGCTTCGGCCAGCCTAGCACCAGCCACTGCCACCACTGGATGCGGGCGAGTCCCAGCTCCGCGTAGAGCCTCTCTGCCGCTGTTTTGGTCGCCGGAGGGCTATTCCCGAGCCCCTCCGCCGCGTCTGTCGCCGCCGCCGACGAGCCGCAGGCGTTTTTGACTTATTTGACCGGTGGG
>LR738712.1:127184934-127263775 GCA_902687465.1 Secale cereale
GGGGGGGGCGCCTGGGCCCCCCGAGGCTCCTCCAATGCCCCCCTTTGGCATATATTTAAAGCGTCTCGCAGAAACCCTAATTCTAGACCCCTTTTCTCGAGACGTGATTCCGATCTCCGCCGCCATCGCCATCAAGCTTCGGGGGACCAGAATTCCTGCGCCGGCACCCTGCCGGGACGGGGAAGTGCCCCCGGATTCATCTCCATCGACGTTGCTTCCTCCCTCCATGATGCGGGAGTAGTTCCTCCTCAGGGCTGAGGTTCTTACCAGTAGCTATGTGGTCAATTCTCTCTCCCATGATGTGATCTTCGTTGTGATCATAGGCTATGTTAATCTAGGGTGATCCCATGATATTTCCCCTTCCTCTATGTATTGGATTGATGTACTCACTTGTCTTTATCTAGTATAATCCCCGAGACCAAGGTGACAGCGGTCTATTGGACATGGATTAAAAATATATTTTCATGAGTGATTTCCTCTCTTGTGTGTTGATTGAAGATTGAGAGTCTCTTGGTGCTTGTCTTTGACTATCCTTTAGATATGTTGTGGCGATTGTGGGACTCTCTTTGGATGGCCGCGGTGACATTGGGAAATCCTTAGATTGAGAACTACGAACTTTGAGGTGTGCTTTTGTAGCCCTACATAATTCTCGTCCTCTCTTGACCACGAAGGAATGACCTCCGGGTGCGTCTCCATTGCATGTTTTATGGGAAATATCATGTGATTCGATTATGTTAATGTTGTTGGGAGTTGCCACTAGTGAAAGTATGAACCCTAGGCCTTGTTTCCACCATTGCAATACCATTTGTGCTCACGTTTACCGCTTGTTTGCTTGCTGCACTTTTTATTACTTTGTTTTGCCATCCATATCACTTGCCATTTAACATCTCTTCGCCGAACTAGTGCACCTATACATCTGACAAGTGTATTAGGTGTGTTGGGGACACAAGAGACTTCTTGTATTTTAGTTGCAGGGTTGCTTGAGAGAGACCATCTTCAGCCTCTACTTCCCTGAGTTCGATAAACCTTAGGTCATCCACTTGAGGGAAATTGCTGCTGTCCTACAAACCTCTGCGCTTGGAGGCCCAACATAGTCTACAAGAGTAGAAGGGTGTGTAGACATCAAGCTATTTCTGACGCCGTTGCCGGGGAGGTGAGCGCTTGAAGGTATATCTTTAGATCTTGCAATTAAATCTTTTTGTTTCTTGTTTTTATTTCATTAGTTATGCTTATGGGCAACCTTGCTATTGGATCGTTGCTTACGGGAAGACGCCCCACACCTGTGGTGGTTGCTCCTCCCCCTACTGAAATTGTGCCCTATAAAATACCAGCTGGTATTATCGATTATGTTTTGGCTGATCGTTATGCAGGAGACAGACATCCCGGTGAACACTTGCTATATCTATCACAACTATGTTCATTATTTAAGCTTGCAGGTGTATCAAGGGAGTTTGTCATGAGGAAATTATTTGCCTTGTCACTGAAAGGAAAAGCATTGGAATGGTATAGGCTACTAAATGACTCTCACCTGCTGGAGTGGGAAGAGATCCAGTCTCTCTTTTACTCCAAGTTTTATCCTCTTCATGAAGTCCATGAGAATAGGAATTATGTTTATACTTTTTATCCTCATGACGGAGAGAGCATAGCTCAAGCTTGGGGGAGACTGAAAACATTAATGCTAAAATGTCCTAACCATGGGCTCCCCAAAGATATGATTATTACTAATTTCTATGCGAGGCTTTCTCGACAGGATAAAGATTTGCTTGACGCTTCCTCTATGGGTTCTTTCACAAACAAAAAGATTGATGCTAAATGGGAACTCCTTGAAAGAATTCAACGCAACACTGAAGATTGGGAGATCGACAAAGGTAAAGAGTCAGGTATAATTTATGAGTATGATTGCATTAAGTCCTTTGTTGAAACTACAAGTTTTAATAAGTTTAGTGCTAAGTTTGGGCTTGATTCTCAACTCCTTGTTGATTTCCTCAAATCTTTTGCTTCACATCTTAATATGCCTAAGGAGGATTGGATCAAGTATCATAAACCTTTTGAAGAGACTTGCAAAGAAAATGAAATTGTTCATGATGATTGCAACATGCATGATCCAATTCCTAAAAATGAAGTTTTATATAAGCATGTTAATTTTTGTGGAGTGGATAGACCTTGTGAAAGGCCTATGATTGAAGAAGAGAAGTATTGTAAGCAACATAAGCATGAAAGAACAATCACTTGGGTCAGAGATTTAAATGAAATTGCTAGAGAATTGTGTGACCTTTATCCTTTTACTTGTGAACTTTGCCGTATAGAGGGTCACTTTAATTTTCAATGCATGAACTTTCAAAACATAACTGTTAACCGGTTGTGTGATAACATGATCACCTCTGATCTTATGATGAGCTTATGTTATTTTTGATTTGTGAAGAGTTATCAGAAAAGACTTCATGGCTAGATGTTAATGCCATAGGAATAAAAAACACTTTGCAAAATTGCCATCTCTATTGTGTTGTTAATTGCCATGGAAATGATTACATAGGTAAGATTATAAAGGATGGAACTTTACCAAAGTATAAAAATGTCTCTTATATTTCTGCTAATAAAAAGGAGAATTTCTCCCAAGTTTCCCCTATTGTTTCTAATGATAAACCAGGATATGTGGAGAAGCTTCATCTCCAACCACTCCCTCCTAAGGTTAAGAAGAAGAAAAAGAACAGGAGCAGGAAGAGGAGCAAGAAAGAAGAAGAATGTGTATCAACCTGGCCTGAGCATATTCCTCCCATCAACTTTTATCCTAACGATTGTAAGTTTAAAGAAGAAGGTGAAGTTTATTGCCTTAATTATCATCTTGATGATACGTCCGTAGGTACTATTGAAGATGATTTTGATTATGATATGCATGTTACTTATTGTGGTTGGGAAAATGATGATAATGCTACTTATGATCTTGAAAATCTTTTTGGTACCAACTCTGAAAGTGATGATATGGGAAGCTCTAAGCTTGGGGATGATAGGATTGCAAATCCTTTACCCACTAGTGATGTGATAATTGATAATTCTTTTGCTAGTAAGAATAAAGACAACATGATTACAAATATAGTTGCTAGCAATGATAATGCTCTTCTCTACTATGATGATGTCATAACTCCAACCTATAGTGATTATAAAGGTACCTATGACATAAGGAGAAATTATCCTTATGAAACTTGTCATAATCATGGAGGGAATTACTCCCTTGTTGAACACCACCCTCCTAATACACAAGTAATCTATAGTGTTCAAGTTGTTTATGATAGTCCTACTCCCACTATTACCAATGAGAAAGATTATGCTTATGTGGAGAGTAAGAGTACCTTTTTGCATGTGGATCATGGTAACAATGCTTTACATGATGCTTATATTGTTGAGTTCATCCATGATGCCACTGAAATTTATAATGAGAGAGGGAGACTTGGTTCTAAATATCTTAATAATAAGAAGTTTCCTCTCTTTATGGTGAATATTTTGTAGTTATGCTTGTTTTGCCTTCCTATGCTAGTTGCTTTGTGCTTCAATGAATTATTCTATTGCAATATTCCTATGCATAGGAAGCATGTTAGGCTTAAATGTGTTTGGTATTTGCTTCTTGATGCTCTCTTTTGTTCTTCAGCTCTTATTCCTATGAGAGCGTCATTAAAGTCTTAAGCCTATCTTTATGGCTATAAAGAAAGAGCTCTAGGGAGACAACCCTTGTTATGTTTACTTTCAGTTTTAGTGGTCTTGATGTTTGTTACTACTGTAGCAACATCATTGTATCTTTATTTTTCAGCTTTGTGCCAAGTTTAGCCTCTGATGGCAAGAAAGTTCAAAAGTTGTGACGTGCTGTCCAGGAAACGGATTCTGTCCTTGGATAGAAAAATTCGTATAAAATCACCAGATCATCTTTTTGGTCTGAAGTTTTTCGACAGCGTGCTCTATATAATTGTCTTTCGTGTGTCTGTTTTGAGTATTTTTATTAGAGTTGCAGAAGTGCCCCAGAAAAATCATTTACTACCCGCTGTTCTGTTTTTCACAGATTCTGTCCTGTTTTGCCTTTCCTTCATTTTGCATACCTAGAGCTTGCTTTTTCTTTGCAAAAACCTTTTGGCAATCTTGAGAAACAGTAGAACTTCAAGAATATCTTTATTTCCAGCAAGGAACAATTATTTTATTATGGGTACTAACCTCGCTAATCAGATTATGATGAGTTATGTATGAAGGGAGTTTTCAAGTGTGCGAGGGAAGATGATAAAAAGATTCAGGAGTGTCAAACGCTCAAGCTTGGGGATGCCCCCATGCACCCCCAAGAAATATTCAAGGAGACTCAAGCGTCTAAGCTTGGGGATGCCCCCGTGCATCCCCTTCTCCATCATCATTATCAGTTCGTCCTTCGTTCCACTATATTTTAATCACTTCATGTGTTATGTGCTATGCTTGGAGCGTCTTGTTTTAGTTTTCCTTTTAGTCTTCTTTAGCTTTTCATAACGAGTTGGAACTCAGCTTTCTTTATGTGGGAGAGAAACACGCTCCACTTCTACCTAGAACATAACATAGAATTTGCATGTCTACCTTTGTTGTGTGTGTTCTTTGTCTTTTAATAGCTACTATCATGCTTAGCTCTTAACTTTCATGCTTATCTTTTTAAAGAGCTTTTGTTTAGTTGGTTGCTTGAACTCTCTTTAGTTATCATGTTTATCTTATTAAGAGAGTTTGCTTCCGTTGCATTGGTTGATATGTCTATGATAAAGATGCTACGTGCATAATGGCGCTTAGTAGTTCATGTTTTCTTATGGTTAGTCTCAAATAGCTGGGGGGTTCCCAATGTGTTATTGGAGTACTAACATGATTTGTTTGCCTATGATGTGGTATGGTTTAGTAATATCTTCCTTCAAAGAATTTATTTTGATTGACTTGGCGTATGCTCACGCATATTTAAGACTGTAAAGAAAGTCTGTCAAGCCTTGATGATCTTTTGTTTCTAAGTAGCGATATAACTTCCATGCCTGATTCAATGTTGCTTTGTCGCTCTGCATGATTATGACCGTCATTGCTCTCTTAGTTGGTCGCTCCCCGTCTTTTGCTAACCTTCGCCTGTACTAAGCGGACTGACTGCTTGTGCATCCACATCCTTTTAATCCAGTTATGCCATATGAGTCCACCATATCTTCCTACATGGTATTTACCTGCCATTGCTAACGGAGACTTGCATGTACCATCTCGAAATTATTCAAAGAAAAAGCATTCCTATTTTGTGCCTCTGTTTTAGGTTCATGAGGAAGTAGTAGTTAATTCATGATCTTTTTAAGTTGGACAAGCTTCACCCCGGGATTGCATGTATAATGTGCAAACCCATAATACGAGAAGGAACTAGCATTGAGTGCGCCCGGCTAAAAAAGATAATATAACAAACAAACCCTCCTTCACGCTTTGTTCATGAGAAATAAGAAAACTTTGGCAGTGATAAACAAAGGAGATTAAGAGGATGTGATCGTCCTCATTCGGGAGCCGTTCCTCGAAACTTGTCCATCTCAAGAAGTGATTGAGTTGTCTGCTAGCAATCGTTGACGAAACATGCATGATCTAAAAAAAATTATTACCTCTGTTTTAAAACCAAGAGCTCTGGTACATGTTTTGTCTTTGTTTCCGACTACGGGTTTTCAACCTTGCCAACAAAAGCCACGGTTCGAGAGTCTCCACCTTCTTTTAAAAGCACCAACTACTGAGAGCACGATTGTCATTCTGAGTGTAATGTGCATTGTCCCAAAGTAGCATTGTCTTTTGCATGATTGTGATATCGTTTATTTTGAAATCATTGTATCTAGTCATCACTTAAACCTTGGAGGTGCCCCTGCATTTATGTTTTGCTTCACTAAAGGAGGCAAGCTAGATATCACTTTATCATATTTGCACATCATGTTCATTGCAAATCTATTTGATGTTTCAGTATCATATTGTAAAACTTTCAGTCCTTTGCGATTTTCTCATGAGGCAACTTAATTACTATAGATTCATTGTCTCAGTAAGCTTTTGTCATATGACTATGAAAAAGTACTATATGGTTAATAGCATGTCACCACAGAAATTATTCTTGTTAACATTTACCTACTCGAGGACGAGCAGGAATTAAGCTTGGGGATGTTGATACGTCCAAAACGTATCTATAATTTCTGCTTGCTCCATGCCTCTTTTGGGTGATATTGCTATGATATTTATACACTTCCATACACTTTTGATCATATCTGGACTAACCTATTAACTCAGTGCACCCCAGTGCCAGTTTCTGTTTTCGGCTGTTTTTGTATTTCAGGTTTTCACATTACGAGAACTGCCAGGAAAAATCCAGAAAAATTATATAAAAAATCAGCGTTCCAGAAACTACCGTGCGCCCGAAGGACAGCCGGGGGGGGCACCAGGGCTCCAGGCGCCGTAGCGGCGCCCCCCCCCCCCCGGGCCGCGCCGGGGGGGCGCCTGGGCCCCCCGAGGCTCCTCCGAGGCCCCCCTTTGGCATATATTTAAAGCGTCTCGCAGAAACCCTGGTTCCAGACCCCTTTTCTCCAGACGCGATTCCGATCTCCGCCGCCATCGCCATCAAGCTTCGGGGAACCAGAATTCCTGCGCCGGCACCCTGCCGGGACGGGGAAGTGCCCCCGGATTCATCTCCATCGATGTTGCTTCCTCCCTCCATGATGCGGGAGTAGTTCCTCCTCGGGGCTGAGGTTCTTACGAGTAGCTATGTGTTCAATTCTCTCTCCCATGATGTGATCTTCGTTGTGATCATAGGCTATGTTAATCTAGGGTGATCCCATGATATTTCCCCTTCCTCTATGTATTGGATTGATGTACTCACTTGTCTTTATCTAGTATAATCCCCGAGACCAAGGTGACAGCGGTCTATTGGACATGGATTAAAAAAATATTTTCATGAGTGATTTCCTCTCTTGTGTGTTGATTGAAGATTGAGAGTCTCTTGGTGCTTGTCTTTGACTATCCTTTAGATATGTTGTGGTGATTGTGGGACTCTCTTTGGATGGCCGCGGTGACATTGGGAAATCCTTAGATTGAGAACTACGAACTTTGAGGTGTGCTTTTGTAGCCATACATAATTCTCGTCCTCTCTTGACCACGAAGGAATGACCTCCGGGTGCGTCTCCATTGCATGTTTTATGGGAAATATCATGTGATTCGATTATGTTAATGTTGTTGGGAGTTGCCACTAGTGAAAGTATGAACCCTAGGCCTTGTTTCCACCATTGCAATACCATTTGTGCTCACGTTTACCGCTTGTTTGCTTGCTGCACTTTTTATTACAGATTGATATTACTTTGTTTTGCCATCCATATCACTTGCCATTTAACATCTCTTCGCCGAACTAGTGCACCTATACATCTGACAAGTGTATTAGGTGTGTTGGGGACACAAGAGACTTCTTGTATTTTAGTTGCAGGGTTGCTTGAGAGAGACCATCTTGAACCTCTACTTCCCTGAGTTCGATAAACCTTAGGTCATCCACTTGAGGGAAATTGCTGCAGTCCTACAAACCTCTGCGCTTGGAGGCCCAACATAGTCTACAAGAGTAGAAGCGTGTGTAGACATCAATGACCGACACGTTCGTTGCTGGGTCATGTATGCCTGTCCCTGTAATTTAGTGCCACTTTTGGTTTGTAACTAGTCATGTCGGCCCGAGTTCTCTATCATATGGATGCTAGCGACACTATCATATATGTGTGCCAAAATGCGCAAACGATCCCGGGCCAGGTAAGGTGGCACCCGTGGGGATACCGTGCGTGAGGCCGCAAAGTGATATGATGTGTTACAGGCTAGACCTGTGTGACTTAGGATCGGGGTCCTGACACGTAGCTCCAAATGAAATAATTTATATATGAAAAATTATCAGAAAAAAATCAAGGAATCTGTTTATGGCATTGTCATGCATGTTTGAGCAAATTATGCCTGCTGATCAGGTCAAATCAATTAAATGTCATTTGAATAACCACATGTGGAGTTTGAATTTGAATCTTGGATTCAAACCAACTTCATTTAAATTGTTGCTAGTTGCATTAGCTCAAACCACAGCATATTGCCATGTCGTGATCATGCATCATATTGTTGCATTGCATTGATTGTGTTCCTTCTATGTTGTCGGTGTTTGTCCCCTCTCAGTAAACGCTGTTTCGACGATGTGATCGATAACACTGATGAAGACACAGTGATATCTTCAGAAGTGCCAGGCAAGCAAAACCCCATTGAGCATTCCGATACAATCCCACTCACTCGCTCTTCCTCTCTTTTACTGCATTAGGACAACATCGTTTCAACTGCTATTTGCTGCGGTAGCTGAACCCCTTTTCCTCTACATGACCTATCATTGCCATAGTAAATAGTTGAAACCCACTAGCATGAGTAGGAGTTGTTTGAGCCATGCTGTGTCTACTCATTCATGCTTTCTGGTTATGCCTGCTATGCTTAGAGTTGTGTCGGGTCTGATTCATCGGGGATGGATTGGGGGTGTGTGAACATGTCCTACTGTTGAGAGTTAAGTGTGTGAACACGATTTGGTAAAGGTAGCGATGAGAGGCCATGTAGGAGTACATGGTGGATAGTCTCATTGAAACCGTCCTTAGGAACTGAGTTCTGTGTTTGTGATGCCATGTTGTATTTGCACATATCGAGCATATTGTGTGTATGATTTGAAATGCTTGGTATGTATGGGATCCGACACCTAGTTGTTTACCCTTGGTAGCCTATCTTATGGGGAAATGCCTCCTAGTGCTTCCACTGAGCCTTGGTAACTTGCTACTGCTCCGGAACACTTAGGCTGGCCGGCATGTGTCCTTCTTCGTTCTTGTCTATGTCCCTTAGGGGAAATGTCACGCGTTGTTCCTTTAAGTCCTTGTAGCTTGCTACGACTTGGGTTCATACGTTGATGACCGACACGTTCGTTGCTAGGTCATGTATGCCTGTCTCTGTAATTTAGCACCACTTTTGGTTTATAACTAGTCATGTCGGCCCGGGTTCTCTATCATATGGATGCTAGCGACACTATCATATACGTGAGCCAAAATACGCAAACGGTCCCAGGCCAGGTAAGGTGGCACCCGTGGGGATACCGTGCGTGAGGCCGCAAAGTGATATGATGTGTTACATGCTAGATCGGTGTGACCTAGGATCGGGGTCCTGATAGCTTTGGTATCAGAGCCTGACTGCCTATAGGATTACCAAGCCAAACTGTTCGAAGTTGAGTCTAGAAATTCTTTAGTTATGTAAGGGAATTGATTGTGGAAGGGAACGTAAGTCTCTTTTTACTCCTTTATCTTATGTCCTTCTGATTTGAGTCGTCCTCTTCTCTTCTATGGGATTAACAAACTAGGCTTCTCATTCTATCTATTAGGATCACATTAATGGTGGTTTCAACCCTCAGTTCAGTTCCTACTACTTCCGTATGTTGATAGTTGATCTCGAAACCTTGATATCACGATGTTAAGTGGTTATCCACCATTTTTGCAGGATGTCTCAATTTTTTTCGAGCATTTATAGCCGTTATGTTGTCCGAGTCATCCCAGGTTTCTAAATAGTCTGATGCATTTGCAAATCCTTTCTTCCCGTTCCCGATGCTCCTTTGGGCCAGGTTAACCACACTAGTCGGTGTGTTGAGGTACTTCGTTGCCTCGACATAATTGTTGAAGCTATCATGAAACTAGGACATCATAGATAGCCACCCAGTAAAACAACCTTGTGTTGTGTTCTCAGTGTGATGATTCTGGTCATTATTCTCGGAAGCATCCCGTGATGCCATTTAGTTAGTAGGTATTCTATTTCTGGGTTCTTGAACCCAAGATTCACTCTACTTACTTCCTGTTGATAGTGTTTGCTAGTTCCTTTAGGATATTAGTAACCTTGTGACAGTCCTCGAGGTCTGTGGTATGTCATTCTTCCAATACCATGAACCGTTATGGCAGAAGTTCTTTTGAACCAAAAGATCACAACCAGAGTGCTCTTGATGAGTTCTCTATTCCACATTGTGACTCTGCCAATTCAACCTTTCTGCATGGGTTATCCGGAAGAAATATGTTGAACTAGTTCGACATGCTAATCTATGCATCCACAAATCAGAAAGTTATATGTTCCATGAGTTGTCCCTCTTTAGTTGCATTATGACCCCCGTCTATCAGTTGATAGTCAAGAGTATTTGTGCATCCGTGTTCATCGATGTTTTCTTTTACTCTTGTGGTCCGTCAAGGCATTCTATTCTAGAATGACTAGGAGAAACAAACTCCAATGCCTCTTCCATATCTAGGATTGGGTCAAAGATGTATTCCGCAGATCAAAATGCCAACCCAGCTTTTGCTCTGTTGTACCTTGGAGTGTCACCCTCTTTTATGTCAAGAATGTCATGGGAATTGCACCGCCTCCCGTGAACTCTTGATACTGTGATACCTCTCGCCATCATCGCTCGTTCCTTGATATCCGTGTTATTGTAACTGGAATACTGACAAGTGAATCATGATGTGTGAAATCAATACTCCTAGCAACCTCGTTGCTTGGTAGCTAATGGATAATAATCTCATTTTTAGTGTGTTGGTTACGGAATCCTCATTCTACGATTGATCGTGCTACCTAGACCATATTTCCTGGTGCACTCCTCGATCAATGAGTTAGGACTGTGTCAATTCCTCCCTCTTTTTATCATATCGTCTTGCCCTAAAAAGCAAGATTGTTCTCGAGCTTAGTAACATGTCGGTGGTTCATGATTTTCCGAATATCTTCTCGGAAGTATTACCAGGTTGTTCCCTGACCGTTATGTTGAGCTCGTGATCAAGTTGGTTTACTTATAACCACCCCTTCCCCAAGAATCTATGTTGGATATCCTGAGCTAGTTGGTTAAGCTAAACAACAACTTGGAGAGTTGGAAGATAAAACTTGATCTAACGTAGTTCTTTTTGAAGGGATGTTTTTGTGTGTGTATTGATGAAAGATGGTATTTTTAGCAATTGATCTTCGTGTTCAGTTGCTGGACCTATCGTCTTATCCTAATTTTGATTTGAGTATGGGCTATCGACAAATCAAATCAGAACCAATGATATTCGTAGTGTTGGCTTACTAGTGGTTGATCCCTCGAGCATACATCGTTACATCTATTGGTCTGACCGATGCTATCACCTTGTTCACATAATTACGAAATTCCATCTATATGGAAATCTTGATAAATTGTTGTTGAGCTCATTGACAACATTTCATTTTGTCCATGATTCATGTTGAACATGTAAGTTAGTATTGGAAACTTTTATAAGCATTATCTTCCTGTCCCATTCATGAAGCATATGTTCGAATGAAAGAAGTGACTTCCTCTAATTCATGAGCATTTGATGCAAGTTACTGCTGTGAATTTGAGAAAGTCAATGTTGCTTCCTCTGGAGTCATCCCAAGTCAGTCACGCATGTGCGAAGTACTCTATGGTATGATAGGTTGCCCGCCTCCACTCTATATGTGTTTCCTAGCACACCAAGCCACTGATTGATTTGTTCAAGGAGAAGAAGTTCCTTCTTAAGAGCTAATCCGGACTTATGTAAGGACTTCGATATCCTCGATGATGGTTCTCTACCAAAACTCGGTAGTGTTTTGTTGTAAAATTACCATGTGTTCATGCTTGTCTGGGACAACATGCTAACATGTGTGTCGGTGTACTAAGGTGGGGGTACCTTAGTACCCCAACTTGTGCACGGGCAGTAGCAGCTTCCCGCGGCAAGGCTTACCACGCGCTTGCCAAGGCCCGCTCTGGTCCCTGTGAAGCCATTCAAGAACAAAGTATCCAAGTTAAGAGACAAGACCCCGGCAAGAGGAGCTTGCCGGGACGGATGCACCAGGCTCAAAGGCATCTTTTTCAGCACAAGACCCTGGCAAGAGGTGCTTGCCAGGAAGGCCAAAGGATAACACCACAAAAGATACATCGCGGCGCATCGTGCGCCCCGGCAGGGCCTGGGAAGCGGCAAGCTTCCGGGCCCGGCAAGATAGCGGCCCCGGCAAGGTGCTTGCCGAGGGAAGCCCACACTGTGTGCCTGCGCTCCAGCTCATTCGGCCACGCGTCGCCCTGGGGCCCTTCCAGGGGCACGTGGCAGATGGCTGTGCAGCCTGAGGGACACGCTGGCGAGTCGCGGTGACAAGGCTACCGCCGTGGCGAACGGAGGCACATGGACAGACGCTTTTGGGGTCGACGGCGACGGGCATTAAATGCCCTTGTCCCCCACCGTCAAGGTTAGGTGAAGACCACTGTTCATACACTGTTCATGCACTGTTACAACTACCACCAAATTTACACTTTTACCCTCCTCTACGTTGACACCTGTCGGTGACCCCTTTGAGCTATAAAAGGAGGCCCATGCACAACGTAGAGGGGGTTCGATCCTAGGAACTCGCTCACTCCACGCTCGGTGTAGCTGGTACTGTAGATCTTCAAGCTCCCGAGCTCTGAAAACTCAATACAACTAAAAAGCAGGAGTAGGGTTTTACGCATCATCGCGGCCCGAACCTGGGTAAACTGCCCGCGTGTGCTCCTCGATCTGCTCTCCGTGCTCCCTCCGCTCCCTTACCGCAACGAAGAAGGGGCTCCGGTCCCATAGGTGCTCGTGGGAGGGCAGTTTCCCCCGACATCTTTGGCGCGCCAGGTAGGGGGCGTCGAGGTTGTGCGAACCTGATCCGGCGCTCACGCAGGCGCATTCTTCATCAACCTCTCCAACTTCATCGGCTACATCAACATGCCTCCGAAGAAGAAAGCTTCGGAGGTTGGAGGCCCGTCTGCGTCGATCCCACCACCACCAGAGCCGACGGTTGGTGGGGGAGGCGCCGGCGGAAGGGTGGACGTCGGTGGGGACACTCACGGTGCCACCAAGTCCAAGGACAAGACGGACGACCGGGCGAACTCCAAGGCCTCGGTGTCCGTGCACGCACCACGTCCCTCTCAGGAGGTGCCAGACCAGCAGCGATGTGGTACCGGAGGTACCATACGCTTGCTGGGACGTGGCCAGGCCGGCGAGTCACGGGACGCTCAAGGCCAACGCCCTGGCACGAGCAAGGCGCGGTCACCGGGACGGCAACATGCTCCTTCTAACGTGGTTAGAAGTCCGAGCGTGTCCCGCCCCTCGCACCGTTCGCCGCCGTTTCCCTCCTCTCCAGCAGAAGCCCTGGCCAGGGCTCAGCTGCTCCTCGACTTCCCTCCAGCGGCGGACAAGGCCGAAGACTGGAGGGCGACGATCCAGATGTAATGCCCAGGATGGGACTATACCTCCTACGTGTCGAGGCACGACTTAAAGGTATAAGCCCATCCTAGAATGATCTCAAGTTTGGTATCTTTGCACGACTCATGTAAAGAGGGATTAAAATGCAAAAGGAGATAGTTGGCTTACACTCGCCACTTCACACAATACATTACATAAGCAATACATCATTCAGAACATCACAACCCGACTACGGGTGAAGAACCAAAAGAAAGATACCAAAACAACATAAAGCCATAGGTCATGATCGAATCCTAGTAGAAACCACTACTGAGCATCGAAACGTCACAAGCAAACGGTCAAACTCTTCATCGAGCTCCTGGAGAAGAACTGAACCAGCTCCTGCATCAAACTCGGCTGAACCTGCAACTGGTGTGTTGAAGTAACTGTGAGCCACAGAGGACTCAGCAATCCCGTTCCCGGGTATCAAGACTATTCAAGCCTTGGGTGAGGACAAGGCTGAAGAAAGAACGAGAGGTGAAGGAACAAACAAGAGTCTGCAGCAGCAACTAGCACTAACTTACGCAAAAGAGAGCGAGAAGAGAAGTGCATCGGTCGAAAGATGATCACGAAGTGATCCTAGCTAAAGCCGGTCAAACATAACCCCACCGTGTTCAACTCCCGAATCCCTATTCGGAAATTGACAGTCACGGTACACACGCTGGTAGTGTATTGGAAACATTGTGACAAGTTATCTACAACCGGAATTAACAAGCTCCCATCTGCCACATAACCGCGGGCACGGCTTTCGAAAGTTCAAACCCTGCAGGGGTGTTCCAACTTGGCCCATCACAAGCCCACGATCCGCGAAGTCGCAACTCCATAGGTGGGAAGACCCGAGTATTCTCGGAATCCCGTGCTCAAGTTAAACCGAACTAAGGTAAGGCTAATCCAGCAAATCCTCCCGGCGTGCCGACACCCTGATAGTAGCCGCGCGTATCTAGTCTCAGGCCACGACCGGATGAGCACAGCGTACAGTGGCCGAAACCCAAGTTGCCAAGGGGGGCCCCGCACACGACTCTAGTTTGGACCAACACTCAAGTCGAGCACTGGCCCAGGGGGGTGGAATTAAGATGAAAGGGGTAGCTAGTCCCATTCAAGTTTTATTAGTTTGTTATTAGGCAAATAGTACCAATGTTGGGACTTGCTGGAAAAGACTTAGCACTTAGCGGTTTATCAAGGGGGTCCCATACACCCCAACCGTGTTAGGAACGCAAAATCAAGGAACATAACACCGGTTTATACGGTTCCTAACGGCATGAGTGGAACAAAACACCAAGCAAAAGGCTTAGCCTTCCACCCTGCCAGTATATAGATGATTTCATTTTAAGCATTTATATAGTGTGATATAACCCAACCAAACTTCAACATGAAGCAAGCATCTTCAATCTTCACCTGCAACTAACAATGCTATAAGAGGGGCTGAGCAAGCCTACGTATAGCCAAGCAACGGTTTGCGTAGGTAGGGTGGTTAAACATGGCAATGGTTACAAGTAGGAGGCTGACAAGAAGAACATGGGCATCGAGGCAACACTATAGAGCGGATCTACTAGCAATAGGCAAAGATAGTAATGGTATCCGGGTTCGGTCATCTTGCCTGGGATTCCACAAAGGAGAAGAACGGATCCAAGAAGTAGACGAAGAAGAAGCCTCACAACTCCGGAACGAAACCGAAGCTATCAAGAGAAGCAAACCGGAAAGAAGCAAAACAACACGGTAAACACACAAACATAAACATGGCACACGATGCACATCCAAGTATGATGCATGTCCGGTTTAATATGCATGGCATGGCAAAGTGCACAAACAATACTACAAGTTAAGTGGAGTTCAATATGCAACGAGTTGCATATTGACGAAACACCACATTTAATTATTTAATTGACTCTTGTTATTAACAAGACAAGATTAATTGTTTTTAGCATGGCAAGAGGTGAAACATAAGAAACTACACTATTAGGCAATTTAAATGAGGCCGGAGAATAACAACAACATATCCGGAAAATCCTCATGAGCATGTTTAATAATTATAAGCAAACAACAATTAAACATATAAGGTTGTTAACATGATGCGGATGACATGATCAAGTTTTATGCAAGTTTTAATAAAAGGGTTGACATAAAGGAGATATGAAGTATTGTCACCGTGGTGGAAAGGAAAGGTGCCACGGAAACGATCCGAAAATGATGCCAAGGCAACAACTCGGTTCCGGTAACTCGTTGCGAGACCGGTGCAAAAGGTAAGATGGCATGGGTGAGTCAAACGAGATGAAAGGTGGGGCGATCCCGTTACCGGGTTCCCACGAGTCGGTGGCGAGGCAACCGAGGAACATGACAACGGACGAAACGGGCACGAAGCACACACGGGAAACAACATTCAAACAACACAAGCATCACACGGGTCACGTCTCGGGGTTATACCTTCGAAACACTCGTTTCGGGACGGTTCGAGACGTAGAGGAAGGAGTCGTTCACGTCGGAGAGGAGTAGCCGTTCCGTAGAGGGAAGTAGTCATTCTCGCAACTCGTAGAGGAAGTAGTGGTTCACGTCATCGTGTCGTGGTACTTGGCGAATTCCTCGTTTCCGGGCGACGGTAGTGGTACATGCCGTAGAGGTACTTGAGGGTGCCGACGGATCCGGGCGTCGGTAGGGGTACTTGTCGCATCGTCTTGTGTCGTGTAGGCGTACACGGGGCGTTTTGTAGATGTACTCATATCCGTAGCCGTTCACGAGCTCGTCTTCCCGTAGATGTACACGTTCTCTGTCAAGTCAACAGCAAAAGCCACCAAACAACACAAAAAACTACAGCAGTTAAAACAAGGGTAGCACGAGGCTACGGCAGCAGCAGAACAACAAAACACGGCAGAAGCAGGCCGCGGGACGGAAGAGCAGCGGCTTCGGCCGGCTTGGCAGGGTGGCTGAGGGAGACCACGGCGACGGAGGCAGAGCCCTGGGAGCCAACGGGGCGAGGCGGCAGGGCCTCTGGCCGCGCGAGGACGGGACGGGCGCTGGTCGAAAGGGGGGCTGCAGCAGCGCCTTGGGTCGTCGCTGGCGAGGAGAGGGCGAGGCGGCGCCCTGGCGCCAGAGGGCCGGCCCGGTCGAAGCTGAGGAGGGAGGGGCGAGGACGGAGAGAAGCCGCAGGGTTGCTCGGGGCGATTGAAGAGGAGGAGGGGCGCCGACGCACGGGGCCATGGGCCAGGCGACGGAGAGCCTCGGTCGCCGGGCGACGGTAGGACGCAGCCTACGGCGCTGCTGGAGAGGAAGCTCGGGGGGGCGCCGCGCTGTTGGTGACCGGAGGGAGGGAATCGCGCTGGGGCGCTGGATCCGCGGCGGGATCTGGTCCGACGCGAAGGGGAGGCCGCTCGGGGAAGGAGGCGAGGGGATCGAGGGAGGCTCGAGAGAGAGCGAGGGATGCGGGGCGTCGAGGAGAGGGGGAACTGGCGGCGGGGTCGGGACGAGAGGGAGCTGCGGTCGCACAGGGGGAGAGGGAGAGGAGAGATCGACTGGAGCTAGGGTTCGGTAGGGAGTAGTTGGGCCTGATGCTGGGCCGAAAAGAGGGAAAGGAGGAGAAGGGAGGAGATGGGCCAGGAGAAGGGAGGAGATGGCTGCTGGGCTCCTTTCTTCTGCTGTTTTTTTCCCAAAGTAAAACAGAAAAAAAAACAAGAAGAAGAAAGAAAAAGAGGTGCTAGAAAAAGGCTTAGGACAAGAGGTAATAAACCCTGGACTCACAAAAATGTCAGGAATTTAATAAAATTGTTGGAGGGTTTTTGGAAGGACCTCGAACAACGGGAAATGAATTAGGGAAGGTTTGAAGGAGAAACTCGAAGTGAAATAAACATGGGGAATTAATGCAAGTGTGTTACGATGAATTCCAACGAATGGAATATTTATTATAGCTCTCTAAAATAATGAGAGACTTTTATATATTATAAAGAGAAGTCACCTTCCCTCGATTTAAATGGACCGAAGGTCCACACGGTTTATTTAGGTTGAGATGCAAAAATAAAATGACATGATGGCATGATGACATGATGCAATGCAAAAATAAATAACACAAGCTCAAAAGAAACCCACGGGCAACCCGGAACATCTGGAATCTCGGGAATCTTCTGGAATCTTCTGGGACGTCAGTCTCGGGCGTCACAACTCCCCCACACTAACAGAGGATCTCGACCCGAGATCCTAGAGATATCACTGGGTAAAAACGGAAGAGGAATGGGTAAAACAAAGTTGCTTCTTTGAGAGACGAGTGAAAACCAAAGAACCTTGAGAGGTTAAACTAGTTGAAAGAAGAAAGCAACGGAGATGAACGAAGTTAAGTGCACTCCGTTAGAAAAGAGTAACTAGGAGCATAACAAGAACCTTGTAGGTTGAAAGACATGAAACAAGATATTACGAACCAAAAGAATATGAAACCGCAACGGTATAGCCAAGGAATAAGAATGGCAGAATTTGGACAGCACTCCGTCTGAAAATGGAAGGAATTGAGCAAGAACTAGCCAAGTTGGGATGATACTTGATGAAAACAACAACATATTGCCTCCGAAACAATTAAAAGAATGGCACAAGGGTAAGAAAGATTCAGACAACACTCCGGTTAAAAGATAGGCAAAACTAGATAAGATGAGAGAACTAGAATGAAGAATACAACACTCCGGTTAAATGGACAAGCAAAGGAAAGAACATTATCTCGATAAAAACGAGATGATGGTTAAAGAGAGTAATATCAGAAAACCTCCGGAATGACAGAATAGCATATCAATGAAAGACAGAATTGAACGGAGAAGAAAATGATAACATCTCTCAAAATTAAATTTGAAAGAGCGTCCTTACGAAGAAGGGTTGAACGGAGTTGTTAGAAATTCAACAACGAAAGAATAAGCTTGAAGTGGGCTTATGGAAAACATCTCAAAATTAAGAGGTGACAACCAGCCACTAACTTAAACAATTGATTGGATAGAGATCAACAAGGAGACGAAAAACTTATCTCACCGGAATGACAAATGAAGAACTTGGGTCATTTATAAGCACCATTATTAGCAACAATCCTTAGGGAAAGCTTTTAGGTGAAATACAACCCAAGATAACTCCAACGAATAAATTGGAGGGTTGAAAAGATCTCTTGAACAAAGAAAAATGATGGTTTTAAATATCTCATACTTGATAACTCGTGAATCATGAAACATGAAGGAATTGACAAGAATGACATAACACCATCTGAAAAGATAAGGTATAAAGAATTGCAATTGGAAAGCATGATGAATAAAGCTTGAGCTTCAACAAGAATATTGATGAAAACTTCGAGGATGAATTAAAACATGATGACCCACCATGAAGAACTCCGGTAATGAAAGCAAGAGAAGTGAAAGATGAAAGAATATGAATCAAGGACCTGCGATGAATTAGATAGAGCTTGAAATGATAATTGAAATAACTTGAAGCTCCGGAAAACAAGATGAAGAACTTAGAATCGAGAATATGATATGATGAACAAGCTCCAGACAAAAGAATTAAAACACCTTGAAGGAATAAGAATAAGAATTATGTCATGCATCTCCTTCACCAATTTAAATTGATGACAACCAAAGGATTTGGCATACTACTTATTCTCGTTGGAAAGGATTAAAGAGAGATCTAGCACAACCTTGGGTAAAACTTCAACGAACCACCGGTAGGATTATGAAAAGAACGAGTGAATTAAAACGATAACAACGGAAGAGTAATCTAGAATGAACCACCGTAAGAATTAGGAGACGAACGAAGATGCATCAAAGAAGAATAGTTGTAGGACGAAGTTGAAAACTGAGAACGAAGAAACTTCTGAAATGATGGCCTTCGGAGGAACACAAAGGAAAAGAATTCAAGAAATGCTCCAGATGGGTATAAAAAGAATTCCTCACAATTGGAAAAGGATGGCATGAAGCTAGAACCACGAATCTTCAAGAGAACGGGCCAAGATTTAAGAGAAACACTTCTCCGGTCTGCAAATGCTGAGGATGGAGACGAGAAATGCCATGAAGAATTTCGAGATACTCCGGACGAATGACAAGAGGAAGGTGGAGCTAAAGATGGAAATAATTGAAACAAGCTTGGAGAAGGCATGTGACTGATGGAAATCATTCTTACGTCACACATGAAAAGAATTTCAGAATACTCCGGAAAAATAGAAGAGGCAGGTAAGATCCTGGGAAAAAAGGATAAGATGAACACCGAAATCTTGAATTACATCCACCGGCAGAATTAGAGAACAAAAGAATGATGAACTTGAAGCTCTTGAGCATCTTCACGATAAAACACCGGATAAGAACATTGAAGGGAATGAATGAAGAAATATCACATGAATAACATGGATACTTCATCTGAGAAACTCTGGCTCCAAGAAGAAAAAAGGGTGGGAGGGTGGTGAAAACAAAGACAACTTGGGATGAATGAAACAGACAATCGTCAGATTTCTCAACGACGTCCGTATGGAATAACTTGAAGAGAAAGCACACCGGTTGGAAAGGATTAACATGAGGATCTTGATGAACAATAAGGACTAGCACTCCCATAGAAATATGAGAACACCGATTAAGAAAGGTATGAAATCAACATTTGACATCGAAGCAACTCGAATACCAGAATCAAAACAAGAACAAAGGATAGATATGCAACATGATCTTCACAATATCATCCGAACAAAGAATTGAACGAATGAATTCCGCAGGTACATCAACTCGACGAGAAGCCACTCGAAGAACAAAAGCAAATAAAAAGGAACAAGGATCAGATAGAACAAATACAAGATAGAAGTTTCGTTCGACATCTTTGTGCTGAAAGCTCATGGAACGTGTTACAAAAGGGTTTTGCAATCCCCGAATCAGCATAGCCAAGGACCCTTTAAGATGCAACTCCCGATCAGAACAAGTCCATAAAACCACTTCACTCAATGTAGAACCCCAAACTTCATATCGAGCATCCGTTGGAAGAATGCCTAGAACTACTAGATGAACCCACCTATAGATTTCCGAAAGTTTCCAGTTATGCAATCAGGTGTTGGGGATACACGGGAAGCACCGCGCAATCAACTCTAAACCTACATCCAGGTGTATCCATCCTTCAACACATAACCAGTCTTTCTCGGAAACTGTGTACCTCGGACCTTCGAAAAGCATCCACTATGACAAGCTATGGCAATACTCTCGAACTACCTCCCCAGTACTGGGTGATGTCGGGGTTATCTTGCCACTGGCCGTATAGGAGAGATTTTCGATGTCGGCCGTCTTAAGTATTTAGTACTGCCGCGATATGCTTGTTACAATGATACCCCGAAGCTCAACTCCTCGGTAACAGGAGGCATCGAGAACAATATCCTTGTCACAAGAACATCGAAACAATCCCAGAATACTCGCGGGATCCTAAAAAAAAAATTGGTGCAATTTTTGAAAGTAGAAGAGAAAAGAGTAATCGTCAGGAGTCCTCACCAGAGAGAAAGGGGATGAGAAGCAAAGAAATCCTACTCTCCGATATAATATAGGACTCAAAACATTTTCAGTGTGTGCCTAGACTCAACCCTCAACGATTCGATCAAACAGTGGGGGCTTCTAGGTCGGAGAAGGCTCTGAATACCAACTTGTAATGCCCAGGATGGGACTATACCTCCTACGTGTCGAGGCACGACTTAAAGGTATAAGCCCATCCTAGAATGATCTCAAGTTTGGTATCTTTGCACGACTCATGTAAAGAGGGATTAAAATGCAAAAGGAGATAGTTGGCTTACACTCGCCACTTCACACAATACATTACATAAGCAATACATCATTCAGAACATCACAACCCGACTACGGGTGAAGAACCAAAAGAAAGATACCAAAACAACATAAAGCCACAGGTCAGGATCGAATCCTAGTAGAAACCACTACTGAGCATCGAAACGTCACAAGCAAACGGTCAAACTCTTCATCGAGCTCCTGGAGAAGAACTGAACCAGCTCCTGCATCAAACTCGGCTGAACCTGCAACTGGTGTGTTGAAGTAACTGTGAGCCACAGAGGACTCAGCAATCCCGTTCCCGGGTATCAAGACTATTCAAGCCTTGGGTGAGGACAAGGCTGAAGAAAGAACGAGAGGTGAAGGAACAAACAAGAGTCTGCAGCAGCAACTAGCACTAACTTACGCAAAAGAGAGCGAGAAGAGAAGTGCATCGGTCGAAAGATGATCACGAAGTGATCCTAGCTAAAGCCGGTCAAACATAACCCCACCGTGTTCAACTCCCGAATCCCTATTCGGAAATTGACAGTCACGGTACACACGCTGGTAGTGTATTGGAAACATTGTGACAAGTTATCTACAACCGGAATTAACAAGCTCCCATCTGCCACATAACCGCGGGCACGGCTTTCGAAAGTTCAAACCCTGCAGGGGTGTTCCAACTTGGCCCATCACAAGCCCACGATCCGCGAAGTCGCAACTCCATAGGTGGGAAGACCCGAGTATTCTCGGAATCCCGTGCTCAAGTTAAACCGAACTAAGGTAAGGCTAATCCAGCAAATCCTCCCGGCGTGCCGACACCCTGATAGTAGCCGCGCGTATCTAGTCTCAGGCCACGACCGGATGAGCACAGCGTACAGTGGCCGAAACCCAAGTTGCCAAGGGGGGCCCCGCACACGACTCTAGTTTGGACCAACACTCAAGTCGAGCACTGGCCCAGGGGGGTGGAATTAAGATGAAAGGGGTAGCTAGTCCCATTCAAGTTTTATTAGTTTGTTATTAGGCAAATAGTACCAATGTTGGGACTTGCTGGAAAAGACTTAGCACTTAGCGGTTTATCAAGGGGGTCCCATACACCCCAACCGTGTTAGGAACGCAAAATCAAGGAACATAACACCGGTTTATACGGTTCCTAACGGCATGAGTGGAACAAAACACCAAGCAAAAGGCTTAGCCTTCCACCCTGCCAGTATATAGATGATTTCATTTTAAGCATTTATATAGTGTGATATAACCCAACCAAACTTCAACATGAAGCAAGCATCTTCAATCTTCACCTGCAACTAACAATGCTATAAGAGGGGCTGAGCAAGCCTACGTATAGCCAAGCAACGGTTTGCGTAGGTAGGGTGGTTAAACATGGCAATGGTTACAAGTAGGAGGCTGACAAGAAGAACATGGGCATCGAGGCAACACTATAGAGCGGATCTACTAGCAATAGGCAAAGATAGTAATGGTATCCGGGTTCGGTCATCTTGCCTGGGATTCCACAAAGGAGAAGAACGGATCCAAGAAGTAGACGAAGAAGAAGCCTCAGAACTCCGGAACGAAACCGAAGCTATCAAGAGAAGCAAACCGGAAAGAAGCAAAACAACACGGTAAACACACAAACATAAACATGGCACATGATGCACATCCAAGTATGATGCATGTCCGGTTTAATATGCATGGCATGGCAAAGTGCACAAACAATACTACAAGTTAAGTGGAGTTCAATATGCAACGAGTTGCATATTGACGAAACACCACATTTAATTATTTAATTGACTCTTGTTATTAACAAGACAAGATTAATTGTTTTTAGCATGGCAAGAGGTGAAACATAAGAAACTACACTATTAGGCAATTTAAATGAGGCCGGAGAATAACAACAACATATCCGGAAAATCCTCATGAGCATGTTTAATAATTATAAGCAAACAACAATTAAACATATAAGGTTGTTAACATGATGCGGATGACATGATCAAGTTTTATGCAAGTTTTAATAAAAGGGTTGACATAAAGGAGATATGAAGTATTGTCACCGTGGTGGAAAGGAAAGGTGCCACGGCAACGATCCGAAAATGATGCCAAGGCAACAACTCGGTTCCGGTAACTCGTTGCGAGACCGGTGCAAAAGGTAAGATGGCATGGGTGAGTCAAACGAGATGAAAGGTGGGGTGATCCCGTTACCGGGTTCCCACGAGTCGGTGGCGAGGCAACCGAGGAACATGACAATGGACGAAACGGGCACGAAGCACACACGGGAAACAACATTCAAACAACACAAGCATCACACGGGTCACGTCTCGGGGTTATACCTTCGAAACACTCGTTTCGGGACGGTTCGAGACGTAGAGGAAGGAGTCGTTCACGTCGGAGAGGAGTAGCCGTTCCGTAGAGGGAAGTAGTCGTTCTCGCAACTCGTAGAGGAAGTAGTGGTTAACGTCATCGTGTCGTGGTACTTGGCGAATTCCTCGTTTCCGGGCGACGGTAGTGGTACATGCCGTAGAGGTACTTGAGGGTGCCGACGGATCCGGGCGTCGGTAGGGGTACTTGTCGCATCGTCTTGTGTCGTGTAGGCATACACGGGGCGTTTTGTAGATGTACTCATATCCGTAGCCGTTCACGAGCTCGTCTTCCCGTAGATGTACACGTTCTCTGTCAAGTCAACAGCAAAAGCCACCAAACAACACAAAAAACTACAGCAGCTAAAACAAGGGTAGCACGAGGCTACGGCAGCAGCAGAACAACAAAACACGGCAGAAGCAGGCCGCGGGACGGAAGAGCAGCGGCTTCGGCCGGCTTGGCAGGGTGGCTGAGGGAGACCACGGCGACGGAGGCAGAGCCCTGGGAGCCAACGGGGCGAGGCGGCAGGGCCTCTGGCCGCGCGAGGACGGGACGGGCGCTGGTCGAAAGGGGGGCTGCAGCAGCGCCTTGGGTCGTCGCTGGCGAGGAGAGGGCGAGGCGGCGCCCTGGCGCCAGAGGGCCGGCCCGGTCGAAGCTGAGGAGGGAGGGGCGAGGACGGAGAGAAGCCGCAGGGTTGCTCGGGGCGATTTAAGAGGAGGAGGGGCGCCGACGCACGGGGCCATGGGCCAGGCGACGGAGAGCCTCGGTCGCCGGGCGACGGTAGGACGCAGCCTACGGCGCTGCTGGAGAGGAAGCTCGGGGGGGCGCCGCGCTGTTGGTGACCGGAGGGAGGGAACCGCGCTGGGGAGCTGGATCCGCGGCGGGATCTGGTCCGACGCGAAGGGGAGGCCGCTCGGGGAAGGAGGCGAGGGGATCGAGGGAGGCTCGAGAGAGAGCGAGGGATGCGGGGCGTCGAGGAGAGGGGGAACTGGCGGCGGGGTCGGGACGAGAGGGAGCTGCGGTCGCACAGGGGGAGAGGGAGAGGAGCGATCGACTGGAGCTAGGGTTCGGTAGGGAGTAGTTGGGCCTGATGCTGGGCCGAAAAGAGGGAAAGGAGGAGAAGGGAGGAGATGGGCCAGGAGAAGGGAGGAGATGGCTGCTGGGCTCCTTTCTTCTGCAGTTTTTTTCCCAAAGTAAAACAGAAAAAAAAACAAGAAGAAGAAAGAAAAAGAGGTGCTAGAAAAAGGCTTAGGACAAGAGGTAATAAACCCTGGACTCACAAAAATGTCAGGAATTTAATAAAATTGTTGGAGGGTTTTTGGAAGGACCTCGAACAACAGGAAAAGAATTAGGGAAGGTTTGAGGGAGAAACTCGAAGTGAAATAAACATGGGGAATTAATGCAAGTGTGTTACGATGAATTCCAACGAATGGAATATTTATTATAGCTCTCTAAAATAATGAGAGACTTTTATATATTATAAAGAGAAGTCACCTTCCCTCGATTTAAATGGACCGAAGGTCCACACGGTTTATTTAGTTTGAGATGCAAAAATAAAATGACATGATGGCATGATGACATGATGCAATGCAAAAATAAATAACACAAGCTCAAAAGAAACCCACGGGCAACCCGGAACATCTGGAATCTCGGGAATCTTCTGGAATCTTCTGGGACGTCAGTCTCGGGCGTCACACCAGAGCCTCATCGCCTTCGCCAACAACGATGCGCCGCAGCAGCCGGCAACTTCACGGCCGCGGCAAGTTGACCAAGCGAAGGCCGATGGCGACAAGACCGCCGGGGGTGCAACTACCGTGCACTCCCCGCCGCGGAAGCAGAAAACGCCGCCCCGCCGGATCAACGTCGACGACGATTCCACGGCGTCGTCGGATCCGCGGGCTCGCCGCGATCAGCGCAAAGTCCTCGACGACAGGCGACAAGAGGACGCTCGCACCCGCATCGAGCGTCGACGAGAAGCTCGAAGACAGTCCGATCAGTGCGCTGGGACCGCTGTCGACACGCACGCGCCCGGTGAACCAGGCGACTTACCATACGCGGCAGGTTGCCCTGCGTTCACCCGAGAGCTGCGGCAAGTCCAGTGGCCCAGCATGAAGAATTTCAAGCCCGGCGTACCCGAGAAGTACGACGGCAAAACTCACCCCTCGGAGTTCCTCAGCATCTACACCATTGCGGTGCAGGCTGCCGGGGGACGCGACGAGAAGATCCTAGCCAACTACTTCCCGCTTGTGCTTAAGCCAAACGTCAGGTCTTGGCTTATGCACTTGCCGGAGAACTCCATTTCTTCATGGGCGGATTTGTGCCACCAGTTTGTCGGCGCCTTCACGGGCGGCCACAAACCCCACGGCCAGGAGAGCGATCTTCCTATCCTTGCCCAGAAGGAGGGAGAGTCCCTACGCAAATACATCCAAAGGTTCAGCCGTGTTCAGCACAATATCCCCGATGTCCACCCTGCCGCGGTTATCAGCGCGTTCCACCAGAACGTGCGTAACCGCCGGATGAGGGAAGAGATGGCCATGACCAAGATCCGGGATGTCAGCGAGCTTTACGCTCTGGCTGACAAATGTGCACGTGCTGAAGAAGGGAGAAGACTCCCCGGAGAAGATACCGGCGCAGGAGGAAGCGACAGTGAGGATGCCGCCCCGGCAAGGAAAGGCCGGTGGCGAAACAAGAAGAAGAAGAACAAGGAGGTATTGGTTGTCGAGCAGTCCGGCAAGGAGGCTCCCGCCAAGAAGACACAGGCTGGTGGCTCCGGCAAGGAGCCTGCCCCTGTAGCGGCAGCCGACTAGCAGGACGGCTCCGACAAGCAGTACTGCAAGATCCACCGCACCAAGGGCCACGACCTCCAAAACTGCAAAAGGGTAGAGTACCTCGTAGAGCAGTAGAAGGCTGAATACGAGCGTCGCGACAAGGAGAAGGCCCAAGGAGGCGGAGGAGAGCCCAGCAAGAAGCGACCGTTCAATGGACGGGGAGGACGCCGCGGCAAGGCCAAGCAGCGGCAAGGAGACCGACCTCCCCGGGGCCGCGACAAGGACGAAGACGAAGACGATGATGAGGATATGGATGAAGGAGACAACAGCGAGCAGGAGTTCCAGAAGGCCACAGAAGTTCTGTGCGTCAATGGAGGTGCCTTTCTGCACACTTCCCACCGCCAACTCAAGCAATGGGTGCGGGAAGTGAATGCAGCTGAGCCACCCGTCGAGTCGCGCAGGCTCCTGAAATGGTCTGGCACGCCCATCATTTTTGACCTTGAGGATCACCCTGACCGCACAACCGCGGTCGGGTGCTTGCCGATGTTGGTTTCACCAACTATCCGCAACCTCAAGGTCACCAAGATGTTGGTTGACGGCAGGGCCGGCCTCAACTTGATCTCCTCCGCTGTGATTAAGAAACTGCAGATCCCCGACAGCAAGCTCGAAGAAACCGGGACGTTCCAAGGAATCAACCCGGGAAGGAGCAAGCCGAAGGGGAAGGTTACACTGCCAGCGACCTTTGGTGGGGAGCTCAACTTCAGGACGGAGAGGATCACGTTCGACGTCGCCGATATCCCATTGCCGTACAATGGGATACTTGGCCGTCCCGCGCTCGCCAAGTTTATGGCAGCTTCCCACTACGCATATAACATGCTCAAGATGCCAGGGCCGATAAGCGTCATCTCTGTCCCCGGCGACAAGAAAGATGCGCTTATTTGCGCCGACAAGATCTACCGGGATGCAGCAGCCGCGACAGACAGCAAAACACTTGCTGCTGAAGCTCCCGGGGGGAAGACCAAGACCAAGTCCGGCAAGTGCTCTGGAGCCCACTCCGGCAAACGCACCTCTTCGGAGTGCTGCGCTGCCGTCGAGGACGCGCCATCGAGCTCCACCGGCAAGTGCAAGAAAGGAATGGCAGCTCCACCGGCAACCAAGAAGGTGTCCGCCAAGGAGGACGGCGCTGGTGGTACCTTCACCATCAGTGCTACACTCGACCCCAAATAGGAAAGCGCGCTCGTTGCCTTCCTGCGGGCGAATGTCGACGTGTTTGCATGGCAACCGTCTGACATCCCCGGCGTTCCCAGGAAGGTAATTGAGCACAAGCTTGTTGTTTGTCCTCATGCGCGGCCCGTCAAGCAGAAGGTCAGGAAGCAAGCCGTGGAGCGCCAAGAATTCATCGCCGAAGAGATAAAGAAGTTGGAAGCAGCAGGCCTGGTTAGAGGCGTAATCCATCCTACGTGGTTGGCCAATCCAGTTGTTGTGCGCATGGCCAATGGGAAGTGGAGACTTTGTATAGACTTCACTGATGTGAATAAAGCGTGTCCCAAGGATCCATTTCCCTTGCCGCGTATTGACCAGATTGTTGACTCCACCGCCGGATGTGAGTTGCTTTCATTCCTTGATGCATACTCAGGTTACCACCAGATATTCATGGCCAAGGAAGATGAAGAAAAGACTGCATTCATTACTCCATGCGGCACATACTGCTTCATACGCATGCCCTTTGGATTGAAAAATGCAGGCTCAACATTTGCAAGGGTGGTGCACACTGCTTTTGAGCCACAGATACACATAAATGTAGAAGCCTACATGGATGATATAGTAGTCAAGAGCAAGAGCAAGGACACCTTGATCCAAGACTTGGAAGAAACCTTTGAGAATCTGCGCAAGATACAGCTCAAGTTGAACCCCGAGAAGTGCGTCTTCGGAGTCCCTTCCGGCAAGCTCCTCGGGTTCTTCGTGTCCCAGAGGGGGATTGAAGCCAATCCCGACAAGATTAAAGCCATCGAGCAGATTGAAGCCCCGAAGCGCGTCAAGGACATAAGGAGACTTGCTGGTTGTGTGGCTGCCCTCAGCAGGTTCATTTCAAAGTCTGCAGAACGCGCCCTGCCTTTCTTCAAAATTTTGAAAAAGGCAGGTCCTATGAAATGGACTCCGGAAGCGGAGGCTGCGCTGCAAGACTTGAAAGGATACCTATCCTCCACTCCAATACTTGTCGCACCTAAGCCACAAGAGAAGTTGCTGCTGTACTTAGCGGCGACCAATCAAGTGGTTAGTGCTGCGTTAGAAGCGGAGAGGGAGGCAGATGAGGAACCCACATCCCCGGCAAGCGCATCCAGCGGCAAGCAGGGGGCTTCCCCGACAAGCTCTGGCCCCAACAAGGACAAGTCTGCGCAGGAACAAGAAGAAGTGCGAAGGAAGATGGTGCAGCGCCCAATTTATTTTGTAAGTTCCCTCTTGCAGGGGGCTAGATCAAGATACTCTGGAGTGCAGAAGTTGCTTTTCGGCCTCCTCATGGCCTCAAGAAAGCTGCACCATTACTTCCAAGCACATGAGATAACAGTGGTCACTCGCTTTCCATTGAAGAGGATATTGCAAAATCCAGAAGCAACAGGCAGGATCGTCGAGTGGGCACTGGAGCTGTCAAGCTTTGGTTTCAAGTTTGAGAGTACTTCAACCATACAGAGCAGAGCTTTGGCAGAGTTCATAGCGGAATGGACCCCAACACCGGATGAAGAAGTTCCAGAGACAAGCATCCCCGTCCAAGAAGCAAGCAAGGAGTGGATAATGTACTTCGATGGTGCCTTCTCACTGCAAGGCGCCGGCGCTGGCGTGTTACTCATAGCGCCCACCGGAGAGCACCTCAAGTATGTTGTTCAGATGCACTTTCCCAAGGAGCAAGCTGAAGGAAATATGCCCTAGAGGCAATAATAAAGATGTTATTTGTATTTCCTTATATCATGATAAATGTCTTTTATTCATGCTAGAATTGTATTAACCGGAAACTTAGAACATATGTGGATACATAGACAAAACAGTATGTCCCTAGTATGCCTCTACTAGACTAGCTCATTGATCAAAGATGGTTATGTTTCCTAGCCATAGACATGAGTTGTCATTTGATCAATGGGATCACATCATTAGGAGAATGATGTGATGGACAAGACCCATCCGTTAGCATAGCACTATGATCGATTAGCTTTACTGCTATTGCTTTCTTCATGACTTATACATGTTCCTATGACTATGAGATTATGCAACTCCCGAATACCGTAGGAACACCTTGTGTGCTATCAAACGTCACAACGTAACTGGGTGATCATAAAGATGCTCTACAGGTGTCTCCGAAAGTATTCGTGGTGTTGGCATAGATCAAGATTAGGATTTGTCACTCCGAGTGTCGGAGAGGTATCTCTGGGCCCTCTCGGTAACACACATCACAATAAGCCTTGCAAGCAAAAGACTAATGAGTTAGTCACGAGATGATGTGTTACAGAACGAGTAAAGAGACTTGCCGGTAACGAGATTGAACTAGGTATGGAGATACCGACGATCGAATCTCGGGCAAGTAACATACCGATGACAAAAGGAACAACGTATGTTGTTATGCAGTTTTGACCGATAAAAGATCTTCGTAGAATATGTAGGAGCCAATATGAACATCCAGGTTCCGCTATTGGTTATTTACTGGAGATGAGTCTCGGTCATGTCTACATAGTTCTCGAACCCGTAGGGTCCGCACGCTTAACGTTTGATGACGATCGGTATTATGAGTTTATGAGTTTTGATGTACCGAAGGTAGTTCGGAGTCCCGGATGAGATCACGGACATGACGAGGAGTCTCGAAATGTCCGAGACATAAAGATTGATATATTGGACGACTATATTCGGACACCGGAAGTGTTCCGGAAAAGTTTCGGATTTAACGGGATTGCCGGAGGGGGTTACCGGAACCCCTACGAAGGGGGATGGTCCATAGTGGGCCTTATGGAAAAGAGAGAGGCAGCCCATCGGGGCTGGCCGGCGCCCCACCTAGGGTTCCTAGTTGGACTAGGATTGGGGGGCGCCACCTCTCCCTCTTTTCCTTTCCCTCTCTTCCTTCTTTGGTAGTTCCTACTAGGAATAGGATTGCAATCCTATTCCTAGTAGGATTGCACCCCTCGCCGCACCATAGAAGGGCCGACCGGCCTCCCCCTTGCTCCTTTATATACGGGGGCAGGGGGGCACCCAAAGACACACAAGTTGAATTGTTCCAGCCGTGTGCGGTGCCCCCCTCCACAGAAACACACCTCGGTCATACCGTCGCGGTGCTTAGGCGAAGCCCTGCGCCGGTGAATACATCATATCTGTCACCACGCCGTCGTGCTGACAAAACTCTCCCGTGAAGCTCAACTGGATCAAGAGCTCGTGGGACGTCATCAAGCTGAACGTGTGCTGAACACGGAGGTGCCGTACGTTCGGTGCTTGATCGGTTGAATCGCGAAGAAGTTCGACTACATCAACCGCGTCACTTGACGCTTCCGCTTCCGGTCTACGAGGGTATGTAGACACACTCTTCCCTCTCGTTGCTATGCATCTGGTAGATAGATCTTGCGTGATCGTAGGAAAATTTTAAAATACTACGTTCCCCAACACAAGTGACAAACAATACTGCTGAGTACGAAGGACTGCTTGCCGGCCTCAGAATTGCGGCCGAACTTGGGATCAAGAAGTTGATTGTGCGGGGAGATTCACAATTGGTGGTCCGACAAGTGAACAAGAGTTACCAGAGCCCTCTGATGGAAGCTTATGTCGATGAAGTGAGGAAGCTTGAAGAACACTTTGAAGGCCTACAGATGGAGCACGTTCCAGGAGCTCAGAATGACATCGCAGATGGCCTTTCAAAGTGTGCTGCAATGAAGTTACCTGTGGAACCAGGGATCTTCGTGCTCAAGCTAACTCAGCCATCCGTTACACCATCAGTTGGGCTGGGCAAGAAGAGGAAGTTGGTCTCCGGCGATTACTTGCCGGCGGATCTTCCCGAAACCGCCGCCAAGGTCACCAATATCAGCAACCAGGATGCTGAGGAACAGTCTGCTCCTGCGGACCCAAGGGTCTGTATAGTTGAAGCAGGCGTTCCCGACAAGCCTTGCCCCGGCAGGCTTGCCGGGGAACCCTCAGCTCCGGCAGAGCCGCCGGTTCTTGTCGTAGAAGCTGAGGTTCCCGCAGCAGCACTGATGCCTTTAGTCCTTGTTGTTGAGCCTCAGGCTCCAGCATGGGCGCAGCAAATCGTCCGTTTTCTTCAGACTGGAGAACTTCCCGAAGAACCAGAAGAGATAGAGAGGATAACTAGGCAGTCAAGTATGTACCAGTTCGATGGCAACGAACTGTACAGAAGAAGACTCAATGGTGTCAGGTTGAAGTGCATTTCCCGGGAAGATGGACAGAAGCTGTTGGCAGAGATACACAGAGGCATATGTGGTCACCACATTGGCGCAAGAGCACTTGCCGAGAAGGCATTCCGGCAAGGTTTCTTTTGGCCAGAAGCCCTCCAAGATGCAACTGCACAAGTAACCAAGTGTGAAGCGTGCCAGTTCCATGCCAAGCAAATTCACCAGCCTGCTCAAGCTCTCCAGACGATCCCTTTGTCTTGGCCCTTCTCGGTCTGGGGGCTCGACATCCTCGGCCCTTTTCCCCGTGCTGTCGGGGGCTTTGAGTACTTGTACGTCGCAATCGACAAGTTCACAAAGTGGCCAGAAGTGGAACCAGTGAGAAAGGTGACAGCACAGTCAGCAGTCAGGTTCTTCAGATCAATAGTTTGCCGTTTCGGGATCCCTAACAAGATCATCACCGACAACGGCACATAGTTCACAAGCCGCACCTTCATGCAGTACGTCCAAGACCTTGGCACCAAGGTCTGCTTTGCTTCTGTTGCTCACCCAAGGAGCAACGGTCAAGCGGAGAGGGCCAATGCTGAAGTGCTGCGCGGACTGAAGACAAGAACCTTTGACAGGCTGCACAGGTGTGGAAGAAACTGGATAGAGGAGCTGCCGGCGGCTCTTTGGTCAATCAGGACGACACCAAATCGAGCCACCGGACAGACACCCTTTGCTCTTGTCTATGGAGCAGAGGCAGTTCTCCCCACGGAACTCGTATACGGATCTCCTCGAGTGCTCGCTTACGACGAGCTCGAGCAAGAGCAACTGCGACAAGATGATGCATTGCTCCTCGAGGAGGAATGTCTCCAGGCTGCTGTACGAGCTGCTCGATACCAGCAAGCCTTGCGTCGCTATCATAGCCGCAAGGTCAAGGCCAGGAGTCTCGAGGAAGGCGACCTTGTTCTTCGGCGCGTTCAGTCCGCCAAGAACTCCAGCAAGTTGACGCCGAAGTGGGAAGGCCCTTATCGGGTGAGACAAGTCACAAGGCCCGGCGCTGTCCGCCTTGAGACCGAAGAAGGCATACCGGTGAGCAACTCCTGGAACATAGAGCATCTTCGCAAGTTTCACCCATAAGGCGCGGTTGCCGTGATCCGCTCCGGCAACCACCCTTTGTACAAGTCTTGCCGCTGTTGCATGTAAACCATTGTACAAAGCCGGGCGCAGACCCCGTGCATTAGTAAAACTTTTGTGCTTTGCACCATTTGTCATTTCGTGCTTTTCCTTGTACTTGCATGTATCATCTGACATTTCGTGCAGCACACACTCCCGGTAAGCAGTAACAAGCCGCAAGGCTCCGTACTTGTATTTCCTTCTCTTTTGTCTTTCTCTCTGAAACAGAAGGACCGTTCCACGCGCACAAGTTTGCCGGGGGGGGGGGGAGGAGATAGAAGTATGGACCAAGTACTGTTCAAGAAAGAAAAGTCTTGCCGGGAAGTAAACAACCCAATGAAAGCTAAGTTACCAAAGTTTGAGCATTCAAATTTTTAAATTTTAGTTATCTTCCTTGAACAACCACACTTTGTATGAAAAACCTGTGCGCGGAGGAACCTACCCGTGGCTAGCCGCGCCCTTACTTTGTTTCGAGCACGCTCAACGGCTTGAGTGAGCTGCGACAAGTGTCGCGCCCCTACTTCGTTTTCGAGTTCACTCAGCAATTTAAGTGTGCTGCGACTAGCTGCGGCAAGGTTACTTGCCGACAAGGTCTTTGCTAGCAGGCTACTAAGAGTCCCGCACTCAGCGTTCGCGGCAAGGGCCCCTTGCTGGCAAGTTCTCCTAAAAGCGTAAGGTGAAAAGCATACAAAGTGAAGGACCAAAAGCAAGGGAGATAACACTGCATTGATTACCCAAAATAAAAGTATATATTACAGAGATAGCTTGCCGCTGTTCTAATCAACCACTGCCTATGACTCAGTCAACAGCGGCGAGGGAAGCAAGAAGCCTAATCCCTACGGTCCCCGTCGACCCTCTGGATCTTGCCCACCTTGGCTACAATGTGGGCAACTTGGGCCTTCAACGCCTCCTGATCAGCCTCGGGCGGCAAGGTGCGGAGGACGTTGACGAGGTTGATCCCGGGGTTGCGATAGACAATCTTCGACAGCACCCGCTCCATGGTGCCCATGCAGAGCCGGCGCGCCTCGTTGGCCAGCTGCTCGGGGATCTTCTCCCGCAGCCGTGCAAGCGCCGGCGCCACCCCCCTGAAGAACAGACTCAGTTTGGCGCTGTGAGGGAGGTTCTCGTCGGGGGAGTACACGAGATGCTCCGCCCTCAACACCATCATCTCCATGTCGATGTTGGCGGCGGAGGTGACGAGGTCCTCAGTCCATCGCTCCACCGTCTGCTGGAATTGGGTTTGCGAGACGGCGATGCTTTCTAGCAGGGCCCTCTCAGCGCGGAGATCGTCCTTCAGCTTCGTCTCGCGGTCCCGGGCAGCGTCAAGCGAGTCAGTAAGGGTGGAGACCTTCAGCTCTAGATCAGCAATGGACTCCCTGGCATCCGTGAGCTCTTTACCCTTCTCGGAGAGGCGGATTTGCAGCTCCGAGTTGGTGTGGGCATCCTTCTCCCGCTCCACGTTGAGCGCGGTGACCCTGTCTTCGCTTGCCTTCAACAACAGCTCCAACTGCGCTACTCTGGCCTCCAGATCCTTCTTGGCGGTCTCTACGGCAGCGGCAGCATCCCTCGCCTCCTGCAGAGCCCCGCCAATAGCCTGCTCCCGAGCGGTGAGGTCGTCCTCGTGGCTGTCGAGGTCGAGCTTCCGCTGGTTGAGCGCCCCTTTCCGCCGAGACAGCTCTTCGGCGGCCAGACGCTGCTGCTCCTCGACCTCGGCCTTTTCGAGGACGAATGCTTGCTGCGCCCCGGCAAGCTCCTCGCGCTCCTCCGCCAAGTTCTGGAGGGCCGCCTGGTTGGCGGCACGGAGCTCCGCGGCGCGCTTCTCCAGGTCAGCACCAGCCTTGGCAGCCAGAGCCTCCCGAGACTCCAACTTCTCCTGCCTGGCCCGGTACAAGGCCAGGAGCCGGCGAAGGAGCCGCTCCTCTTCGGGCTCGTCGCTGCTGCCGGGCGCATCTACAACCTTCAATCCGGCGGAGGCGAGGACTTCTCCGTCAAACGTCTCTCCCTCCGCGGGTGCCCTTGATGAGGACGCCCACGGGACTTGAATGAACACCCCGTTGGCGGCCTCCAGATAAACGCCCGACCCAGGTGCGGAGGCGGAGGGGTCGGCGGCCGGTGCAGCGTCCGGCGCTCCCGTGGCCTCCGGGCCAGCGGTATAGTCGCCGGTTCCTTCCCCAGCCGCGGCGTCGGCGGTTGGGGCAGTCTCCTCGGCAGCTGGCTCGTCGGCGCCGACCGTCCCTTCCGCGGCGGTGCCGTCGCTAGTCTCGCCGCGCGCCTCCTCCTCGACGATGGTTTCCATCTCCATCGGCTCCGGAGCGGGCTGGTCTGATAACAGAAGAAAAAGAAAAGAAAGATTTGTCAAGCAAATATCCAAAAAGAAGAATTCGAGAGGAAGAAACTACAAGGGCTTACCTGCACGGGCCTCTTCGATGACGGGGTCCCTCGCCGGGGAGTTATCCCTTGGCGGCGTAGAAGAAGCCCCCGCCGACGGAGGGCCTCCGGTGCCCTCCCTTGGCGGGGAGTCCGCCCTTGTCGGGGTGCTCGCCCTTGGCGGGGTACTCGCACTTGGCGGAGTACCCATCCTTGGCGGAGCACCGTCCCTCGCCGGGGAACTCATCCTTGGCGGGGAGGGTGGAGCAAGCGGCTCGTCGGGGGCAACCTCCTGGTGCTCCTGCGGCTGCGGCTCCACTTCTGCACAAGACAACAAGACATCAGTACGAGCAATAACCTCGAGCGCGCCCGTCAAGCAGAAAAATGGATACCAGACTTACGCTGGGGGCTGCTCCGGCAAGTCTGCCGCTGGCGCGTCTCCTGCCGCTGCGGCGGACTCGTCGTCCTCGATCTCGACCACAGGGATCTTGGCCCTCTTCACCATCCGCTGGGTCAAGGTCCTGGAAGCCAAAAAAAAAAAGATCAGAACCAAGCAAGAGAAATCAAGACAAAATCAAAGGAAATGAAAATTGCAAGTACTTAATCTTCCTCCTCTTCGTCGGAGCTGAGAGCGGAGAAGTCAAATCCCGCCTCAGCTGCTCCAGCGCGAGGAGCTGGAGGAGAGGGCTCCCTCGGGCGCTTGGCGGGCTCCGGAGCTGCGGGCTGTGAAGACCCAGCACCGGTCGTCGTTGAGGACCGAGGAGCAGAAGGTACCCCGGAGTCACCCCGGGAAGACCCCCCTCCGCTTGTCGCTCGGGCACGGGGCGCCTCCTTGGCGACTTTGCTCGTCGTGGTGGCGTGCGTCGCCCGGCGCTGCGGTCGTTGTTGGGGCGCCGGCGGCCTCACCGTCTCGACGGCCTTGCGGAGGCGCTTCTTCGGTTGCGGCGGAGGGCTTGGGCTTGGTGGTGGCGGAGAGTTCTCCGAGGATGAGGAGGCGTCGTCGTCAAGATTCAGGGATCCGCCGGAGTCTTCATCGAAATCACCGGACTCGGCCTCCTCCTCCTCCTCCTCCTCCTCGACAGGCCCGCTGGACTCGGTACCCTGCCCGGCAGCCTCGCCAATCCCGGCAGGCTCCCCGGTAGGCTCCCCGGCAAACTCCTCGGGCGTGATCTGCAGTAGCTTGAGGATTTCCTCCTCCTCGGCCTGGCTCACCGCGTCCGCTGCCTCCGCTTCATCAACAGTATATCCGAACTCGCCTGCCGCTGCTGCCGCGGCGGCCTCCTCCATCCTGGAGGCAATGTACGCCACATCTCGCGCGGTGGTCTCCCGGGTGAGCCCCTTCCTCTCATCAGCGTTGCGTGGTTTTTCAACCAAGTTGTCGAAGAAGGCTTGCACGGTCTCCGCTGAAGGCTCCAGCCAAGTGGGGACGACCCCGTGGGAGTCGCACTCAGGCATTGCCGCGCGGATGGCACTGAGGGCAGTATTGTTGCACAAGGGGACTACTCCGGTCGACGGTTTGAACCACTCCGGGTGCTTGGGGTCGTGTTTGAACAGCTCCCGGACCAGCCCCTTCAGCTCCAGGACGGTGAAGTTGTAGTTCAACCCGGGGCGCAGCCTCATGCGGTCTGCCGCGTTGCCGAACTCCCAAGCAGGCCTCTTCCTTTCCTGCAGAGGGGCGATGCGGCGGCGGAGGAAATCAGCTCCAACTTCACCCACAGTCAGATTGGCAGCCCGGAGACAAAGAATCCTAGTTAAGGCGATCTGCAACTTGTCGTCCTCCGGGGCCAAGTCACTCCAATCCTTGCCGCGCACTATGGCAGTCTGGCGCGGCAAGGTAAACTGCTCGGGATACTTTTCCAGAATCCAACACCAATCTGCCCTCCACTCCTCCCACTTGCCGCGGAGCTCTCCCTTCAAGTACGCCTCCTTCTTGTTCATCCTGAAGATCCAAGAGATGCCGCCGGAGAGGGGGGATCCGGATTCTACTCTAGGCATAAAGAAGTGGCGGAAAAGAGCTACATTTGGGTGGACCCCCAACATAGTTTTCGCACAGATGTGCGAAAACAGCCAAGGTGAGGACGGCGTTGGGGGTGAAATCTAAGAGACGGAAGCCGTACGTATTCATTACATCGCAGAAGAACTCCGAGAACGGAGGGCAAAGACCGCAGTAGAAGAATGCAGCAAAGAAGTAGTAACCTCTCGGGAACATGTCGACGGCCACGGCGGGGAGGACTTGGCTGCGGGGATGGTCCTTCGTCTCCCTCGCCCAGAACAAGTAGTACTTGTCCCGCAACTCCCTCGGGTCGAGCCTTGGCGGGAAGACCACCCTCTTTCTCCGCATGGCTGCCAGCCTCGCCGCCTGCTCGGACTTCTCCTTCTTCGCCTTGTCGCCCTTCGCCTTGTCGCTCTTCGCCTGGTCGCTCTTCGGGGCCATGGCGGGGGCGGCAAGGGAGGACGGCGGCACGACGGGTGGGGAAGACGGTGGAGGAAGGGCAGAGGCAGGGAGCGGTGGGGGTTTCTGAGGACTCAAGGCACAATGAAGACGATGGGGGAAACTGCCCCTGCTTCCTCTGCTTTTAAGGGGGAAGTGGGGGACGTTCCGCATTTCCCATTAAAGAACAAGCCACGATCTCTCCCACGACGCCGCAATCGACGCGTGCCGGTAGGGAGAGGTGCGGTGGATACGGAGAGGGATACGGCTCGCCGTGGGCCGCGTGTGCCCGTGCACTGTCTTGGGCCTGGCCCAACAGCGCTCGGCACCGTGTGTGGCCCAGGCCCGGGGGCTCCTGTCGGTGTACTAAGGTGGGCGTACCTTAGTACCCCAACTTGTGCACGGGCAGTAGCAGCTTCCCGCGGCAAGGCTTACCACGCGCTTGCCAAGGCCCGCTCTGGTCCCTATGAAGCCATTCAAGAACAAAGTATCCAAGTTAAGAGACAAGACCCCGGCAAGAGGAGCTTGCCGGGACGGCCGCACCAGGCTCAAAGGCATCTTTTTCAGCACAAGACCCTGGCAAGAGGCGCTTGCCAGGAAGGCCAAAGGATAACACCGCAAAAGATACATCGCGGCGCATCGTGCGCCCCGGCAGGGCCCGGGAAGCGGCAAGCTTCCGGGCCCGGCAAGATAGCGGCCCCGGCAAGGTGCTTGCCGAGGGAAGCCCACACTGTGTGCCTGCGCTCCAGCTCATTCGGCCACGCGTCGCCCTGGGGCCCTTCCAGGGGCACGTGGCAGATGACTGTGCAGCCTGAGGGACACGCTGGCGAGTCGCGGTGACGAGGCTACCGCCGTGGCGAACGGAGGCGCATGGACAGACGCTTTTGGGGTCGACGGCGACGGGCATTACATGCCCTTGTCCCCCACCGTCAAGGTTAGGTGAAGACCACTGTTCATACACTGTTCATGCACTGTTACAACTACCACCAAATTTACACTTTTACCCTCCTCTACGTTGACACCTGTCGGTGACCCCTTTGAGCTATAAAAGGAGGCCCATGCACAACGTAGAGGGGGTTCGATCCTAGGAACTCGCTCACTCCACGCTCGGTGTAGCTGGTACTGTAGATCTTCAAGCTCCCGAGCTCCGAAAACTCAATACAACCAAAAAGCAGGAGTAGGGTTTTACGCGTCATCGCGGCCCGAACCTGGGTAAACTGCCCGCGTGTGCTCCTCGATCTGCTCTCCGTGCTCCCTCCGCTCCCTTACCGCAACGAAGAAGGGGCTCCGGTCCCATAGGTGCTCGTGGGAGGGCAGTTTCCCCCGACAATGTGTGTAGCAGAGACAGCTCATGTTTTGGAGCCTGCTATCGTAGTTCATTTCCCGAGATTCTCGCAACGTCATCTCGTCGATTTGTGATGCTACCTTCCATTTTCCAGACATGCTGTCCGAAATATCCTGTTACCAGCCATATCTGAATCTCAGGCAGATATGATGGTTGAAACATTCCCAACATTTGCATTTTGTTCCCAGCTTGCACCCACCTTTGTGTCATCTTACTATGGTCTGCCTTTTAGTAATTGTTGTTCAAGGTCATCTTCAACAATGGTCCTACCATAGGTCCCCTCCATTTCTGGGGATAAGCAAAAATCACTCATTGTGTTGTCTTCAACAAGGTATTCCACATCATCCATTCTAGTCGGAGTATGCTATTCTCCCATACTCCTTCGAACGATCGTTTGAGATTTTCCTTAGGCTGGTGTGAAGAGTTTCAATGATCTCCATATCATAAGTAATTCTTTTTGCCACTCCAGCGAATAATCCTATGAGTCACCTTCTCTAAGGTGCCCCGTTTGGTGACATTGCTCACCATCTTCCTTAAGTATGGGATTGTTGCCTACCAAGTGAACCTTCATCATTTGTTTTACCCCATCCCTCTAGATGTGTGTTTTGTGTCTTACCCCAAGAGGTGTTCCTACATCTCAATCCATTAGTTGATCTTGAGTTGCTGAATCTTCGAGAAGATTGATTACTATAGAGTTTCTTTTGTCGTCACTGTGTTGGAGAAAGATCTCGAAAGCAAGGATGTCAGGATCAACATGGTGCAAGCAATCAACATTCTTATGAAGTGAAATTAGATGGAGAAGATTGTGTTAGCTTGTGTCCCCTCTGTTTTCTTACCTCACGTCTTGAATCTCGGGACGAGATTCTTGTTTAGTGGGGGTGAGTTGTCAGAGCCCTAGATCAGCCCTTGGTTGTCTTTGCTTGATCATCATGTCATCATGTTTAAGTTTTCCAGAAAGTTGAAATGGGGTTTGATCAAACCCTATCACCAAAAGAACTCAACTAGGTTCAACCTAAAAATATTTTCATTGACCCAAAATGCCTTTGAAAATGTTCATGATCTTTGAATTGGTCTAGAACCTCTGCAAAAAATGGTGCACACTTTTATGGGACAATTTGGATATTTGAATTAAATCATAACTATTTGCATTTCGACATTTAAAATGCTATAAATATATTTAAGTGTCCAAATAATTCTGAAAGCAATTTTAGGCTGTTGTGAATAATCTCAAAAGTGCCTCTGGTTATTCTCAGAATTTTCCAAAATGATTTAGTATTTTTACTAAATCAAAACACACTACAACAACAAAAGAAAAAGAAAACAGAAAGAGAGAGAGAGAAGAGCTCACCTCGCTTACCTGTGCAGCCCACCAGCCACGCCAGGCAGCTGCTTCCTCTCGCCAGGTAGGCAGAGAGGAGCACGCCGGCAAGCCCGAGCGCGCCACGCAACTCCTCGCATCCCTGATTCAGCACCTCCCCACCGCGACGCCCTAGACGTTCTCCACGTCGTCGCCCCGACCCCCTAGACACCTCGCTTCCCCCTATCCGCTTCTCCCTCGCCCTCTCCCAACTTGGCCGATGATGCCGCAGCCTCACCACCGTCGTAACCGCGGCCACCGCCCTCCCCTCGCCTCTCCGACGTGTCTACGAGCTCCGGCACCATCCGCTATGCCATCCCGCCGACACTACAAAAAAATACACTTCCGTGATGATACGTGTTTGTCATAGTACGTCACGTTTTCTATCATGCATGTACATCCATGACGATTTTATGATAGAATCAAGATAGTCATACCTGTGCTGTCGTAGAAGTGTTCCATGACATTGCCAAAATTATCATCACGGAAGTGTCCACTTCCATGACGATAAATCGCGCGTCACAGAAGTGCTTTCGTCAAGGGTGACCGACACGTGGCATCCACCGTAACAGAACGCCTATAAGCTATCGGGTCCGGTTTTGGATCCGATAACCCGTTAAAAACCCCGACCAATGGGGATTTTCCACATGTAAAATTTTGATTGGCTGCCGGAAACAGGTGTCAGCTCCGCGTTGGCACAGGTGTCACTCATCCAATGGGCGAGATGCGCCTATGATATGTTGACACGTGGACCGGCCCAAAAGTGGCCCATAAAGTTTAAATGGGCCGGCCCAACTAAAGGCCCGCAAGATTTTGCAGACCATAATGGGCCGGCCCAACTAAAGGCCCACAAGATTTTGCCAACCATAATGGGCTGGCCCAGCTAAAGGCCCACAAGATTTTTGCGGGTCATAATGGGCCGGCCCAGGTAAAGGCCCACAAGATTTTTGCGGGTCATAATGGGCCGGCCCAGGTGAAGGCCCACAAAATTTTTGTGTACCATAATGGGCCGGCCCAGCTAAAGGCCCACGAGATTTCACCAACATTAATGGGCTGGCCCAGCTATAGGCCCACAAGATTTTGAGGACCCTAGTAGGCCGACCCATTAATTGGCTGCCATATTTTGGGCCAAATGCCGGCCCATATTTGATCCGGTCCATTAATGGCCCGCCATGTTCCGAGCCTAATAATTGCCCATATGAGATCCGACCCGTTAAAAACCTACCATGTTCTGGGCCAAATTACGGCCCAGATCAGGTCCGGCCCTTTAAGAGGCTTTGGGCTAAATTATGGCCCATATCAGATTCGGCTCGTCAACTTGACGCTATGCTTTTGGGCCCACTTGCTAAAGGCCCATTTAGTAATTCGGCCTGATATTACTTTTGGCCTGTTAAGGGCCCATTTAGCATTTTGGTCCTATATAAATATTGGCCTGTTAAAAGCCCGTCATATGGTTGGGCCTAACTACGGCCCGGTTTGCATCCGGCCTGCTCGGAGCCGATAATCTGATTGGGCCAAACAAGGACTGAGACAATTTTGGCCTGTTATAAGGCCGTGATTTGATTGGCGCATTCATGGGCCGGGGTCTATTTTGGCCTACTGCCGGCCCGTGAACTGTTCCTCACGATTCAGGCCCAACCTACTTTTCAGCCTCCTAAAGGCCCATTGAGTTTTCTTGGGAAAATAGGGCCGGCGGTTTACTCGGCCTATTAAAGGCCCGAACCTACTAGTGGGCCAGTTTACATTTAGGCCTGTTAATGGACCAAGATGACGGGGCCCTAGATGCGGATCATACATGGTGGTTTGCATGACGACCTGATTATGTACCATAATTTTACGGTTTGGCCGGTTTATTGCGAACACATGATATCTTTACCTACTAATAAAGCAGCTAACATTTTTGGTCGTACGTCGTCGTCACTTTTGCAGAAAAGCCCCTCTGTTTGTATGAATTCAACCCGCAGTCCCATTTTAAGTGGTCAATCGTAAAAACGTTTCGTACTTACAAAAAGATCCCTGCATTGTTTATTATTCTATCCGCAGTCCTGTTTTGAATTGCCAAACAAAGACCACACACAGGAACGAGCACGGGCTATCCTCCTCGCGTACGGGTACCGCGCAGCCCCGGCCGCGACCATGCGTGGCCGGTCTTCTTCTCCAACCATCCATTGCCTCCCCAGCCGCTTCCAATCTTTTCGGGCGCCACCCCAAACCTCCTTCACTGCTCGCCCCATGCGTCGTGCAGTGGGGATTCCTCGCCGACCCGCCCTTCATATTTCCATTGCATCCCCCTCTCCAGCATTCCCTTCAGCCATCGCCGACTCCAGCCACCGCCCTCCCGTCCTCCTCTCCTGCAAGATCGAGGCAACCCGGGGAGGGACAGCAAGACGACACTCTGGGGAGCCAGATCCATGAAAGACAAGATTATGCCTACTGTATTCATCCAACGATGCTTGCAAGGTAAGAACAAATTTGTGTGCATAACCCACCTTCAAGCGGAGAGGATTGGTTTTTTCTGCAATTGTACAAATTGGATGTAAAAAACAACTCTGCATGTTTACATGAAGCTAGATAAGTGTTTTCGCACAGTATATCAAATGAAACTGCTAATTATTAAGTTACATATGTTCTTTGTTTCACGATCATACCTTCAGCACCTGATTAACAAAATACGTGTCTCTGATGTCGGAAATTCCATCTGAATCCCGACAAAAGACAAACACAAAATGATTAGTAGGGAGTATCTATGCATTACGAGTATATTGGGAAGGGAATCTGTGTTATACAAGTTAGTGGCAATCGGGAGGCAATCTCTAAGGAAAAAGTAGCTCACTTATCATCGATAGAAGACACTGAGTTCACAAATAAGTGATGGACGGGTCTCAATTATTTTCAGGAGGCCATCATGTTGACAAGAAAGTTGCTGCTCACCCTATTTTTACAACCAGAAAAATGCAATTCTTTGAGAAAGCAAATGTAGGATTTTTTAGGGTGCATCTATACAACAAACATGTGTTAAACAACAGTAAAACCGAAGCAGCATTGGTTAGGGTTCTTACAAAAAAGTATGATCTGAAGTAAGAAATCTGTTTAGCTTATGGGTTGGAAGTACCACATATAAGCTTAGTCCATGTGAATTGGCACACTGTTTGGAACAAAATGAAACTTAGCAGTACAGTTTGGTAGTTAAACTACTCTTTACTTTTTGTTTTTGTATATGTTCAGTTCTCTTTTCTTGTCATGTGAACCTAATGAACAGAAAAGCCTTATGGTGTTTTATTTTTTACATGCATGAAGTCTGTAAATTTAGTTTTTCGTTATAAAATCGCTCGTCAGCGACTGAATCAGAGGGAAATTTATGAAAAGTGAACTAGCAGACAAACTGTAGCAGTTCCCAGCTAATTTTATAAATTCATCCCTGTGAACTTTTGTGTAAATTGGTCTTTTTATTCTCATATCTTGGAATGTAATGACGAACCCCAATTTTTTTACATCGTGGTTTTGTATGATGGCCATGGCTACATAACAACCATAGTATACGTCAACTTTGTGTTGATGTATGAAGGTACAATGTATAAAAAATGTTTGTGCTTATTATACTTACTTCGTGTTTTGTTATTTAGCTTTTCTTTAGCCCAGATGCAATTCCTAAAGGTTGGTGCAGACACTCAAAAGTGCCTCCTAGAGCAGTAGAGATGTTGTGTCTGCAACGTTAACAAATCGATCGGTGTATCTGAATGTATACATTTGCAACCTTCAAATTAAGAACTAGCAGATTTTTGCTGCTACTGTTACTTACAAAGAATGATGTCTGATGTGTACATTTCCAAGGTGCTTTGCATTCTGTATAGTGAATGTACTGATTCAACTAGATCCACCATGGATCTGCATACATTGGAGATACCCAATAATTAGGAATAAATATAGCCAGGAGTCTAGGACGTTTCACCTCATTTTGCATATGAGTAACTGTGGTAACGTAGTTCACTCTCCATTTGAGTAAGCATCGTTTACTTCGCTATTTCTTAGTCAAGGCATGTTCTTCTAACAAAAGATATATGAGATTCCAACTAAGATGCTCAGTGTAAGAGATTTACAGCCGGTCCCAGTCCAAGGAAGAAGCAAGTGCAGTGAACTGCTAGCCGTTTGCAATCATCACATGGAGAGAAAAATTAGCAAGAGAGATTTTATTACAAGGAAGGATTCACAGGGGGAGAGGTGACTGGCATCAAGACGGTGGACCAGATGGTGGAGGCCACCTCGGGCAAGCTGGCGGCTGTCAGTCAGCGACCCCCCCTTCTGTCATCGGTAGAAGCTGCCCCACCGGAACCACAACCTTCTCCGCATACCCGCCGCCGGTAAGCAGCGCGTACACCTGCAAATGCAACAGCATATGGAAAATAGTGAAGTTCAAAGCAGTAGCGGCCATCAGCAAATTCACCATCGGGGCATGCTTGGCACCTGGTACTGACGGCCTAGCGCGGGGGGCGTTTGCCCCGAGCGCGACGATTGTGCCGGAACAGTCGAGCCCCGGGTAGGGCGAGGCGCTGGCCGGCGGCGAGTACCGGCCGTGCCGCTGGACCGTGTCGCCGTGATTGATGTCGGCAGCGGCCACCCCGACAAGCAGCTTGCCCACACCCGGCGCCGAGAGATCCTCGACCTCGCACACCTGCAGCGCCTCCGGCCCGCCAGGGCTCGCAGTCGGCACCACCATCATCGTTGCGTCCGCCCGCCTGCGCTCAGCTCACTTGCTTCCATCTTGTGGCTCTCGGTAGCTCCGCGTGTACACGCCACCGCTCTACGACTCTGCTCTCGGCTCTACTTGGATATAGGGCTGAGCTTCTCCAACTAGATCCGGCCCAGGAAAGTTGGACGGCAAAATGTGGTTACGGCAAAGCTCATGCGAGGCAATATAGCAAATTAACCATTTCATGTTAGTTATACATTAAAAACAATGTATTTTATCAATTTATATACTTTAGCTATGCCTCACAAATCAACAAGTTGGGCAATAAGCAACCACTCTTGAGATTATAAGCCAATGGAAGAAAGACACACCCGATTAAATTGGTTCTGCATCGGTGATGGGCTTGCAAAAAAGAGACCCGGTTAAATCAGTCATGCACTGATGCTGAGCTACAATTGAAAATGAAAATTATAAAGGGGACAGAGGACCAGAATAAGTGATGGAGGCAGGTTACTTCTTGAGTTAGAACAAGAATGGAGACCAATTGGACTGAGGGGTATAAACATGCAGATGACGAACAACAATGGGATGTAGGACGCGCCAGTTTGGCCTGTGCTGGCCGCTGGTTCACCACATAATACATCAGATGAGCAGCCTGCATGGCGGCCCGGCCTCGGCGGTGGGTGTTGTACACCAGCCGGCGATGAGGACCTACAAGTTCAAAAGGCTCAGGTACATACTAATTAGACCACATGTGCTTGCAATCATATTTTTGTCATGAGCAGTCGAGCGTGCATGTTTACGAAACCTGAATTTTGTTGCTTGCTAGAGCCTATTGTGAAGGCCCGTCCGACTTAATTGACCTCCCGCCTCCTCGGAACGGGAGATGAAGACGTGGTTGTACTTCCTCCGTCCCAAAATACTTGTCATCAAAATGGCAAAAGGGGACGTATCTAGAACTAAAATACATCTAGATACATCCCCTTTTATTCATTTTGATGACAAGTATTTCGGACGGAGGGAATATTACTCAAAGGAGGTCATCGCAAAGACACGGTAATTTAAGTGGCAAGGCGAGCGTCTAAGTGCAAATTATTCATGTTTAGATGTTGTATGTTATATTGTGATAAGAAGGCCGAGAGAAGACAAATGCATGGATACACGAACTCCCACAGATGCATAGGATATGTCCCATTAAGGTCTATCCTTCAGTCAGTTATGTGCATAATCATTCTCAATCGGTATATCATTTTTAATATCAACACCCCGTTATGTTTCCCCCGTTGCAATGCACGGGCATTTGTGCTAGTATATACAGTAAAATAACTGCAGCATCGTGAATAAGAAAAAAAACCTAGACTATACAATAAAGAAATTACGGCATATTACATCCACTGGGCATCAAAGTTCGCCACTATGATAATAAAGCACAAGCAGACAACAAATTACATACACTGGGCATCAAAGATCGCCACCAGTGCAACTAAACATGCCGACAAAATAATATACAAAACCGACATCACTTCAATAGAGTTCAAGAAAGGTTAGCTCTGCTCGGGAGCTGCAGCGCAAGCAGCTGAGCAAGCTGGTGAGACTGCACTTGTTTGACACTTATATCCTCCTCACTCTGAAAGATAAACAAGAAGACAGATGATAGGTTTTGCACATATAAGTATCAGTGCTGACAATTCATCACATTTCTTACTCACGAATAAAGTGACACAATTTAAAATAGCATTAACACAATATGGTATTGTTCAGGTCAAGACATGACAGGAAATGACATTTTGAAGCAGTTGGCAGCTTCACGACACCACTGGATTACAGATCAAGAACTCATAAGTATCAATGGTTAGTGTGCTATCAATTTATCCCATTTCAGATTGGCAAAATAAGATCACTTGCTCTGTATAGTTTAATTTACATGGTATGAAGAAGGAACTTGGTTGTACAACTGGAAACTTAAATTGAGAAGGACAAACTTTTGTTTATGAACTGGAGTACATAATAAACTTTAAACATGCAATTTGATGCAAACACCAAAATAAACAGCTGTTGCAGTCATGCCTAACCAAATATACACAACAAATTTGAAGGCTTGAGAAAGACAAACCTACATTATTGGTGAAGGCAGGCTCTATAAAGCCCTTGTCCATTCTGATGGGGGAGGGGCAATTCAAGAAGTTTACCACAAAATCTTCTTCATAAGCATTGCCTTTATTCTACATTTTGTTAAGAGTAAATATAGATGTGACAATATAAGAAAAAATGGAGAAATTTAAGATAAGATGAAGAGTGATGCTACATAACCAAGTAGCTATAAATGTAAGTACAACGATACAGGCAAAAGGTACATCCAAGAGCAATGTAGAGCTAAATTTCTTCAGTACCATTGGTGTTATCTAACCTTATTTTAAGAGTAAATATAGATCTTATGTGTAGAAAATGGAGGGCAAAGGAAAATAAGCTGCAGAGTAATGGTACATGAGCAACCACCTATCAATATAAGTACACTGATAAAGGACAGCATGTACTTACAAGAACAATGCAGAGCTAAAAAAATTCATTGGCATTGGATATATTCTACACTAATGTAACCATTCATACAGATCAGATAATTTGGAGCGAACAATTGATAAGCAAGCTATCATGCATACTACTGTCACATAATGAACTAGGTATGTATGCAAGTACAGTGATACAGGACAACATGTACTAACAAGAGCAAAGCAGCGGGCAACATATTTGCGATATCCTGTCGTTCTTTTCAAACCGGAATTCTTTTTCGAGCAGATTTCCTGCAAAAAAGATCCGTAAGGCACATGCAGAAAAGTAGAAGTTCAAATTGTCATGCGATATGATAGACAATACCTCATCCTCGGAACGAGACGAGTGCATAACAAGGTTTTTCCATTCAATGTCTTCTAAATTTAGCACATGAGACTTCACCAAAAATTCGTTTATAGACTTTCCATCAAAGTGTGATTTCCTCAGGTAACACCAATACTTCTGCAATGCTTCCTTGAAAAGCGCAAGCAAGCTTTGCTCGTCATGACTATCCAGATTGACCCTCGCCTACTTACAACAATGTAATGTAAATCATTGATGTGTTCAATCAGCAGAAAACAGGAAAATAATCACCATGAATAATAGCACTTACACGTAAGTGGGACAAGAAGATGTGAAAATGGTGTTTGTCTTCACTATAATCTTCCAATGATGGGAATATATGCACGTAGTCCCTCATAACATTGAAAGCATTGTCTTTTAAACTGGGAATAACTGGAATGGGGTTCCAATCTGCAGGAATTGGTCGTCCCTGCAGTTGGGATAGGTCTTTGGCCGGTGGACTTATTGTACTTTTTGCTGGAGTGGGATTTTTCTGTGGTACGGCTGGTGCTATGGCAACTAAAATCGGCATACCTTTTGCTGTAGTGCAGGTCCTGTGTGGTGGGGCTAGTGGTGTGGCCAGTGAAGTATGGGTACAGTCTGCTGGAGTCGGTCCTACGTTTTGTGTCACTGGTTGTACAACCAATATAAGTGGGGTGTTATCTGATTTCTTCGGCACAACCAAGTTTTTCAAGGACTTTGCTGGTGCTCCTTCAGGTTTGGCAATCACCCTCTTCTTTTTTGATGTCTGATGCACAAGAACAACATTTGAGTGAAAAAACATGGTATGATGATAGATGGAATATGTATTGATGATGGATGGGCATGGCATCTCGACATATATGATGAGTAAACAAGCAGATGGCGGTGCAACAAAGTAGAAGAAATGCAAGACAACATATGCAAGATACGCGCAATCAATGAAACCTTGCCAAATTAGAGCAGTCACCTTGATGGGTGAACATGACAGGCCATCTGCCTTTGACTCCTCGACATTAGACTAGTCATTAGGATCATATTCTGAACAAGAATCTATAGGTGGGGAGCGTATGAGTTTCATTGCATCTAGAATGGCACTCAATGCCTTGGTGCCAATTTTGTATGCCATTGCAGTGTTCCACAATATTCTTCTGATGCGCGGATTTTGATATTCACTGTAATTATGTATAATATCTGAGAACCTTGAAAACATAAATAGTTATGAGATTATCTTTGTAATGTGGAGGATATTCTAATATAGGGGCGCCCCTGTAAACACTTGTGTGCTATCACTGGATTCTGATGAGAGAGCTCATGTGTGCTGTAATATGGTGTGTCAATTTATATAATCTGGCACAAGTACACAAAAAAATAGGCTCCAGAAGTAAGGATAGTTGGCAGATGATAGGTTCAAAATATACTGTATAGAGAGTTTATTGCCAAACCATGATAACAAGAGCACACAACAACTAGGCAGATCATAGTGTACATAAAAGGGGTACACCATAACCACTATATATAAATCGAGAAAGTGGAACTGGCTTGAAAATACGGTGTTGTATTGCCACTAGTAATTGAAAGCCTATCGATCAAGTACATGCCGGCTCTATCAGCTGTTGACAAGGAACATACTGTACATGCCAGCTCGATCAGATGTCCCTGCTCCCATTCCCGACAAGGAACATACTATACGTACTAAATACAGAATAACAAAAGAGGAACATGTTAAACAACAGAAGAGGAAGCATATTCTTGAGGTTCCCCTTAATTGCATACAATGTTGGTTTCCCACTCATGATGAATCACAACGCCCAAAGAAATGCAATTCCATGTTGTCTCTCTATATGTGGCAATTTTGAACAAGATTCACTAGGATCATATTCTGAACAAGAGTCAACAGGTGGGGAGCGTACGAGTTTCATTGCATCCAGAATGGTGCTCAATGCCTTGGTGCCAATTTGGAAGTCATTGCGGTGTTTAGCTTCAAGAGTGGACTACTGCTAGTGCGACACAAAGCAGCTACATAGATCATAGTGTAGATATAACGGGAAAACTGTAAGCATCAGAGTAAGATTAGCAAAGTGGAACTTGCTGGAATATATGTGCTAGTATTGTCGGTACGGCTAGAAAGGCTTCGGATACCAGTTCTCTTCAACTGAAGGTGCGGTACTGTTAATATCAGTGTAACTCTCAAAGGCGACACAGCTCCCCGCATTTCCTTGCTATTCTTATAGGATTGAAGTGGGCATGCCACTACAAATCCTATTCCCATATTTACAAAATTCTACGAATCAAAGAGGCCCGAAGAATTCAAAGTGTCCATACCAACCGACCGTATAGACATCTACACTGCAAATTTCCCTGCTCATCTTCACTACAAGGAACATACTGTACTACTATCATACTCCCTCCATTCCAAAATATAAGTCTTGGTAGAGATTTCCACTATGGATCACATACAGATGTATCCAGATACATTTTAGAGTGTAGATTCACTCATTTTGCTCCATATGTAGTCCATGGTGGAATCTATACAAAGACTTGTATTTAGGAACGGAGAGAGTACTTATTAAAGAAGAACGAAAGAGGAACATGCTAAAGAAGAGCAAGCAGATTTTGGATAATAAAATGTTCGTTGCGCAGTGCCCACGCATGATGAACCAGAGCACATTAAGAAAGCAACTCCTTGTTGTCTCTCTATATGTGGTGCATGTGCTTTTTCGAAAGTAAAGTAGGAACATTAGCTGAACAATGAAATATTATCTGTTTTAGTAATATCAGAATCATATCAGATTCGCACTTGAGCAACAAGTTTGGAATTATGAGTGGCACATTGTTTAGCTTGATGGATTCAGGAGCAGTGCTAAGCATGTACGATGATGGTACTAAATATAAAGGCATGTCTGCATGCAAGTCGCGTGACTTTTGTCATTTGGGTCAGTCGACCATTTCAGGCGGTTGGATGAAGATCCTACGTCTCCTAACCCTTCTTCTTCCTCGTCTCCGATTCTTCCCATACAGAACACCGCACGGGCCGCTGGCCGGACCACCGGCCCCCACCTCCTCCACCCCCACGCCCCACCACCGCCCCCACACAACCAAAGTCCCCACCCGAGCCCCTTCGTTCACACCGGCAAACTCCGGCGAGGTCTGAAAAATCGACTGACCCAGTTTTGAAATTTAGTCTACTGTGATTTAACTAGTGTGGAATATAAAAGGGGAAAACCATAAGCATTGGGAGTATAGTGTTGAGCGTGCCATGGCGGATCTGAAGGTGCAAACCAGACAAAGGCAACTTCGCAACCAATGTTTGCTCTCAACTAGCAAGTAAGTGATGGACAAGAACTCAGAGTAAAGCAGTGGCGATCTATTTTCTTGCTGCGATAAATAAGTTTAGTTGATCCGAAAGAGTACCGCCTCTGGTGCGGTGCCGTGTATGCATCTGCTGAGAATTTGATGGTGCTGCGGTAGGGATGGCTGTCGGCGGCGTGGAAGCAGATCTAGGAGGGTAGACGATGGCGGCATGGCGCGGTGGACGAGACGGTCGTAGGAGCGGCGTCGGCAAGGTGGACGACTGCGGGGATGAAGCGAGAGGACGGGATGCAAGGATCCCGGTCCGAAGCCGTCGATGAGAGAGGTCGATCTCTTGTAATGGACGGCGGCGTCGGGGTATCAGCTCTGGCATGGTGGAGGAGGACGGCGGTGGATGGGGTGGCGGACGGAGGAGGCTAGGGTGGAGAGGGTGTTTTGGCGCCCACGGAGTACGAATGGGGAAATGGAGGTGGAGAGGAAGGGGGGAACCATGTCTGCAGGGCGCGCTTGTCTGAAATGCGAGGAAATTTACGAACTTAGCCCTCGTTTCAAATTTCCTACATCACAACAATATTAGTCGGTTGGGGATAGGACGACAATCTCGCATACACCAAATATTTGCCGACGAGAGTTTGTTTTTGGCGCCCACCGTGTATGAATCGGGGAGGGAGTCGATTTCGGCCGAGGACACACTGTGTTTTGGCACCCACCATGTATGAATCTGGGTGAGAGGCGGTTATGTCACGTTTGAGTGAAATTACAAACCTACCCCTATCGAAACCTATAGAAATCGAGACGGCGGTGGATGGGGTGGCGGACGGAGGAGGCTAGGGTGGAGAGGGTGTTTTGGCACCCACGGAGTACGAATGGGGAAATGGAGGTGGAGAGGAAGGGGGGAACCATGTCTGCAGGGCGCGCTTGTTTGAAATGCGAGGAAATTTACAAACTTAGCCCTCGTTTCAAATTTCCTACATCACAACAATATTAGTCGGTTGGGGATAGGACGACAATCTCGCATACACCAAATATTTGCCGACGAGAGTTTGTTTTTGGCGCCCACCGTGTATGAATCGGGGAGGGAGTCGATTTCGGCCGAGGACACACTGTGTTTTGGCACCCACCGTGTATGAATCTGGGTGAGAGGCGGTTATGTCACGTTTGAGTGAAATTACAAACCTACCCCTATCGAAACCTATAGAAATCGAGCAGACAGGCTTTGCGTGGCACGAATAGGAATGAAACCGCCCATCTCTCTCGCATGCACGCTCCTTCATGTTGCTATCACTCTCTTTTCTCCAGCTCACCCGCACGCTCATTTCATGTTTCTCCTATCCTCGCTTCGCAGATTTTGGTTTCTCCTATCCGCACGCTCATTTCATATTTCTCCTATAGTAACCGCCCATCTCTCTCGCATGCACGCTCCTTCATGTTGCTATCACTCTCTTTTCTCCAGCTCACCCGCACGCTCATTTCATGTTTCTCCTATCCTCGCAAACATGGTCTCTCGACGTCTCCCTTGAGAAGTGTCACACTCTCCCTATCATTATACATTACACGATTTTCGTTATCTCTCACATCTCTACTGTTCTCTCATATCACTAGGTACCTAAGCTTTCTTTTTCACCGCCACACACATAGTCTCCACTCGTCTTTCACTTTGTCTTCTCTCTATGGGATTCTCTCACACACCCTATATGTCTCTAGATATGAATCATACCACTAAAATTACTCTCTCTCTATCTCTCTCTATCTCCTGAAGACACAACATTTGTTGCGGTCTCCTTTTCGTCTCCATCCCAGACTGACATTATTCATTTGCTTACCAATCAGATAAACACCCCCCCTCTCTCTCACACACACACAACTCCTGCTTCCACTCCCCTTCCCGACTACCGTCTCTCTCTCTCACACACAAAACTCTCGCTTTCGCACCCCCGACTCGTATTTCTCTCACAAACATTTATCGACTAGCCTCTAGATAGGTTTATACACCCGCACACTCGTGCTTCCACTATCGCATACATGTCTCTCTCCCGCTCCTTGTATCTATGTAGATGTTTCTTCCCTTCTTGATACATCCCTCTTGATCGTGCACACACACACACTATCGCCTCATTTTAAGCTGATACCTCTCGCACACAGACTCTTTGTGTCTTTGTCAGACATGCACTCCATCCTCCTCCTCTCTCCCTCTCTCTCTCTCTCTCTCTCACATGGACCTTTTGCAACAACTAGCAAGATGCCCATGCGTTGACGGAACATCAAGATGCATTTGTATGAGTAGTTTATCTTGTGGGAGAAAAAGATGAACAAGGGAAGGCCTTATTTGCAAGTGTGGAGAGGGGTGTGGGTATCTTTTTGCAAAATTGCCAAAGTTTCCTTCTTATCCGTCAGATATAGATCGGACAGCCTATATTGCAGGATGGCAGGCACACAATCATCACCGACTATGCTTTTTATAAGAGTAGGGATAAAAAACAGAGTTGATGATGATGGTGGGCCTGCCATCCTGCAATATAGGCCGTCCGATTTATATCTGACGGATAGGAATGAAACTATGGCAATTTACCCGCACTCCTCTCCACATTTGCAGATAAGTTCTTCCCTCGTTCATCCTTTTCTCCCACAAGATCTTGATGTTCCGTGCAACGCACAGGCATCTTGCTAGTAAGAGTAGAAATTAGACATATACCACTTCTCGAATCTTGAAACCAACAACATTCCTCCCTTATCTCATCAGAACTGCCAAAGGAATATATTTTGAGTGAAACATAACAATTTTTAGTGATATACGTATTTCAAAACTAGACTTTTTTTCTATGAAATCGGTGAATATGTATTAATCTACTCAGATCGTGTGGCAACGCATTGGCACATTGCTAGTCCCTACTACTATAGTACATAAATTTTTGAATTCAGGTTATCTATCAGCCAAAACTGGGGAGCAATTAGTGGCCATTAGATTTGTTCCACACACTACCCAACTCAAGTGATCTAACAGCTCACGTTTCTTGGATTCGCTTTGTACGGCCACCCGCCAAAGTGACTCAAGGAACTTTCTTGAACCCTCACGATGCCAAATGCCCACACACGTGTTGGTGCAAAAGTCTGCTATTTACCATCTTCTGTGGCTCTGAACTTTAATGCTTAACAACTGGAGGCCTGTAATATCTGGCAAACAACAACGACTCACTAAACAACTAATGTTTCACAAATCAAAGTACTCAACGTTTGTATGATTATCCCCCCACCTCCGGGAACTTCTAATGCAGCAATTTGATAACACTTTCTCAAAATGCAAAAAATTGAACAATAAAGTTTGTTACATGTTCAATACAATCTTAACAACCATGGGCATAATAAGCCGCCTTTTTCAGGATAAAAATGAGTGAGCAAGAAATACGTGTGTAGCACGTGCCTTCTACTAGTAGTTATTAGTATAATTTTTTGGACACCAGACAAATGGTGGAGTACATATCACTGTTGGGGATATCGTTTATCGGGAACTTATCGGTCGACCCATGATAAGGGGTAAATCGGCCTGTTTATCGGCATATCGGCCGATTTATCGCCATATCGGTTGATTTATTGGCCGATATATCTTATCAGTCAGACAGCGGTAAGCGATAAATCGGCCTATTTATCGGCATATCGGAAGATATCTTGAACAGTGGTACATATACGAAGAGAAGAGGCGCACACGCAGTCGATCTCTCGCTGTCTCGCACACATGAGTGTTACGTAAAGGCAACGTTAACAAATAGTAAACCCTAAAACCCTAGGTGCACGATTGCTGCATTCGCGGGTACCGGGTACGTGGTCGAGCGCACCTTTGTAGGAATAGTCAGCTCGCATGATAATTTGATCCATAGGAGTTGATGGTCGGGACCACAGGTGAACGACTTGGAGGCGGTGGCTCGCTAGTTGCCACAGATCGAGTAGCCACGTTTAAAATATCATTTTTTAGCGGGGTTAAGAGTTCCAATTTTCAATGGCGCATTATAAGTACTAAGTAGTTTTTAGGACGATTGGTATGGAGCGAAAATGGAATTCATAGTACTATGTACCTCCTTGGCGCATGGTTGTATGGGTTTATGTTGCGAGATGTTGAACCTGGTAGTTCTAGGGCAAATACTATGTTTAGATTTAGATGTTGGTTTTCAGTAATGAAAGTCGGAAGGGGGAAACCCTTCTTTGATTAGAAAAAAACTACTACTTCTGTTCTGGTTTACTAGTCCCCATCCTATTTTGGGTCAAAGTTTGTCCACGAATTTTACTTATAAATGTGAATGGAAAACGAGATTTTGTTATACGCAAACAAAAAAAGGACTGGAGGGAGTGATTGCTCTGACACGGACGCGACCTCTCATAGCGCAGGCATTGAATCGGCACGCCGGCCAAGAGGGCCCCAGTCGCTGCAGGCCCTGCTAAACACGCCTCCTCGCCGCATGCAACCGGCTTCATACTGCCCCGCCTGCCTTCATTAAATCCGCGCGTGTGCCGGCAACACGTCCTTCGACGAGCCGTTCGGCATTTTAGAACACAAAAAATGACCAAAATATAATTAATTACGCATGGTCTTGACTTGTTGTGCTCGCACTGGTAGCAGGAACTAGAGGTTTTTCTTTATTCATAACTCTCCTCAATTTTTTTTGGCTTTGAAGTGAATCATGGTTGTGGACATTATGTATGAATGTGGAGATATCTGTGAACATGAGTTTGATGTGGAAGTTGATCTTGGAATGTTGGGCTTGCACGTGAACTATACCATGTCCAATGCTTCATCTGTTATTGTTTGGAAAGTAATTGCTCTTATTACATGACCCAAAAAAATATATTTTTTGCCACATCAGTAGATGCACGGACAACACAACAAGCATGCTGACTGGATAAACATTTGAACCTAGGTACTATGAAGGAAATTTTGTACTGACAACAATTATAGGTAGCAGGAGACACCTAGCCTGCTCTGCCTCTGCTAGCTTATTTCTGGCTTCTTCCATCTCTTCTTTGGCATGGGTGAAGAGAGCACCTGATTGCTCTTTTCGCTTCTTCAGGAACTCAGCTACATTTTCAAGGGCTGCTGCACGATTTTTTCAGCCTTTACTAGAGCCACGAGGACACGAACAGCTGACGATTCCACCTGGCTTGTGTGTAATCCAGCATCATCTGGGAATTTGCACCTTGTGTCTAATCCAACATCATTAGGGAACTGGCAACTTGTGTGTAATCTAGCCTCATTCTGGAAACATGACCTCGAGGTTGACCATACTTTCCTCCTCGTAGGAACTGCATCCTGACATGAAGTTACTTCTTTTTTAGATAATTACTCAGAGCAACCCAGATCCATTTAGTAGAAGCCAGATAAATAGAACTGGGAGAAGTGAATTCAAAAGGAAAAAATATATAAAAACAGACTACCAGGTGAGAACACCCACTTCCTACATCAAGCTAAAAATGAAAGCATTAGGAAGATTAAGACTCTTCTTATGGCACATTGAAGAACACGAGGCTTAAGAGAAACAGAAACTACAACATATACACATTGAAGAACACGAGGCTAAACGAAAGTAATTGAAAGGGTGTTACTTACCAAAGCTCGTTTTACAGGTTCGGTGCAGCTCCTGTTTAACTTGACACGCTCCTTGAAGATGTCCCCAATATCCCGTGTTTGGTCTTCATTGCTCCTCTGCATGTTCGCACTTGTGGTTTTAAAATCTCAACATGGCAAGAAAAATATACTACTAGTAATACTCGCGCATCTTGTGGGCAACATTAAAGCACTCGTCTGCCATGTTAGGGCAACTCCAATAGTTTGTATGTAGTATTGTTGGTAAAATTGTCCATGTCATAAACCAACAAGGGATCATAAAAGTACTCCAATGGTTGCATATAATTTATCCAATAGAAGAAGAGATCATAAATGTGATTGCTCTCTATTGAACCTTGGAGCTTGTGCAAGAGCTGTTGGTTAATCTATATACAACATTCCTCTCTTTCCTCATTTATTTGTTGCCACATCATCACATATCCTAGGTGGAAAAGTTTACCAACACCTATCTTACACCTATTGGAGATACCCTTAGAGCATCTCCAACAGAATCGCAACGCGTGGCGCTTTAAAAAAGCGTTTATAGTGCTGAGATCGAGAAGTAGAGATAGAGAGTAGAGGATAATTCTCACCATAGATAGATAAAAAAATAGATTATTCAACTACTCATTGTCGTTCGACTCCTCCTCGATGATGTCCTCCTCCGACGTCTGACTGTAGGCCTGAAGATACCGGTCATCATCGGATTCCCAGGGCGACGCTGCTCCTAGCCTCATGTTGAATTGAGCGTCCGCTTTTCTCCTACGCTTGTCCTCGCGATAGGCGGCTCGCTCCACCCTCCTCTTATCCCTCTCCGCCCTCCTTTGCTCCTAGAACTCACGCTCGTTGATGATGTCCTGCGGGAAGCGTTGGCACCACAGCGCCATGGCTTCCTCGTCCATCTCGGTGATGCCGAGACGGTGCAACCGCCTCCGGTGGTCGCGACGATCCTCGTCGATGATAACCGCGGCAGAGGCACGAGCTCCTGTGACCGCTCCCGCGTCGGCACGTTGGGGAAGTTCAATGTTCTATGAGGCCACTAGAGGCACCACGTCGCCGTGTCGTACGCGCGGGCGGCCTCGTGGGCGGTGTCAAAATTGCCGAGGCCGAGGCGCATCCCACGGAACCGGATCTCGGCGGAGAAGCCGCCGGAGGGGCGCGCGCGGACGCCGTGGTATCCCCAAATTTCCCGGCGACGCGACGGCATGGTGGCGCGGCGGCAGTGAGGCAAGAAAGAGCAGGGAGAGAGCGATGGCGAGGCACAGAGCAGGGAGGGAGCGGTGGCAAGGCACAGGGCGGTGGGAGGGCGTTGTATTTTATAAAGCGCACCGGACGCCGCGCGCCAAAACTAGGGCATGCCCGGCCGCTTTTTCCCACGCGCGCGCAATCCTTTCCCAACGTCTTTGCTATCTCTACTCTCTTCTCTACTGTTATATTTAATTTATATTTAATATTTATCTCTACTTCTCTACTCTCTATTTTTTCTCTTTACTTTTTCCCTAATTTTCTACTAAAAAACAGAGTTGGTGATGATGGTGTTCCTGCCATCCTGCAATATAGGCCATCCGATTTATATCCGACCGATAGGAAGGAAACTGTAGCAGTTTTGCAAAAAGATACCCACACCCCTCTCTGCGTTTGCAAATAAGGCATTCCCTCGTTCATCCTTTTATCCCACAAGATAAACTACTCATACAAATGCATCTTGATGCGTGCAACGCATGGGCATCTTGCTACTCCTAAAAAACTATCCATCATTTGCCACACTACTGGTGGCAGATGAAATACCTACCCAAGCACAGCGCGATACAGGAGCGACGCGAAATTACAAGATGATATTTCGTTGGACAATGGAGGCTATAACCAATTACTTTTATGGGAACAATAACACCCAAGAAATTTGAAGGGTAGGTATGAACAAAATTGGAACTGCACATGTACTGCAAAGTGATTCAATACACATTACCAATCGATGAGGAGAATGATGTTCGCGGCGGCCTTTGTGAGTCATGGTCGGCAACGGGAGTCAGTTCATTGTCCACGACGGTGGTGCTTCTGCGCTTGGCGTCGTCTTCCGAGAAGCATATCCGAGACCGTGGAAGACGGTGCCGGGGATGAGGCTCCGTGTACGACGACGATGGTGGACCGGCTCTAGTGCGGCGTACGAGGTCGTCGATGAGGCAGATGCGTTGCGGTGGACGAGTGCGCCGATGTAGAAGGAGAGGAGCACGAAGGCTGCGGTGCCATGGAGAAGTCTATTTTACGGTGGGGATAGAAAATGGGGAGTATTCAGGTGTACTACTCTAGGTGCCGGGGTGGGGTTGGCTGGGTAGGATGAACCTGAAGTTACAAAAACAGCCCCCTACCAACCGTCATCTGTCAGCCTGTTCCGAAGGCTATGATGGTAACTTCCCACTGCTCGAATCAGGGTCGCATGAGATTTTCCCGCCGACCTCAAAATTTTGTGACACTGAACTCCCCGTGTGGCGTGTTGGGTGATTCGGCTAAGCAACTCGCGAGTAGTACTAGTAAACTCTGCATATTAGGTTTGACCGAAGTCAAACTTCCTAAAGTTTGACCAAGTTTATAGAAAAATATAAACATTTACCATAATAGATATGTATGATGTGAAAGTACATTCAATAATGATTCTAATGGTTTTTATTTGTTATTGTATATGTTAATATTTTTTGTTATAAACTTTCTAAGAGTTTACAAAACTTGACTTTGACCAATGCTAATACGCAGACATAAATAAAAACGAAGGGTGTACACATTTGTTTTCCTAGTATGTAGTGAATTAATCATTTGTTGAAATAGTGAAATAAATATATTAGGCTACTGACTTCGAATGTAATGGTCTATACAATTCAATAGTTACAATCATTATCGAATTCCAAGATGTATACGAGGTCTATAGTACCCCCTCTGTTTTTATTTACTCTGCATATTAGGTTTGACTGAAGTCAAACTTTGTAAAGTTTGACCAAGTTTATAGAAAAATATATAAACATTTACCATAACAAATCTATATGATGTGAAAGTACATTTAATAATGAATCTAGGAGGTGTTTGGATTAGAGACTGGTAATGTAAACGGTAAGGGAATGAGATCACACTAGTAACAGGGATGTAATGGATAAATCAGTGTTCTGTTTGGTTGATGCCTGTAAAGGAATCGAGTAATTGTGTTTGTCGCCGCCGGTGGCTGCAAGGAAGGAGAGCAGACAAGAACAGGAAGGAGATTAGACAAGGGAGGAGGTCAAGGGACTGATGACAGAAGGAGGGAGGGAGACCTTGCAGAAAATGGTCCGGCCGGCAACAAGGGCGAGCTGCGGCGGTGACCAAGCGCGGTGGCGATAGCTACCAGGAGATGCAGGTCGTGCCCGCGGCTTGCATGGCACAGATCTGGTGGTGATGCACGAGGAGGAGAGGATCGAGGTCGAGGGGAAGCGGAGCAGGGCTCGAAGAGGCTCGGGGAGGCGGTGACGCTGGACTCGAAGGGGGTCGGGGTGGCGGCGGCGCTTCTCGAGGAGTAGGCGTCGTGGGAAGAGGAGGTGCGTGCGGTAACACAACTGTTTACGGGGGTGGGTGGGTGTTATCGATCGAGAACTGGCATGCAATTGTTTACGGAGACAGCCCATTACAGCCTACCCATACCAAACATGCGTAATGTTTTGGGTTTACATCGTGAATAGATAACGGGGATTTTTTGGCGAAACAAACACATCCCTAATGGTATTGATTGATTATTGTATATGTTAATATCTTTGTTTATAAACTTTGTCAAAGTTTACAAAGCATTACTTTGACCAAAGCTAATACGCGAACTAAATAAATACGGAGGGAGTACATCACAACATGCTCAAACTCGCATAATCCCAGTCAAATGACAATCAAAATGCATTTCATAGTTATTACTTTGTAGGATGCAACAAAACCAACAATAACTCTACAACAGCCATTATAAAAGCAACATTTTGAACATATCCCAATGTGTGAATGAAACGTGTAGAGAGAGCTTGTGAAGATGGAGTAGATAGGGCGGGAAAGATTGTATATATGTGGATGAGAGAGTAAGAGAAAAACCTAACGAAACAGAGAGAGGGAGATAGCTAGAGAGAGAAAGAGAGAGGAAGAAGTTAGGTCTGTGAGAAAGATGGAGACATGTAATATACGTGAGATGCGTGTGCATCCGGATTCTGTACACGTGGAAGGAGAAAATAAAACAGGTTTGATTATAGAGCTGGAAAAACATGGACGAGAGGGGAAGGGTCTCGTGGGTTGAGGGATTGATAAATTTGTGCGGGGGAGAGAGGGATTGGTAATTTTGTGCGAGAGAGAGAGGGTGGGGGAGGAGTCAGTCAACCGTCGTCACATCATCCCGCTTCCAAATGGCCCCGCATTCTCTAGCGCAGTGTGGTCACCGTCTTCGATCTCCTCGATGCCCTCTTTGAAGATTGAGGTGTTGTGCATGCTGGGGTGCAGAGAAGCACAAGAGAGAGTGGTCGCCATATAACCTTGGATGGGGATGAATTGTCTGCTCGGGGGAGGGGGTGTGTGTGTGTGCTGTGTGTGTGTGTCAGATATAGAGAGAAAACAAACCTAAGGAGGGAAATGTGTGTGTATGTGACGGAAAACTACTTTCTAAACAGGGTATTCATGAAGAGATTGTGCGTGCGAGATAGAGAGCGATGTGCGGGCCTTGAGGTGGGCAAGGGCCGGGTGAGGGTGTCAAAATGTGTGCGTTGATGCATGTGTTACATGCGATCGTGCGAGGGACGGACGAATCGAGAGAGATGGTTGTTGTGTTACGGATGCTCCTCTCTCTCTCTCTCTCACACACACACACACACAAGTAAAATGGAAGACCGTTCTCTCATGTATACACAACGTATCGGCATCTTTCTATGTCTCACTCATGCATGATCATTTGCACATTCACACCTCTCTATGTCTCTATCACACGCACACCGTCTCCACATTGCCCTTCCGCCACAACACACATATGGACACATACACACGTTCTCTCTCAGTCACACACACAAAATCACTATTAAAAAAACTAGGGCGCACCTAAAACGTCCAAATCCAAAAAAAAGGAACTGGAGTTAAATTCAAATATATGGAAATATTTTAGCGTCAAGAACTTTTCCCGGAATTTTTTTTTGAGTAATATTCGGGGATTTTTTTCACACACACAAAAAGGTTCGGTGGATGTCCTTCGAGCGCGACACGGTGACGCACTGTTCGATCGACCGCGCGGCCGCGGTTCACGCGCTTGCACGGGATTCCGTATCGTGGCTGTGGTAACTAATAAAAGCGCTGCCTAAGTCTAATGTTTACGTGTACTAGTACGGGTTTCTTTTAAGTTTGACCAACCCTCTATAAAACTAAACTAAGCTCCCATACACGCACTCATCAATATGCACCCGCCGCCATTGCACATGCCGGCGTCCGCCTGCTCCGGCCAACAATTTCTCGACCATCACCGCCATGTCGCCGCCAAGCCAAAGGCTCAACCGCTCACGTCATCTGCAGTCCCTCCTCGCGATGCCGCCGCGCTGCCAAGCACGCGAGCAGCTGGTGGAGCCGCGTCTATGCACGCAACATACAAAGAGGAGGACGAGCGCGTGCTCCAGCACGCCGACGAGGAGGAACTAGCATGTCATTGTCATCTCCGCCCGCGCGGAGGAGGCATGCCTGGTGGCTGTCGCGGCGGAAGCCGGTCACACGCGCGTCGAGACCGCAAACCGGGTGCGGACGCGGAATCTACCTTCGAGACCTTGAATGCCACGTGGATCCAGCAATCTGAAGGTGCAATTTGGTCAGTCGACTCTTGTGAGCCATTTGATGCAACATGGATTGCTAGAAGGGCTTCTTCAACCTCCGAAATAGATGCACGGTTCATCTTCTCAGCCCGCGACACGCCTAACTGCCTGCCGCCGCCGCCGCGCCCTCCCCTGAACCGCCTACCACTGCCATGCTCCCCCACCCCCCGCCATCCGTTTAACCCCGGACATGATCCACTTTTTTCGGCAAACTGCATTCCACACCCAACACTCATAAGATAGATCATGGGCACCCTGCCATCTTCTTCCTTCACTCCGTCGAACTTCTTTCACAATTGACTGACCCAAATTATACTACTAGTACGAACGTATTAACTACAGTAGGAACACGAAGATACGAGCAGTAGTACCAACTGCAAGAAGAACAGTAGTAAGACATAGTACTAGTACTACTGTACGTACTAAGAGTACAAATAACGAGAAAGAACATAAACATAGTTCTGCTGGGGCCTCGGCACAACACACCCTTGAAAATGAACTAAGCAACTAGTCCGCTTGACACTACAGTAGAACTAGCATGAGCGATGGCACTGCCACCTACTCGGAGTCTGAGTCGACGTCCTCGACTTCGTCCTCGTCCCTCTTCCTCTTCCTCTTCGCCGACGCTTCTTTGCTTGAAACGGACACTGGGCTCTGCTTCTTCATCCAACCCTTGTAGATATTTAAACAAAGGTAGGCATCCATTGCTGCGTACATGATGTGATCTTCATCTAATGTCTTCGACTCCCATGCACGATGAAACTCGTGGTGAGGTTTCTTCAGTTTAGCATACGAACAATCAATCATGGCTGCTGTCAGGGTCGGCATTGAAGGCTGAGAGGAGGACACCAGGCTCTCCTTCTGGAGATCAAAGGGCTGGCGTACAATGAGGCCTATCCGACCCAGGATTTCCTTGTGGTTCCTGAAGTCTACAGTAACGAATTTTACTCGGTCGCCCTTGAGGAACTTCTTAAATTCCTCGCACTCAACGTCGGCATGGCATATGTGGTAGACCAAGCATAAGTCATGCACGTAAACCTGGATCACGGCGGGTTTCTTCTTCTCTGCCTCCTTTAGTTTCTTCTTGCTTCCCAGGACTGTGGTATACTCAACATCTAGCCCAGCGACCCACTCATCATTTGAGTTTTCGAACATGCGTTCAAAACGAGCAAGGCATTCTTTCACCGTTGCGGAAGAACGGGCATAGATGACGTCAAACTCATCGTCGGTGATGGTTCTAACCTTGTACTCACCGCGGATCATGGAGATTTGGGACGCCATGGATTTGGTAGGAGGGCTAGGATTGACGGGATGACTGGGAGCGAACTATTGGAAGGTAATGTACTAGTAGAAGACGGGGACGAGTAGGGCGTGCGAATGGCGTGGGGTTGCTAGCTTGCCCGGTGGATAAACGGCTGCAAGCCCCCAAAGAGTTCTCGAGAACTATGTGGGACCCACTAGATATCATGTCTACTAGACCCATATCGTAGGCCTGACGGTATAGCTTCTGCCTGTTCGCACGCCATGCCGGCCTGTGTGTAACTTCAATTAATTCCGTCAACCGTCGCACCTCCCACGACCTTCGGCCTGTTCGCACGCCCTGCCGGCTTGTTTGATATTCCCGTGTGTACGATACTCCCTCCGTTTCAGCTCGCATACCAAGGAGAGGCCCGTTCGAAATTTTCTGCACAAGTTTGCCCCTGCTTTTGTGTGGATTAGAGTACTAGTCGCCTCGAATCCCTCCATGCATGTTACACATAATCTCTCTCTCCACCGCTTATGTCTCTGCATGCAAACTAGGAAGTTGCGCCAATTGAGGAGATTAATTGGTAGTGAAGCGGAAAGGCAGGGGCAGGCTGGGAAAGGTGCGATACTCAAGGGGATCGCGCAGAGCACTTGGGAAAAAAACGAAAAAAGTTATGCGTAGAGTATAAAGGATCGGAGGGAGTACCAGCTAAGATACCACCATTATGGCCAGCCTTAACCATTGCATGCAATAATTTAGTGCACCTAGCCCGGCATGTGTGGGGCGTGTATGTTTTTAATGACTTGAGACTATACCTAGCCCGGCATGCAAGATGAGACTTTATGCACCGTTCCCCATACCTGCAGGAAGCCCGTTCGTCTCCAAATCTTTTCCTCTCCATGTGTGGAAACAATATGCCTGCCAGACTCTCCTTCTCCCTCCGGCGGTCCCACCACTCCACCCGGGACGCTGCTTTAGTTACTTAACTTTAGGTGCATTGGGTCACTGGCATATGGGCCCAACAGGGGTCTGGCCCACATGTCAGTGACGCAACTGGAACTGCAGTTAAGTCAGTGCAGCTCAGTCCATATCTTACGTAGGTGTACCATTGCTCGCTATAAATACCGCGCCTCCCACAACATTCGGAAGAACGCTCACGTTTATCGCTATCTCCTCCCCCTCCCTCTCACGTAGACCACCATGGAATCGCACCTCCCAAGCCCTAGGCGCCCCTCGCCGCACCGCGTGGACGGTCACGCGTCGCCGTTCTGTTCCTCGCCGCCACTAGTCGAGGAGGACGCATCGGTGTTCCGCTCCTCACCGCGACGCGTCGAGGTGGACGTGTCGGTGTTCCGCTCCTCGCTGCCACTAGTCGAGGAGGATGCATCGGCGTTCCGCTCCTCGCCGGGACGCGTCGGCGTTCCCAATCTCGCCAGCACGCGCGTCGGAGGATGCGTCGGCTCCCCGTTACGAGGAGAACGCCGCGCCGCCCACCGAGCCCCCCAGCCTTGAGGAGCTTTGGAAAGAAAAGGATGTCGCCTTGTGGGAGGCTTTGCCTCCAGCAGTTTAACACCCCATATGTGATACCTTCCTGATATGGCAATAAAGCATTTACCAATTGATCCTTGTCCTTTTCCTTGGGAGTTCTTTTTCAATTATGCCTTCTCTTTGTCATTGTGTTGTCTTATTTTCTTTATGTATTCATGCATTACTTCATCATCAACATTGCATCATGATCATAATGGCATTTCACTTGTCATTGTGTTTATTCTTTTCCTAGTTTGTTAGATGAGGTCATCTTGATCTTGTTGTGATGGTGGTAGCAAGTTCATGCCTTCTAAAACTCCTTTTTCATCTAGCATCACTTCTCTTCCCTTCCTTTCTTTCCATTCATTAAATTTTGCAAGTGACTTAACCTCTTCTTTTAAAATGTTCATCTCCTCCCCACATCTTTGTTACCTTGACCTAAGTCACATTGCAAAGCCTTGCCTCATTTTAAAATGATTTGGTCAGGTTAAAAAATGACAGAAGTTTGAACCATATTCAAACTTGTTTTATTTTTCTACCTCTAAAAATGTCCAAGTCATTTTTATAAAATAGGGCATAAATCCAGGAGCTAGGGAATATTTTGTTTCCCTCCTAATTCCTTTTCTTTTAGCCTATGCTTTTCTTTTTGTTTTATGTCTGAGGAAAATGGAAAAAGAAAAGAATCAGCAGCAACAGTGAGCAGCCGCGCAGCCCAGTAGCACATGAGAATGGCTTCTCCCCCTCGGCCCAGCTAGCGTGCGCCAGCAGCCCAGCTAGCCAGCCCGCACACGTTCCTATCTTCGTTTCTCACCCAGGCCCCCGCGTACCCCCTCTGCGTCGCGTCCACGTGGCCAGGACGGGCTCGCGTGTCATCGACCGCACGCCTCCGCCAACCCACCTTTTCGTCCTCCTCGCGCCATCGCCATGGGGACCGCGAGCACGAGAGCGTCGCCGCTCCGTTCCGTCGCCCTGGCCCCTCTGTTAAGCCCCCGCCGTGTCCACCAACTCTCTAGGGTTTCCCTCCTCCTTCCTCGACCACCGCCAGGCCACCTAGACCACCAGATCCACCGCTCCACCGCCGTCCCGCGCACATTAGAGTACTCGTCCTCGTCGCCGACGTGCTCTCCGGCCACCTACGCCCTTGAGATCATGTCCGACAAGTTCACCGTCGTCGACTACGTCCCCTGCTACCTCTATGGCCCCGAGGGACGCCAAGTTCAACTCCTTCCTCATCGTGTTCCCCCGCGTCGGTCTCCGTTTAACTCCGGTAAGATTCCACCGTCTCCGGCCTCCTCTCGCCTAACCAAGCGCACCTCCGTGCTTGTGGTGAGCTAGCGCACCTCCCCGACCCCTGTTGTTCCTGGTTTGCATGCTCTAGCCACGCTAGCCGCGTGCACCCAAACTCGTCGCCGTCGGGCCTCGTCTCCGGCGAGTGCTCCGACCACCGTTGCTCCTCCGCGTATGTCCATCGTCTTCGTCGTGTCGCGTAGGGCATGCTACGTGCTCTCGTCGTTCCGTTAGGGCCCGTAGCTGTCGCGCTGGAGTTCATCGCCGCCGCCTCTATTCGTTGCCGTCGGCGTCGCTGTAGTCGTTGTTAGGTGCAGCTAGTCCGCGTCGCGTGTGCGGAGTTCCTCCAGGAGCACACCGCACCCCTCCGCCGTCCGTTTTGTTCGCCGGAGCAGCTCCGACCGGCTCTGTTTCCCCTCCGTTCTGCTTCTTCAGATTACTATATGGCCACGCTCCCCTACTCAGTCAGATGCACGCATGCAAGCCCAGTGGTGTGTCTCTCCTTCAGTAAGCCAGCAGCCAGGGATCGAATCCCCGCCGGGGCAGTTGTTTAGCCCCCTTTTTTGCTAATTCCATGCCACTGACAGGCCGGTCCCACTGGCAGCCACCCAGCTCCTCACACACACTCCCACACCCACAACGCCACCTCAGCTCCCTCCTGCACCCACTAGTCAGTGACTAGGGCTGGTCCAGGCTGGGTCTGTTTAGCCCTTTTCCTTTTCTGTTTTTTTTTTAATTTCAGTTTTCTGTATTTTCTTTTGCATATTCATATCTTTTAATATATGCATCTGTTGAAATACTTTATATATGAAAACTGCTTAGTTTTTAGTGTAGGTTATTTATATGCAGTTTGTTGCCATGTTAAAAACATTTAAATTGTTGTTTGAATTATTTGGAGTTTTAAATATGCTCAAACTTGCTAAATTCATAACTAAACGACCATAGCTCCAATTTTGACAAACTTTATATGTATTTGGGGTGAAAAAATGTGTAGATTAAGATGGTGCTGTTACTTTGCATGTTTAACAACTCAAAATATGACTTTCTCGAATCTGTCCTATATGTGTTATTATGAACATGGGAGTTTCCGGAAATTGTTGTTTGTTCTTTCCGGCCCATTTAAAAATGCTAGCATGATGTTGTTGATCCTAGCTGCACCCCTTGCCATGTTAAGTAACTCATAAAACTTGTTGGGTGCTTGTTTAATTCAACTACATAACCACTTGTGGCTAAGTTAGTTCTTGTTTTCCTTTTGCATGTGTCCCTACTTTCTTGTGAACTTGTTTATTACCACGCCACTTATGCACTCATCTTGCCCATAGGAGTTGCATCATATCCTACCCATATTCATATGCATCATATTCATGCATCATGTGTTTGAGCATTGCATGATGATTGATCGTTGTTCCGGTGTTTGCATTGTTGTGTTGGTTAGAGCCCGGTGACAATTCGAAGTTCGAGGTTCCTTTCGAGACTGAGTTTGAGGAGCAAGGTTACGATCCCTCCGTGGACTCAACAGGCAAGATGACCATTCCCCGATATCACCTCTATCTTTGCCTATGCTAGTTGTCTCGTTCTTTAGCTATGCCTCGATGCATATTCCTGCTTTTCAGCCTCCTATTGTTGCCTTGAAACACTCTAACCGCATTCCTAGCAAACCGTTGATTGGCTAAGTACGCTTCGCTCAGCCCCTCTTATAGCGTTGTTAGTTGCAGGTGAAGTTTTGAAGATTGCTCCATGTTGGACTTGTTATTGGGATAACACAATATATATACCCGTTAAACTAGTTCACCTATATATTGGCTATGGGTGGAAGGCTTGGCCTTCTGCTTGGTGTTTTGTTCCACTCATGCCACCTTAGGAACCGATAAACCGGTGTTATGTTCCTTCATTATGAGTTTCTAACATGGTTGGGGTTTATGGGCCCCCCTTGATAATTCGCTCTGCTTAAAGCATTTCCAGCAAGGCCCAACATTGGTTTTACATTTGCCTAATAACTAAAAACTTGCATAGGGCGTTGCAAACCCGAGTTATTAATAAACAACCCGGGCCAGTGCTCCTCATGAGCGTTGGTCCAAACTGGGGGTTCTGCGGGGCCGCCTTGGGGAAACCCGAGGTATCTGGTATTACCTGTAGAATCGCCCATCCGGTCGTGGCCAGAGACGAGATACGCGCGGCTACTATCAGGGTGTCGGCACGCCGGGAGGTCTTGCTGGATTAGTTTTACCTTTGTCGAAATATCTTGAGCACGGGATTCCGAGAATACTCGAGTCTTCCCACTTTGGAGTTGCGACTCCGCAGATCGTGAGCTTGTGATGGGCTAAGTTGGGACACCCCTGCAGGGTTTGATCTTTCAAAAGCTGTGCCCGCGGTTATGTGGTAGATGGGAATTTGTTAATATCCGGTTGTAGATAACTTGACACCATATCCATAAGAATACACTAACTGTGTGAGTAACCATGATGGTCTCTTTCCGAAGGGCTTCGGGAAGTGAACACGGTGGGGTTATGATTGATCGTGAGTAGCTAGGATCACTTCTTGATCAACTTGGTGATCGTTGGCACTTGTTCTCTTCTCGCTCTAAACACATAAGCTAGATGCTTAGTGCTTGCTGTAGTCACTTTAATAACATTTCCACACCTAAGGCTTTGGTAGTTTTGATACCCGGGAACGGAATTGCTGAGTCCTTGTAGCTCATTGATTCAACACACACCAGATACAGGTATCGCTGAGAACAATGCAGGAGATGGTTCAGAACTTCACTAGGAGTTCGATGAAGAGCGTGTTCGTTACTATCTTTCGTATCCCGACGATCAGTAGTGGTTCTTACTAGAAGGATCCGAGCTTGTGTTTATGGTATCTTTCTCGTTTGGATATCGTCCGTAGTCGGACCCTGTGTTCTTTGGATGATGTATGTTATTGTATTCATTGTGTGATGTGGCGAGTGTAAGCCAACTATCTTTTCAATTTCATCCCTGAACTTTTACATGAGATGTGCAAAGATACCATACTTGAGATCATTCTAGTATGCGTTATGTCTCTAAGTCATGCCTCGACATGTAGAAGACATAGTTGCATACTGGGCATTACAAGCAGATCGCGCCAAAATAGAGGCGGAGAAGAAGGCCGAGGAAGAGAAGCGTGCCGCGGGACAAGCTGCCTGGGAGGCCTATGTCGAGTCCGAGAGCGTCAGGCAATTGGCTCTTTGGCAGAAGACTTGTGCGAGGGCCGTGAGGGTGGCGGAGGACGCCCGTGCCAAAGCCCTGAGTGCAGTCGGGTCGAAGCGCCTCATCTACGCTTGGCGGTACGTGGACCGGGTGCATGCTTCCAGCTAGGAGGAGTACCTGTTGTCGCCGGATCTCCACAACAGTGAGATCACTCTCACCCGCCGGCAAGCCGCCAATCAGCAGCTCGCGAGTTGCAAGGCTGAGGAAGAGGCGTTGTGTCGGCGCTTTGGGAAACGGCCGCGCACCAGGGCACTCGTGGCGCGCCGCAAGCGCTCTTGCGAGCGCCGTGGCTTTTAGTAGTAGTATAATTTTTGTTTCGTAAGGCGATCTCATTAGTTTTCGGAAGCAAATGATAAATCCCGAATGTTCAGAAATTATTAGCGTCCTTAATTAAGTATGTAAAAGGGAAAGTTTGGAAACCTTGTGTATTCGTATGCATTTTGTAAGTACGTGCATATAGCACAAACTTTACTATATACTATCGCACTACATGTCTCTCTCTATATATGCTTGCAGACTGTGCTACTCCCTCGGTCCAGGTCAATAAGTCATCTTTGGTTGTGCACCATGACTAAGAAAGAGGGAAGACTTATAGACCTAGACGGAGGGATTACTACTATTACTTATGTACGTGCAAATGCACGTTTTAACACTATGATGCGGTTTATATAAAAGTAGAAAAACAGCACTAGTCAAGCTTGTGAAACGATTCAATGCAAAACAAATGCAAAAATGCTCATTTGATTGTTTACTTTTAGCTTCCTTCTCTATGGCTATTTCTCTGTCATACTTTGTACGGAGTATCTCACTGGTCGGAAAGGCAAGCAAATTCCCAAACCGCTTCCTACACCCTGTATCAATTTTTTTGCCTAACAAGTTGTGCCGTGCAATTGGAATTCCAACTTGAGTACTACTCCCTCAATCTAGGTGTGTAAGTCACCTTATGAAAATCAGATATTCCCAAAACACTTAGGCGCAATGTATCAAATTCCATCCTCGTTCCCCTCACTGCCTCGTTCATAAGCGAGCAATTTTTTTTTGCTGAACCACGCGGGGAGGAAGTTAATGCGGGAGAGAATGAGCAACCTATGTATGTAGAGATGGAACATGTTGACTAGGGGAGGGATTGACCCCAGTTTGCATGCACGTCAATGGGCCTGCATAGGTTGGCTGAAACGACAGCCCTATTAATTAGGGATTCATTGCTAATCTCTGTTTGGTTTAGGAGGAAAAAAGTGGCGCGGTGATTGGGCGAATTATCAGTCTGATTCTTTGGCATCTTCCAATCCGCAGCCACCTAGGTCGCGCTGCTTCACCTTAGGTGACTTACACACCTAGATGGTGGGAGTACTACTAGTCGGAGTACCAGGGGCCAGTTCTTTTAGGCTTCTAGATTAGTAATCCCATAACTACTATTACAACCGTCCTGGTTTATTTGTCCCCATTGTAATCCGTGTCAATTTTTGATCATAAATTTAACTAATGAAATGTTAGTGCATGCCACATGCACTAACATTTTATCAGTTAAATCTTTGGTCAAAATTTAGCACAAATTGCAATGGTGAGGAATAAACCAGGACGGAGGTACTACTAGTAGTACTAGTTTAGAAGCCCAAATAAATGAGTGAGGCGCCTTAATGTTACTCTCCACTGTGACTAGTCTTATGGGAAAAGCCGGGGAAGCCGCCAAAAGAACTGGCCCTAGGAGTACGTAATAGCTAGGGATACTAGGGGTAGTAGCTAGGGATCGAGTGTGCGAGATGAACCGGAGAGTAAATGCAGAGAGATGAAATGCAAAAAGGACGGAGGGATGTGATGGTTGCTTGTCCGTTCATTTTACCAGGCCACTTATTACTGGGAGTGGTTGGGTTTTGTGATATGACGACTTTACTGCCGCGCCACGAGCGGGGTGAGACTCCCGTGCAGCGCTGCCCTCTACACTAGTTCTACTACATCGGTCGTGGTTTATCCCCCATTGAATTTGACTGAAGATTTAACTGACAAAATGTTAGTGCATGTCAACAAAAACAATATCGTTGGATTCGTATTTGAACATAGTTTTCAATGATATAATTTTAGGTGACATGCATCATCATTTATCGTACTATATATAGTGTTACTTCAATTTTTGGTCGTACTAATCTATAGTAAGGTGCCCGTGCGTTCGACGGAAGAGTGAAATGCATTGATCGGGGAGTTGATTATTTTGACAAAGGATGTGGGGGGTCATCTCATGTGTAACGGGTATCGATAGGTTTGTTTGGATATTATTTCATCTCTAGAGCTCACAAACATTGAGGTGAAATAGATAAAAAAAAGTACCTTTTGCAAACAAAAGCATTCAACTGTTCAACCTGCATCCAAAACTTGTGAAGAAATAACTCTTATTGTGCTTTGCAGGAAATGATCTTCAAGAATTAGTTTTTGAGTATCCATTGTTATACATGTTGGCTACAGATGACATGGCACTTTCTTATAATCAACAGTTGGCTATACTATTTAAGTATTAACCATGCCCTTATACACCTAGACGGAGGGATTAAATCAGGATGACTTGAAGGGGGCAGAGGATATGTAAGAAATGATTGATCATAAGTCTTTCACCAGTACTGCACTAAAAATTCATACATGGAAGATTCTAGACTAAACCATAAATGGATACACTTTTATTTATGCGCGGTACTCCAATAGGGCAAGATCATGTATGGAAGTCTCCACATGCTTACAGAGCGGATTACATTGAGCGAAGAATAATGATCAACATTTAACTTGATGATGCGGATGTCCAGGTGAACCTCCTTGGAGTCCTCGAGCACATTGTTGGGGGTCAAATAATACCGTGTGTCTTCCATGTCCACATCGACGGGAAGGTCCCAGCTCGACAGAGTCCAAGTCAGCTTGACGTAGCTGTGTCGCCGCCCACGTACCTCTGAGGGGTAGTAATAGTGAGAACGCTCCCGTACATCGGCCTCGTGTCAGTGTCAGCGTCAGCGGCGTCGCCCCTGACATATACTTCAGAGATGTGGCGGTGGCCTGCGCGGGCCGCACCGGTGCCCATGATCAAGAGGAAGACGCTGCCGTCCTCCTCCGAGACTAGCAGGCGGCGCTGGTCCTCCAGTGACTCCGACACGGTGAACGGCTAGCACGTGTCGTACTTGATGTTCTTCGCCAAGGGCCAGTAGTGATCTGCGAATTATAAATACTTTAGGCTAATTGCGTTCTTCAACCGTGGTCTCGCCTATCTGACAGGTCACTGCGGTAAATGGATAAATCTGCACGTCCATCGCAAGATCATACATCCTCCATGGTTCTCTGATGCCATTGAACACAACGGCTTCATTTACGCTGTCGACTCCTTCTATGGCTGGATGTATTGCTAGCCTACTCCAGTCATCGCTAGAAATGACTGTTACAGGAGTATGTTACTTTCCTATGATATCATGATGGCTTGCTTATATTACTGTCAACATTTATTGAAAAAATATTCATGCTCATAACATGATGTTCTTAAGATTGACTACATCAAGAGCCCTTTTTTATTTGATTCCAACTTTTTTTAGGGTTATTTGACTCCAACTTGATATGATGTTATAGGCCGCCTGGTGTCCCTACCCTTCCTAATCCCAGAACCTTTCAAAGAAAAGCGGCATGGCAGTTGCAGGTGGTTCCTAGCTCGATCAGACGACGGCGAACGATCATTCGTTCGCACGTACCGGACGTGTTGTTTCGCGGAATACAATCATAGTCACTGCAAGGTCTTTGAGCAGGATCCCAGTTTCTCTGGGCCTTCATGAATTTTTGACTGGAGGTTGGTAAGTAGCCTTTGGTACACGCTCTCTGTTTGTCGGACTGAATTATCCGATTAACCAGGAGATAACCGACGGCAAGGATCATGATGGCAGCGCGGTTTCGTTCATCAGGCAAAACTGTGTGTACACAGCGTACCATGCGTCTCTGCATGCACCATACCCTGATATATGCCGCCATGCTCTGCAGCCCAAAGTAGGAGAGAGGGTCGCAAGTATCAGACTTTGACCCGCTGGCTGGAGTTTCCCCCGTCGGGCACCCATCTGGTTCAAGCCGTCAGCCAATCTCCACATATTAATAAATAGTAACATCTAACCGAGCCAGTTAGTTAGATGCGTACACTTGTGTAGTAGGACCTTTATTTAGTTTGATGCATACACTTGTTCTTTTTTGGTAGCCCTTTTGTAATAATGGCTGATGTTTAGTTTGGAAGAGAGAGCTGCGTCTTCACTCTTCTGGCTTGCTTACTGCTTCTGTTGCAACCCCAGCCCTGGTTGTTACTGCTGCTGTTTTCAATGTACAATCAGTAGTATATTTCGTCTGTTGGTTGAATAAATGTGTTGTTAGAATGACAAACACAATGTTTTGGAAGTGGTTACACGGTTCGAACCTTTAGTGCCCCGTACCGTACGTAGTGCATACTATTTTTCGTACGGAACACATTTTCCACTTGTTGATAACATGCATCCCACTGATGGAGGCCCAATAGAGAAGCCCATAATTAACTGGAAGGGAGTCTCGCACATGAATCCGGCCTAGGTACATGCTCATGGTCCCCTAAACATAAATAAGTAACTCGGAGGAGCAAGCTATAAACTGGGTTGTGCGGTCTCTGTGGCCCGTCTAACAACATGACCAGCCCACCCATTTTTTCTTTGGGAAAATAGGTAGCCCAGTATTTCTTTTTGAAGAATACACAAGCTAGGCCTATTTGTTTTCTCCGACTTACTGGGCTGCAAATCTTTCAAGACGAGGAGGGATGCATTCCGGCCTGGCCAAAGAGTATGGTAAGTGTCTGTTAAAATTAATATAAGAAGTGGTTGAAAATTCCAAAAAAATTATAGCAAATGGGATATTAGTTTCTTTTTTTGTTTTTGTTCTTCACTGATATCTTATATGCATTTCATTGGATTTAACATGACATAGTACTAATTTATTTTTGAATTTGGTTTAGTATGGCTACTAATTTTTGGATTAAGAATATTTTGTTCCGCAGCAAAAATTTGCGAATTTTCAAAATTTCCCACATATTTAGTTTCTTTTTTAACCTTGGCACTGACCAGAAAATGGCAGCAATTCTAAAAATGGAAAACGGGCTGCAATAAATTGCATATGAATTAGAAAATGAGTAAACAATATAAAAATAATAGCAAATGGGCTGTACACGCAGCAGATTTCGAGGCTGACTTGTTTACGCAAGGCTTTGTCAGTCAACACACGATTTTAGCATCACTGACTGTTGGATGTCCATCCAACGGCCGACGTGCTTCTTCAATCTCTGATCTTCCTGCTCTAGCCGCCTAAACTAGCGCCGGCGGGACTGCCTGCTCCCTCCTCTTGTGGCCTGCTGTGATGCCGCATCGGCTTCCGCGGCCCACCCTACTCCCTCCGCTGGCCTGGCCGCACGCAATCAACTGCCTCCTTATTACGCGAAAAAATGATTCCTCCCACTGACATCTGGGGCGCACCGGTTGGGAGGCTGACCTGTGGGCCTACTAAGTTGACGCGTACGCAGGGGTTGTCAACTTAGTCAGCAAACGATTCTAGCAGCAGTAACCGTTGGATTTGAATCGAACGGTCCTGCTGCTTCTTCAATCGCTGCTCTTCTTGCACCAGCCGCCCAAACCAGCGCCGGCGAAACCGCCTGCTCCTGCCTCCAGTGGCCGGCTGAGCTGCCGTTGAGGCCTCATCGCCCCTACTACTCCCACCGCTAGCCAGGCCCTGCGGCGACGGCAGCCTCACACCGCAGTCGAACTAGTGAACCCTCGTACTCCTCTCCGCATGGGCATCCACTGCCGCGTCTTCCCCGACTCCGCTTCGTGCCCTTCCTAGGCCTCGCCGTCGTCCACTGCCTTGGTGCTCTCGGCGCGGCGTAGTCAATGTGGTCAATGTCCGACTTCCATCGGAAGAGTATTGTACGTGGAGAGGCTGACAGCTGGGTCCATGGCCACAGCCCAGTTTTTTTTGTGATTTGCCAAGTAAGTCGCTTTGTCAGGCCTGTTGGGCTGCAAATCTTTCAAGACGAGGAGAGCTTTCATTCGGCTGGCCGAGAAAATGTCATATCAGTAATGAGAAATGGGATGTACATTTTTAAAACACATCAAACCGACAATTAGTTTCAAATTTCTTTTTTTTCATTTCGAGATTTTAAAATGCATTGATTTTTATGCGTGGACAATTTGTTGGATTTTATATTGATATATATTTATTTTTAAAATCAGTTTGAACGTGACTCGAAATTTTGGGATTAAAAACAGTTCGGCCGCATCGAAATATGCAAAATTTCTCATAATGTTTTAACCTTGGCCACAATATGGGATGTAATGCTAACAAAAAGAATATGGGCTCTAAAAAACCTTAAGAATTAGCAAATGGGCTGTATGATGTTTTCCACAGATTTGAGGCTTTCCTAAAAAAAAGGTTGACGCACAAGCAGTTACTGTTGGATGTCCATCCAACGGCCTTTGTGCTTCTTCAATCTCTGCTCTTCCTCCTCCAGCCGCTCAAACAAGAGCCGACGGGACTGCCTCCTCTCTCCTCCCCGCGGCCGGCTGTGCTGCTGCGTAGGCCCCACCGCCCTACCGTACTCCCGTCGCTGGTCTAGCCATCCTCTACTCACCCACACGGCCACACCTGCTGTTATTCTCCGGCGACGGCAGACGAACCAGTAAACCCTCGTACATCTATACTCCCCTCCGCGTGGGAAACAATTGTCGAGTCTTCCCTACCTCCGTGTCGTTCCCTTCCTAGGCCTCGCCGTCGTCCACCACCCTGGTGCTCTCGGCGCGGCGTGGTCAATCTGCTCAACGACCGACTTCTATCGAAAGAGTACTGTATGTGGAGAGGCTGACACCTGGGTCCACGACAGCCGCAAGGAAGAGCCTCCTTATTACGCGGAAAATAATTATACCTCCACCTGACAGCGGGGACCCACCGGATGGGCCACCGTATTTGGCGAAAAAACGTTTTCCCCCTGACTACTGGGACCCATCGGACGGCCCACAATATTTCGTGAAAAAAAGTTCCCCCCCGCTGTCAGCTCGGACCCACCAGAAGTGCCTCCTTATTACGCACAAAAAAAAGAATACCCCCCTGCTAGCTGGGACCCAGTATAGTGGGAGGCTGACTTGTGGGCCTAATAAGTTGACGGGGACGGAGGGCTTTGTCAAATTAGTCAATATGCACGTTTCTAGCTCCATTGACCGTACGATGTCCATCCAACGGCCGTAGTGCTTCTTCAACCACTGGTCTTCTTCCTCCAGCTGCCCAAACCAGCGCCGGTCGTGCCTCGTGCTCCTAGCTCCCGTGGCCGGCTGCGATGCCACGGAGGCCTCGCCGCCCCCTACTATTCCCACCGCTGGCCAGGCCCTGCGGCAACGGTAGCCTCACACCACAGCCGAACGAGTGAATCCTCGTACTCCTCTCCGCACGGGCTTCCACTGCCGCGTCTTCCCCGGCTCCGTGTCGTCCCCTTCCTAGGCCTCGCCCTCGTCCATCGCCCTGGCGCTCTCTGCGCGGTGTGGTCAATGTGGTCAAGGAATAGCTTCCATTGGAAGAGTACTGTACGTGGAGAGGCTGACAGCTGGGTCCACGGCAGTTGCAAGGAAGTGCCTCCTTATTACACGGAAAATAATTATTCCTCCACCTGACAGCAGGGACCCACCGGACGAGCCACCATATTTGGCGAAAAAAACATTTCCCCCCGTGACTGCTAGGACCCACCGGACGGGCCACCGTATTGCGCGAAAAAACGTTCCCCCCGCTATCTGCTCGGACCCACCGGATGTGCCTCCTTATTACGCACAAAAAAATGAATACTCCCCCTGCTGGTTGGGACCCACCTTGGTGGGAGGCTGACTTGTGGGCCTACTAAGTTGACGGGGATGGTGTGCTTTGTCAACTTAGTCAATATGAACGATTCTAGCTCCAGTGACCGTACGATGTCCATCCAACGACCATAGTGCTTCTTCAACCTCTGGTCTTGTTGCTCCAGCCACCCAAAGCAGCACCGGTCGTGCCGCATGCTCCTGCCTCCTATGGCCGGCTGTGCTGCCGCGGAGGCCTCACCACCCCCTACTATTCCCACCGCTGGCCAGGCCATCCCTCTACTCACCCACACCCTCTGTTATTCTACGGCGACGGCAGCCTCACACCGCAGCGAACCAGTGAACCCTCGTACTCCTCTACGCGTGGGCATCCACTGCCGCGTCTTCCCCGTCTCCGCGTCATTCCCTTCCTAGGCCTCGCCGTCGTCCACCGCCCTGGTGCTCTCGGCGCGGTGTGGTCAACGTGGTCAAGGAACGGCTTCATCGGACGTGGCCTATACATGGAGAGGCTGACAGCTGGGTCCACAGCCGCAACAAGGAAGTGCCTCCTTATTACGCTCAAAATAATTATTCCTCCACCTGACAGCGGGGACCCACCGGACGGGCAACCGTGTTTCCCCTGACTGCAGGGACCCACCGGCTACATCTTCGCACGCAAGGAAGTGCGTTTAGGCAAAAAAAAAACGATTCGCCCCCCTGACTGCTGGGACCCACCAGCTACATCTTCGCACGCAAGGAAGTACGTCCGGGCAAAAAAAAAGGATTCGCCCCCCTGACTGCTGGGACCCACCAGCTACATCTTCGCACACAAAGAGTGCCTGACAGTTGGGGCCCACCTGGTCGAAGCATATGTAGTGTTGTCATTCTGGTCGGGAACGTGTACGTACATACTGGTCGATGTAGAGGCACACACGTGTCGTAGTAGAGGCGCACACATAGCATGTACACGTACGTATAGCGGCAAGTGTGCAAGAATGAAAATACGGCCACGTACGTACATACGGGTTGTCGGTGTACGAAAAGAGGGGTGCACTTTTTGTACCCCTATGACTGTGCACGGGCAGTCTGAGCCACGGCGCCATCCCACCAAGCAAGGCAAGGGAGGCAAGCCGGGGCAAGATTGAAGCTTGATGAAGACTGGAGCGACACCAAGAACAAGACCACGAAGAGCAAGGGGACGAAGTGGTTTCCCCCGGCAAGATCCTTGCCGGGGCCGGCTCTGGCAGCCCCGACAAGACCCTTGCCGCGGCAGCTCC
>LR738712.1:127263865-127305164 GCA_902687465.1 Secale cereale
CCCCCCCCGCCTACGAAGCGAATCACCCTTGAGTCCACCACCCCCATGGGGGGAGGATTCGGGAGATATCCCCGTGGTGGCATGCAGATCTTTGTGAAGACCTTCAAGATCAAACGCAAGGTAAGAAGACGACCCTTGGCGGGATCCCAGCCAAGGAGACCCACAAGACCCCCGGCAAGCACCTTGCCGGGGATGACAGCAGGCGCCACGGAAAGACCCTTGCCGGGGCCCCGGCAAGGCCCTTGCCGAGGACACCCGCGGGGCCACCATCAGGCCCGCACCAACTGGGTTTCCACCGACCCACGCAGCTGCTGACCCAACCAGCTGGACAGGCTCCTGCGTGGCGACCCACAGATCTTCATGGAGGCCCACCGTTGTGCCACCTCAGCTGCCTGTCTGCCTACATGGCACCTCAGGCACCGCTGGCCAGGGCGCGTGTCGACACGAGGAGGAGCGGCGACGGACAAGACGGGCGTTTCCCCTCGTCCCCGATAAAGCAAGTACACCTAAGCAGGGCACATTAAATGCACCTTGTCTTGTAATGCGAGGGATAACCTCGCATCACTGTACCCTTTCCACCTCCTGTGTGCCACTGCGGCAGCACCTTTTCCCTATAAAAGGAGGCCCAAGGCGACCAGGAGAAGGATTCGGCTTTTCGGAACCCCTCACGACTCTTTTGGAGCTCCTCATTAGCTGAAGAACACCAACATATAATCCACCAAAGCAGGAGTAGGGTTTTACGCATCTTTGCGGCCCGAACCTGGGTAAAGGAACCGTGTCCTGATCGTTAGATCCGCTCTTCTCTCAACCCCGCGCCCCGCAACCGTAGTAGGGATTCTTGTGATCCCATAGGTGTCGATCCAAATACACCGACATCTTTGGCGCGCCAGGTAGGGGCGCAGTTGTGAGAATCGGCTCTGGTGATCGGCCCAACGCTCTCTCATCTACGTGGCCCTTTGAGGAAGCCAGAAGACGTTTTTTTCGAGCGGCTGCAAATAAAAGCTAAGTTACATCGAACCCTAGATATTTCTATCCTATCAGTTAAAGTTATTATCCTCGGAGCTGTCATTCCTTGTGCAAAAAGAAACCTGCACGCGGATGGGGCCCTTCCCGATCGGCAACGCCTTGTTCTGTTTCGAGTCAGCTCAACAGTTCAAACGGCTGCGTCGAAACGGTAGGGTAGCCTTCCGCAATTAACAAGGCTCTTGACGCTGACTCGAGTCAAACTCGACAGTTCGAGTGGCTGCGTTGAGAGAGGCAAGGTGGCAGAGCCTTCCGCAATTAACAAGGCTCTCGACTCTGACTCGAATCAAACTCGACAGTTCGAGCGGCTGCGTTTAGAGCGGCAAGGTGGCAGACCCTTCCGCAATTAACAAAGCTCTCGACTCTAACTCGATTTAAACTCGACAGTTCGAGCGGCTGCGTTGAGAGCGGCAAGGTGACAAACCCGGCAGCACGCTCACCCGGCAGGCCAATGGGGACCCGTCCCCAAGACGCCGCTTTGGGTATTTCGCGCCGGCAAGCCTACCCAGTTAACGTAGGGTGGAAACACAGGGAGGCAGCAAACAGGGAAATAACATGCATGGTTCTGAAGATATTTCAAAGTTATATTACATCATGGCATCGCTGCGGTTCTAACTAAAGATAAAATTTGTCTTGGCCATGAACTCGCAGCGGCAAAGGAGGACGGGATATCTAATCCCGGCGCTGGCCCTCCACCCTCTTGATTTCGTCGATGCGGCTGATGACAGGCTTGATGCGCTCCTTGAGCGCCGTGAGGTTGGCATCCTCTGGCAAGCTGTCCATCGCGGCTTCGAAGTCGAGGCACTACTAGGAAAAGGCCTACTAATGGCGCACCTAATTTGGCCATTAATGGCGCATTAGTGGTGCGCCATTAGTGCCACGCCATTAGTATATTTTACTAATGACGCACCTCTGGTGCGCCATTAGTATCTGGTATACTAATGGCGGACCACAGATACGCCATTAGTATGCACAATAGTGCGCCATTAGTATCCCTCTCAGGGGGCCATGTATACCCAGGTGCTTTGGCATACTAATGGCGCACGGCAGCAAGATGCGCCATTAGTAACTTCGGCATAGTAATGGCGCACTATCTAATGATGCGCCATTAGTATCCTTTGGCATACTAATGGCGCACTGTGATGTGATGTGCCATTAGTATGAATATTAGGTTTTTTTATTTTTTATTTTTTTGTTTTTTGCACAGGTGACAAAATGTATAATTGGACAGAATATAGACAACACACATCAATAACAGATTCATCGAATACAATAGAAGATTAGTCTCTGAATACAATTCATCATATTAGTCTCCGAATACAATTCATCATATTAGTCTCCGAATTGAAAAGACCGAACAAAGATAGAATATTATATTACAAGTCTCGAGACCGCGAGTAGCGAGTTTGTCTTCACATTACAAGTCGATATCGATCATCTAAACTACCATCACATAGAAGAGAGCTGCGGTCATCACGATGAAACTCGTCTTCATCCGGTTCCTCCAACGCTCCCTCCCCTCTCCCGGTAGATAGCGGGCGTATCTAGATTCCGCCTCGGCCCTAGTGTGTACCCTTTGTAACTGTTACCGCTGAATCGGTGAACCTGTCTCCGACACTCCTCCCAGTCGTCGTAGACTCCGGGAACCTTACCCTTGTACACGACAAACGACGGCATCGCTATGCACTAGCCAAAGAAGAAAACACAAGACAGTAATTATGATGTGCTAAGGTTGTTTGCCAAGCATGGAAGAAAACAACAACAAAAGTATAATACATATTATCGAGAATGCACAAGAAGGAAAGAGATCTAGGTTAGATGCTTTACCGAGAGCTCCTCTCGGAAAAGGTGGCCATTACCGACACCTAAGGGGTCAATTACAGGCATTTACCATTTGTTTTCCATGCTTCCGAGAACCAAAATTACCATCACAGTTGCCCCATAAACAAGCATGTTTTTGCTTCATCCTACATACAACTCACATAAAAAACTTCTCATTTTCACATGCTACCAACACGTCCGGCTCAGGCTTCAATGTACACAACTATATGCTTCACTGCTCTAACCACAAGCATATGTCTATTGCAGGACATTTAGGGCATGTCCAACACGGGCGCTTGTGACCGGCGCCAGGATCTAATTCCCGTCCGTTTTAGCCACGTAAGCATGATTCCCGGTCTATTCCCTAGCGTCGCTGCCTAACGACGCGCCCGACGCTTCGTCCGAATTCTCTGTACGCTAGGTGGGCCTTTGTTTGTTTTTAATCATCTAAGCATCTCTGCATTGTAGATGCCCTTACGACCATCATGCGCTAACCAGAACCATTGATGGCGGTTCCGTTTCCCCGTGGTCGTGCGCGTGCACGTGTGTGTGTGGATATTTTCCAAAAAATGCCCCTAGTATAAGAGGAGGGGAACGGGCACAGGCCGCATCGCCCACCCCATTTCCCCCAAATCGCCTCCCTCCCCCTCCTCTCTCCTCTGCCTCGTCGTCTCCCTCACCGGCCACCCCACCTGCTCGCTCACCACCACCGCCTCCCTCTCTCCTCCTGCTTGCTTCTGGCTCGGATGGAGCAAGGCCGTGGCGAAGCTGCCATGATAGAAGGAGGTGCTACATCCCCACGCGCCGTGGAGGAGAAGAAGGTGGCCGTGGCGGCGGGTGTGGAGGAGAAGAAGGTGGCCATGGCGGCCTCCGCCGTGCCGGAGCTTGGCGTGACGGCGTCCAGCGGCCCATCTCATGGACCTACGGAGGCCGGCGGCGAGCACGTGGACCTGCAGGTAATCCTTGTCAGCAGTCCCCTCCGTTTCTAGTTACCCCCATTAAGAAGTAGATTTAGATGTTTGATTGATTGATTTATAGTGAAAGGTTAAGTTTGGTGTGATTGATATACTAGTTAGGGTTTTTGAGTTAGATGTTTAGTTGGGGGTTTTTGGTATTGGATTCAATTATAGCCACTGATATGTGGAATCTATGATTGAATTAATCATCCAGTGGATGTAGTGTGGTTAGGTTTTTTGTATTGGATTAATTTATAGGCAGTTATATGTAGAATCTGTGATTGAATCATCCAGTGGATGTAGTGGTTAGGGTTTTCTAATTAGATGTTTAGTTAGGTGATTTATATTAGAATCTGGATTGCCGCATGTGCTCAGATTATGTTATGTGTTGTATATGTTGTTAGATTTGTTGTGCATATTCCCTCAATTAATTGTTAGATTATGTTATGTGCTGTGTTATATGTAGTTAGTTGTATAATTGAATTAATTACTTATATTGCAGAATGAGGAAGCTGTTGGCAACTAGAGGAAGCTGGACATTGCTGGGTTCAACGACCCGTCTGATTCTGACGACGACGAGGAGGTAACCCCAAGCTGCTTTTTGGCCCTGTTTGGATGCATAGGTTAGAGCTAGTTTGGGGTGCTCGCCATGGATCTCTTCAAGGTCTACTACATCTAGCGTACCAGTTCAATGTCGTCGCTGCTACGATGTGTTTTGGTAATAATCATGTTCTGTGTTCCCATTTATCTAGGACTGGGAGCATCGACCAGGCACAATTTGCTTGATGTTATTATGTTATTATGTGAACTTCTGCCTGCATCTTTGGTGAACTTCTGCCTTATGTTATTATGTGTGATGTTCTAATGCCCCTACTGCTTCTTTTGAATCATTCTTTTCAAGACAGAATATATGTTCTCTAGCGCATGTCCAAATTTGGGATTTATTTGTACATCCTACTAGTATGTGTTAATCATTTGCTGGGATGGCATCTGCTTCGATCATAGGATAGTTATCTGGATTGAGTAATGTTGATATGCATCTTACGTGTGGGACAAATGATCAAATCAAATTGCAGTTTTAGTGCATGTCAAAATTGAGACCTGTGATTTGAGTTCAGTTTGGTTAGATTTACCTGTGGTCTATTTCTGTTTAATTAATTCCTGAACGTTCGTGGCTAGCTATTTGATGTTTGTTAATTAAAATTCCAGTAGATGGCAGTTATCTGATGTTTGTTTGTTCATTAAATTCCAGTAAATGGCAATTATCTGATGTTTGTTAATTACATTACTCTAAATGGGAAGTATGTATTTATGCAAATCATTTGTATGTGCAGTACAACTCTGGAGATGAGGTGGAAGAGTGGAACCACAAGTCCTTCATTGAGAAGGAAGCCAACAAGATTAGGGACAAGGGGAAGGCGGCGTACTACAAGTGGGGCAAGTTCAGGTGCCCATACTGCACCACTAAGACAATTCCCAAGGATGGGATGTATGAGCACCTTATGTCGCATGCACGCGGTTTAAAGACGAGTGGGAGGGACCTAAAGATCAGGGCAGAGCATGCAGCCCTCCTGAAGGCTATGAGTCCCATGTAGTCACCCTCTGTGAAGTTGATGATGTTTAACTTTTGCGCTAGCTAGTATGGTTGTGAACTGTGAAGTGTTTGTTACCTGTTAAGTAGAATGGCAGGTTCTTAAGTAATATGGCAGACTTAATTAAACCCCATCTAGTATGTCTCCGGCATCCATATGTTTAATTTTCCTAGTATGTCTCTGAAGTATATCAATTGTCTAGATGCCGGCAGACTCTTAAGTACCCCATATGTCCTATTTTTAGAAAAGTCATGCTAAAATTCACGGAAAATTTCAGCATGACCTTTGCTGAAAATAGGACATATGGAGTACCCGAATTTGCCGAAACGGAAGTTAATCGACATTCCAGCAACACTGTCCATCAACTTTTCACTGAATGAATGTGTATTGTGACGATAAATGGAACAACCGTCGATATTATTATTTTCAGTGCAATGTCCTAAATTTCAAAACGAGGATTATCTACCCGTCCTTAACCTACTAACTTGGTTCTCCAGAGTACTTAACAGTTAAACATAATATCCAAATTAGACTGCCAAACCACCAAGACTTGAACAAGTATGAGCATCAAATCGAAGTTGCAAAAGTGCATCATTCAGGCACGAGCAGATTTGACATGAACAAGCACAAGAAAATAAAACTATATGCATCATACATGTACTAGCTAATAGAATTGAGATGGAGCTCACCAACGACTTGCAACCGACGAGGTCGAGGAGGACGCAAGGTGATGCTGGAGAGGCGGTGACGAACCAGCCGCTGCCGGAGCCAAAGATGGGAGGCCGTGACGAACACACTGAAGCGCGGATCTTAGCACTCCATGAGCTCCGATCTAGTCGGCTTCAAACTAGACCATCGGCGATTCGGCGGCACAGCGGGCCTAGTGGGCAGGAGCCAGCGGGCATAGCGGGCACAACTGGAACATCACCTCCGGTATGCGTACTCACCTAGTTTGCAGCCGACACAAGCTTGGAGGAGGATCGAGGTGGAGAGAATGAAGGGAAAGTGAGTGGGTAGGTGTGGCTGTCCAAAATATCTAGCTGTCCTACTTTACTAATGGCGCACCAGCCATCCATGCGCCATTAGTAACCAATGTTACTAATGGCGCATTGATGGCTGGTGCGCCATTAGTAGTTTTGCAACAAAAAGAATAAAAAATATAATAAAAAAAGAACATTAATGGCGCACTTTACTGCTAGTGCGCCATTACTAGTTACAACTAGTAATGGCGCACTTTGTCTGGATGCGCCATTAGTATGTTTGGACAGGCGCACTAGTTCAAAAAAAAACTTTTTGATACTAATGGCGCACTCTGGGCCAGGTGCGCCATTAGTAGTTTGAACTCTAATGGCATATCAGAGGTTGGTGCGCCATTATTATATACTAATGGCACACTGCTTGTCTGGTGCGCCATTAGTATCAATTCCATCTATAGCCCTTTTCCTAGTAGTGAGGGAGGGGTTCCAGAACGCTACCTTGGTGAGGACCTTGGTCATGACTCCCCGACAGAGCCGCCGGGCCTCCCCGGCAAGCGTGGCCATTTTGTTGGAGTGAAGATCAGTCAAGGCACTGAGGATGCCCTCGAAGAACAGGGTTAGTTTGGCGTTGACGGACCCGCTCCATTCAGCGGCATACCTCATGTTCGGCACCCCCATGAGGGCCAACTGTGAGGTAACCCTGCCGGCGATGTCCTCCAGCCGGCTGATCCTCCTGTTCTCCTCCACCACGTATTCTTGGTGGGAGGTGCCCTCATATGCCCGCATCTGCTTCTCCTCCTCCAGGCTATTGGCCAAGGCCCCCTCCCGAGCAGAGCTCTCCGCCAACGTCTTCTCAAGATTCTCTAGCCTCATCCTGAGATCTCTGATGGAACCTTGCGCCTTGGAGAGCTCCCAGTCTTGCTGATGACCACTCCCTACGCCTCTTTCAAGGCACGGTTGAGCCTGGTCTTCTCGTCAGACAGCCTGAGGGCCTGCTCCTTCAGCCCATCCCGTTCCACATCCAGCTCTTGTATCTTGCCGGCGTGAGCCAGAGCCTGGGCATCGAGCGCCTCCTTGTGCCTCTGTCCCAGCTCGTGAGTCCGCCGCTCGACAAGAGCCTCAAGCTCCTCATCCTTGCCGCGGAGCGTCGCGGCAAGCTTCGCCTCACGCGCGGAGAGGTCTTCCTCCTGGGAATCGAGGGCGGCTTGATGCTGGTTCCGAGCGGCCTCCGCCGCGGCAGCCGAATTCGCCGCCTCTTCCTGGGCCTTCTCGCTGGCGGCCGTCTTCATGATGAGCTCCACGTTGCGCTGGGCCAGATCTTCCTGGGAGGCCCTCTGCTCCTCGCGGGACTGGTGGAACCAGGCTTGCGCCTCAGCGACGCGTGCCGGAAGTCCGCCTCCGCCTCGTCCACCGCCGCCATTCTGGACTTAACCTTGTCCAAACGAGCGCGGTAGAGCGCCTGGGGATTCCGGAAGTTGACCCCCATGGCCCGGAAGAGCTGCTCCTCTGGGGATCCATCCCCGCCGGCGCTCGGTTCTTCAACAACCTCGAGCCCGGCGGCGGCGAACACCTCGTCGTCGAAGACTTCCTCCCCGGCAGGGGTCCGGGAGCTTGACGCCCCGACGAGGTGGACGAAGAGGTTATCGCTCACCTTCAGGTACTTGCCGGGGCCCGGGGGCACGGAGGAAGAGGGATGGTCATCAGTCGCCCGTTCCTGGGCTGTGGCCTTGCCGGCCTCCCCGGCAGGCCCACCGCCAGCGCCCTCGGCGGCACCCTTGGCGGTGTCCTCGGCAGTCTCGTCCACGGCGGCCTCCTCGGCGACGATCTCGTCGGCCTCCGCCGCGGCCTCCTCAACGACCTCCTTGATGATGGCGTCCACATCCTCCACATCCATTGGAGGAGAGCCTGGGCTGTGACGGGGGGAAATGAAGACAAGAAAAAGCACAAGGGAAAGGCAAGAGCGAAAACCGGGCAACTTACCAGCACCAGGCTGTGCAGCGGAAGATCCCTCCCCGCTGGCGTCGGACGCCGGGGGCGGGCCGCCAGCACCCAAGTCCTCCTCCTCCTCCATGCGTGTGGGCTCCGTGCTTCGTGCCCTTGCCAGGGACGCCCCTCGTGGCGGCGTGGTCGATGGGGGTGGCGTGTTGGGAGTGGGCCCCCGCGGCTCCTCCTGCTGCTGCTCCCGTCCTACAGAACCGGCAAGGTCGACGCCTTCAGCATCTGACGCCTACTGCATGTCGAGCGAAAAAAGGTTGGCGGACTTACCCTGGGGGCTGTGCCGGGGGCTGCCGTCGGAGCTGCTCAACACCACCAGTGGTGTCTGTATAGCCCCGGCCGGGGGCTGGCTGCTCGCTGAAGCCTTGGCCCTCTTCACCCTCTGGGCCAACGTCTGTGCGTCCCTGAAGAAGCGAGGACAAGTTAAGATAAGTGGCATGATCAAGAGAGATGGGGGTGACGATGAAGAATACTTACTCATCGTCCATCCCCTCCTCCTCTGCCGTTTTCCTCTTCCTCTTCGGGCTGAGGGGCCCGAGGTCGAAGGGGAGCTCCGCATCGCCTTCCGAATCAACGTCTGCCGGGGGAGGCGAAGGAGGGAACGGGGTTCGTGCGCGCCTCGACGGAGAGGGATCTGCCGCTTTCTTCTTCTCGGCGACCTTCGCCGACTTCCTCGCCGCCATGGCCCTCGTGAGGCACCCGGACTCCTCCAGGGCCAATTGAGGCTGCGCAGCCTTGTTGGGCCGGACTGGCTCACCGGAGCAGGCCTGCCGCAAGACTCGCCCTCTTCCCCTGATGGGCGCCGAGCCAGCCGCCACATCCTCCGACGACGACGACTCATCGGCCACATCCTCGACCAATGGGGCCCCGGTGCTGGCGCTGCTAGCTTCTCCTGCAGCCGCTGCCCACTAGGCGAACTCCTCCTCCTCCGCGGCCGCGGCGTCCTGGTCCTCCATACCTCCGGCGCTGCCGGCCTCCTTGATGAGCTGCGCCTCCTTCGCCCTGGCGGCGATGTAGTCCAGCTCCTCCGGGGTGGTGTCTGTGACGAGCCACCGCTCGTCGTCGGGGTTGACACACACCTCGACCAGGGAATCGAAGAACTGCTGCACGACCTCGTCCTCCGGCTCCTGCCAGCTCGGGACGGGGCCGTGCGCGCTACATTCCGGCATCATGGCGATGATTTCGGACTGGCGCGAATTGTTGCACAGCGGGACCACTCCCGCTGGTAGCTTGAAGAACTGCCCCTTGATGGCCTTGGCGGCGGCCTTCGCCGCCTTGCCGGTCCGCTCGACTTCACCGCCGTGACTCACATCCAGCTGGAAGAGCCGCTGACAGAAATGGGCATGTCCCATCACTGTAAAGTAGTGCTTGAGGCCGGTGCGGAGCCGCATCACGTCGGCCGGGTTCCTGAAGGGCTAGGCCGTCCTCCCCTTTTGGTGAAGTGAGCGATCCGACGGCGGATGAAATCCGCCCCGATCATCTCGAGGGTGAGTCCGGCTTGGACAAGCCGGGTGATCCTGGTGACGACAACGGCGAGCTTCCCGTCGGCGGCGTCGACATTGCTCCAGTCGCTGCCGCGGACAGGCAGCACCCGGCGGACCTTGCAGAACGTTGGCGGCTCTTCCTCCTCGATCAAGCACCACCGGCCGTGCCACTCGTCCCACCTCTCCTTCATGGAGCCGTCCGGGTACACCACCTTGAGTATCGGAATCCAGGCAATGCCTCCGGAGACCGAGCCTCCCGTCTGGATCCGAGGGATGAAGTAGTGGCGGAAGAGCGCCGTGTTGGGCTGCACTCCGACAAAGCCCTCACAGAGGTGCGCGAAGAAGGCTATGCACGCCACCGCATTTGGGGTGAAATCCAAAAGACGGAAGCCAAAAGTGTGCATGATGTCGCAGAAGAAATCGGAGAAGGGGGGACACAACCCGCAGGAGAAGTAATCAACGAAGAAGGGATACCGATTTGACCTGGGCGGAGCGCAAGCGGCCGGAACGACGCGCGTCGCCGGATGGCCCAAGCCCTTCGCCCGATCCCCCGTCTCCGCCCCCCAAAGGGGTTTGAAGACGGCCCGGAGCTGGAAGACGTCGACCGACGACGGGATGAAGATGGCGGCCTTCGTCCGATCCCCCGTGAATGCGCCCTCCGGCGGCGCCGAAGGCCCGGCACCCTTGGCCGCCCCTTTGCCCTTGACAGGTTTGGACGCCATGGCGGCTGAATGGGAAGGCTGAGGGGAGGGATGGCAAAGCAACGGCGGCAGACGACGGCGAAGGCTTCGGAAGGAAGGAAGCAAGGGAACATCGGCTCTGAGATTGGAAGGGGCGCGAGGAAAGTGGAGGAAGTGAGCAGCGCGCTCGCGGTTATTCCTTTTTATGGGGAAGGCGAGGGCCGCCTCCTTTCACATTTACTGCGACGTGACGCATGCGTGCGGAAACCGCCCCCATGCATGCCGCCCATGTCACGCACGCCCCTCCACCCCGCGCCGCTCACGGGGGCCGTGGGAGGCGTAGCGCACAATTTTTTTTACCACGGTGAGAACCACCCCGCCTGCCCACGCACCGTTCTGAGCCTGGCCCAACAACGTGTTGCGCTTATGTGTGGCCCAGGCCCGGGGGCTCCTGTCGGTGTAGAAAAAGAGGGGTGCACTTTTTGTACCCCTATGACTGTGCACGGGCAGTCTGAGCCACGACGCCATCCCACCAAGCAAGGCAAGGGAGGCAAGCCGGGGCAAGACTGAAGCTTGATGAAGACTGGAGCGACACCAAGAACAAGACCACGAAGAGCAAGGGGACGAAGCGGTTTCCCCCGGCAAGATCCTTGCCGGGGCCGGCTCTGGCAGCCCCGGCAAGACCCTTGCCGCGGCAGCTCGCCCCCCGCCTATAGAGCGAATCACCCTTGAGTCCACCACCCCGATGGGGGGAGGATTCGGGAGATATCCCCGTGGTGGCATGCAGATCTTTTTGAAGACCTTCAAGATCAAATGCAAGGTAAGAAGACAACCCTTGGCGGGATCCCAGCCAAGGAGGCCCATAAGACCCCCAGCAAGCACCTTGCCGGGGATGACAGCAGGCGCCACGGCAAGACCCTTGCCGGGGCCCCGGCAAGGCCCTTGCCGAGGACACCCGTGGGGCCACCATCAGGCCCGCACCAACTAGGTTTCCACCGACCCACGCAGCTGCTGACCCAACCAGCTGGACAGGCTCCTGCGTGGTGGCCCACAGATCTTCATGGAGGCCCGCCGTTGCGCCACCTCAGCTGCCTGTCTGCCTACATGGCACCTCAGGCACCGCTGGCCAGGGCCGTGTCGACACGAGGAGGAGCGGTGACGGACAAGACGGGCGTCTCACCTCGTCCCCGATAAAGCAAGGACACCTAAGCAGGGCGCATGAAATGCACCTTGTCCTGTAATGCGAGGGATAGCCTCGCATCACTGTACCCTTTCCACCTCCTCTGTGCCACTGTGGCAGCCCCTTTTCCCTATAAAAGGAGGCCCAAGGCGACCAGGAGAAGGATTCGGCTGTTCGGAACCCCTCACGACTCTTTTGGAGCTCCTCGTTAGCTGAAGAACACCAACATATAATCCACCAAAGCAGGAGTAGGGTTTTACGCATCTTTGCGGCCCGAACTTGGGTAAAGGAACCGTGTCCTGATCGTTAGATCTGCTCTTCTCTCAACCCCACGCCCCGCAACCGTAGTAGGGATTCTTGTGATCCCATAGGTGTCGATCCAAATACACCGACACGGGCAGGGTCTCGAATGCCTACTCGTGCATACGTACGGCCAGGGCTCGTGTACATGCTTGGGTCAGAACGGAGAAACAACGTCGTCGTCGTGTTCATGGGGAGCCAACCGGCTGGGTCGGAACGGAATGCGTCGTCGTGTTCATCGGGAGGGCTTGGACGAAACAGCCGATGGAAACGAGGCCTGGCGTACCGCAGAACGGAGGAAACAGCCTTGTGTTCGACCGGCCACGTTCGAAACGGGATCCTGTTCATCGGGAGGAGTCTGGCGTACTGCAAAACGGAGGAAAAGGACCTCCTACGGTCAAAACGGGGGTCCTGTTGAACGGGAGGGGTGTGGAATACCGCAAAACTTAGGAAACGGACTTGTGTTGGAGCGCTACTGTCGAAACGGGGGTCCTATTAATCAGGAGGGGTGTGGCGTACCACAAAACGGAGGAAACAAACTTGTGTTGGACGCTACGGTTGAAACGGGGGTCCTGTTCATCGGGAGGGGTTTGGCGTACCGCAAAACAGGACTATACGGGATACTGTTCATCACCACCGCCGTCCCCCTCCAGCCTCCACGGGCTACTGTTCATCCACCGTCGACCTCCTCTAGCCTCCACCTGCGACTGTTCAGCCTCCACCGCACGCTACTCCACTGGCTACTATTCAACCAACCCTCTCCACGGGCTCCTGTTCAACCACCCCTCCACGGGCTCCTGTTCATCCAGCCCTCCACCGTCTACTGTTCATCCAGCCCTCCACGGGGTGGTCCTGTTCATGCAACCCTCCACCGGGTCCTGTTCATGCAGCCGCAACCGGCTCAATCGAACGGGGTCCTGTTCATGCAGAGGCAGCACCACGGGTCCTGTTCAGCCACCCCGACCAGGAACTGTTCATCCAAACCCCACCAGCAACGCTCACTGTTCATGCAGAGGCAACATCGATCAGCTTTAGTTAGCACTAGTAGCGAAGGAATCGCTCGATCGGGTTCAGTTAACAGCCATCGATCGACCACTCGGTTTCAGTAACGCGTAGGCTGCAGTGCAATCGCTCGGGTTCAGTTAGAGCCCAACGCCTCGCTCGGGTTCAGTTAGAGCCCAACACCTCACATCCACGCGCGTGTGTGTACGAGAGAAACACGTATCGCTCGGCCCCGACCATCCACGGTAACCGGGAACACCCCGATATTTTCCTCGCCCTCGCTTCTACCACGGTTTTTTCTGTCATGGACGGCCCAAAGAATGTCATGCAGCTGCATCTCTGGCCCGCCCAGGACGAAAAGCCCATTTTCTGTCATGATTTTTTTTGTCATAGAAGTAGGACCCCACCACATCTATGATGATACCGTGTTTTGTCACAATTATTGTCATAGAAGTGTCATAAGTATGATAGAAAAAAGTTTCGTTCGGACCAAAATGTCACGGATGTGTATTTTTTTTGTAGTGTGAGCCACACGACGCTGGGAGCCCTGCAACGCCGCCCACGCCATCTTCCCCAACACCGGCCGCCCGAGATCGCCGGCTTTGCCCCGACGCCGTTCGTCCCTCCCCGAGCTCTCCGTTCGCCTCGTCGCACTCGCCGTGATCCCCTGACCCTTCTCCTGCCCTCTGTTCCCCCCTAGCACGCCATAGCCGCCGCGCCGCCGCCTGAGCCCGTTGCCGACGTGGCTCCGGCCACGCAAAGGCCTCACCACCCTGTCCAGCATGCTCACCGCACCGCGTAGGCCCTGTAACAGCTAGCCCCACGCCCCCACGGCCACCACAACAACGACCGTGAGCTCACCCGAGCTCCGGCCGCCACCAACGTTGTCGCCGACGACGTTCCGGCCACCCTCAGGCCACGCGCACGGCCACCACTTGATGCGGACGAGCGTCTGCATCACGCATCAGGCTGGCAATGGGAATTGCCCACGCGGGTATTGGACTCCCATCCCCGTCTCCACGACAGCCTTACCATGCCCGTCGCCGTCCCCATACCCGTCTGCGGGGATAAATATTCCCATCCCCATCCCCGTCGGGTTTTTTTCTACCCATGGGGAAACCCACAGACGCTATCAGCAACAACCTCATATAACATTTTAGTAGGAAAAATAGCATTTCAGCACAACAAATAGTATGTTATGTATAGGTTAGGATTTTCCTCGGGCTTTTTGGCCAAAGGGGTGGGATGGGTGAAAAAATCAGTGGGTAAGGGCGTGAATTACATGGGGTCTACTAATTTTTGAGCCTGCATGTAAGGCCTAAACGGGTAAGGCGGGTAACGGGCATGGGTAATGCTATCCCATCCCCATCCCCGTCGTACACGCAGGGTAAGGTATTTTACCCACAAGCTTCCCCGTGTGTATTAAAACTGGCACATCCCCGTCACCTAATAGAGTAATTACCCCCGGGGACACGGGTAATGGTTAACCATTGCCAGCTTGAATCATGCAGCACGTCTCTGCCATCGATTTGGTCACCGGAGGACCAAATCCGAGGCCCTCCGTCGCGTCTGGCCTCGCCGGTGTCGAGCCGCCGGTGGGATTAGGCCGGTTGACGAGGGGTTTGACTCCCCCTGAGTCACTGACATGTGGGACCAGCTTCTGATTAAAATTAGATTAGGATTTAAGTTAAGTGCTAATTGCTGTCATTACTCTGATGTGCAACTAACATGTGGGCCCAGCCCTATTAGTTGTTAGTTAAGTTAAACTAACTTTAGTTAGTTAGCTGTAGTCACTGACATGTGGGTCCCAGCCGCCAGGTTTGACCTAGGCTGGCACCTTTGACTTGCTGATGTCAGCATGACCTAGTGCTGATGCAGTAAAGCCTTTTCTGGAATTTAGATAAATATAAATGATTTATTTATTTTCAGAAAATGCCCTAAACTTCTACAAATCATATAAATTCAACCGTAGCTCCAAATGAAATAATTTATATATGAAAAATTAACAGAAAAATTCAAGGAATCTGTTGATGGCATTATCATGCATGTTTGAGCAACTTATGCCTGCTGATCAGGTCAAATCAATTAAATGGCATTTGAATAACCACATGTGGAGTTTGAATTTGAATCTTGGATTCAAACCAACTTCATTTAAATTGTTGCTAGTTGCATTAGCTCAAACCATAGAATATTGCCATGTCATGATCATGCATCATATTGTTGCATTGCATTGATTGTGTTCCTTCTCTGTTGTCGGTGTTTGTCCCCTCTCAGTAGACGCTGTTCCACGATGTGATCGATAACACTGATGAAGACACAATGATATCTTCAGAAGTGCGAGGCAAGCAAAACCCCATTGAGCATTCTGATACAATCCCACTCTCTCCCTCTTGCTCTCGTTAACTGCATTAGGACAACAATGTTTCGACTGCTATTTGTTGCGGTAGCTAAACCCCTTTTCCTCTGCCTGACCTGTCATTGCCATAGTAAATAGTTGAAACCCACTAGCATGAGTAGGAGTTGTTTGAGTCATGTTGTGCCTACTCATTCATGCTTTTTGGTTATGCCTGCTATGCTTAGAGTTGTGTCGGGTCTGATTCATCGGGGATGAATTGGAGGTGTGTGAACATGTCCTACTGTTGGGAGCTAAGTGTGTGAACACGATTTGGTAAATGTAGCGATGAGAGGCCATGTAGGAGTACATGGTGGATTGTCTCATTAAAACCGTCCTCAGGAACTGACTTCTGCGTTTGTGATCCATGACCAGTTACTTCCACGCATTGGAATGCTTAAGTGCCCCTCTCGACTTATTAATCAACCTGATCTCTGTCTAGGAGTTGCAACTAGTTTCTGGTGTTTGTAGGATGTGTTGGAGGCCGTGTGTAGCACTGACCCTAGGGTGGGCTATGACGCAGTAGATACACCGTGGCACTGTGTACCGAGTCGCCCATTTGGTGCCTCGGGAACCCTATACACATCGTTTGGGGCCTTGAGCGACACCCTGGCCGGATCTCCTTGCGGATGGAACCCGAATAGGCAATACACCTGGACTAGAGAATTGTGTGGTTAGTCAGGTCGTGGCTGACACCCTCGCCAGGCTTCCGGTTGAAGGTTGCCGAGATATATGACGTGTACATGGCGGTAAGTGGCGAGAGCATGTGTGAAGAAGTACACCCCTGCAGGGTTAACATGATCTATTCGAATAGCCGTGTCCGTGGTAAAGGACTTCTGGGTTGCCTGTACAGTTCTTAGACAAGTGAAAGTGGATACTCTAAAATGCGCAAGATAAGCGTGAGTGCTATGGATGGCCTTCTCATAGGGAGACAGGAGTAGATCCATAGTGGTGTATTGATTGGTGAATATGTGGACTCGTGTGCGCCACCTCAAAAGAGTTACCTACAGTCGTAGTTCAGGATAGCCACTGAGTCAAAGCTGGCTTGCTGATGTTAAACTCCACCATCCCTTTGTTGATAATGATGCATATGTAGCTAGTTCTGATGTAAGTCTTGTTGAGTACCTTTGTACTCACGTTTGCTTAAATTATGTTTTTGTAGAGGGGACTTCAGTCTCACTAGTAGTTCCGCGTGGACTTCGATGTTTAGCTTGTTACCTCACCTACGATCTTGTACCCTTGGGAGGGTCTTGTAGATAGTCAGGCTTCTCAGACTTTTTCATTTGTAGTTGTCTGTACTCAGACAAGTTAAGCTTCCGCATGTGCTTGTTGCTTGTATGCTCTGTATGTTGGGTCATGGGACCCATGATTGTAATACTTGGCTCCTCCGAGCCTAATGAATAAATACTTTGAGTTGTAGAGTTTTGGTTGTGATGCCATGTTATATTTGCACATATCGAGCATATTGTTTGTATGATTTGAAATGCATAGTATTTGTGGGATCCGACACCTAGTTGTTTACCCTTGGTAGCCTATCTTATGGGGAAATGCCTCCTAGTGCTTCCACTGAGCCTTGGTAGCTTGCTACTGCTTCGGAACACTTAGGCTGGCCGGCATGTGTCCTTCTTCGTTCCTGTGTGTGTGTCCTTTAGGGGAAATGTCACGCATTGTTCCTTTAAGTCCTTGTAGCTTACTACGACTTGGGTTCATACATTGATTTATAACTAGTCATGTCGGCCCGGGTTCTCTGTCATATGGATGCTAGTGACACTATCATATACCTGAGCCAAAATACACAAACGGTCCCGGGCCAGGTAAGGTGGCACCTGTGGGGATACCGTGCGTGTGGCCGCAAAGTGATATGATGTGTTACATGCTAGATCGATGTGACTTAAGATCGGGGTACTGACAGGTATGCATCCTTGAGCGACAGCGATGAGGAGGGCGTCGGCAATTCATGACGCGTCAAGAGCGAGGGCGACTACTCTGACATGGCGTGACTACCTGTAGCACCATCATCATTGGCTGAGCCTCGGTAGCGCCACCATGTGCACTCGCCCTCCGGTTTCTTCCTGCCCGCTTGAGGGCGGCGCCCTTCCGATCCCGGGAAGGCGCCGACTCCCAGCCGAGTCCTTCTTCTGTCTTCTTCATCTCTCTCCAGGGCCCCTGAGAGGAGGAGAACAGAACGAAGGCATCACGGGGCGCTTATCTTTTTTCATGTTAAAATGTATAGGTGTTTGCCAAACTTTAGTCCAAGTTATGTAATCTTTTCTATCCATGTCTGCGTTATGTAAATGTTGGGGAACGTAGTATTTCTAAATTTTCCTACAATCACGCAAGATCTATCTACTAGATGCATAGCAACGAGAGGGGAGAGTGTGTCTAAGTACCCTAGTAGACCGAAAGCGGAATCGTTTATCAACGTAGTTGATGTAGTCGTACACCTTCACGATCCGTCCCGATCTAGTACCGAACGTACGGCATCTCCGCGTTCAGCACACGTTCAGCTCGATGACGTCCTCACCTTCTTGATCCAGCAAAACGTGCGAAGTAGTAGATGAGTTCCGGCAGCATGACGGCGTGGTGACGGATGTTGATGAAGAACAATCTCCGCAGGGCTTCACCAAGCACTACAGAAACTGGACGGAGGATAAACTAGAGCGTCGGGGTTGCCGGCACACGGCTTGGTGTATCTTGATGTGTCTTTGATGCTAGCCCTACCCCTCTATTTATATGTTGAGCCTTGGGGTCGAAACGTGGAGTAAAAGCCTCCACAAAGTCGGTTTCACCTGAAAGGCAAGAGTCCTTCTCGGACTCCAGGGCCAGACGCCAGGGTTCCCGGCGTCTGGACTCAGAGGCCAGGGTCCCTAGCGTCTGGCCCTGGACTCTGCAAAACTTCCTTTTGCGCTTTCCAAAAACCTTGTGGGCTTTCCCCTTTGGCCCAAATAAAGTGTTCTCGTACCCAAATATTTCGGGAATCATCCGGAACCCCTTCCGGTGAATTCCGGAACCCTTCCGGAGGTCAAACACTATTATCCCATATATTAATCTTTATCTCCGGACCATTCCGGAGTTCCTCATCATGTCCGTGATCACATCCGGGACTCCGAGTAACATTCAGTCACCAACATACATAACTCATTAAATACTATATCATCAATGAACTTTTAAGCGTGCGGACCCTACGGGTTCGAGAACTATGTAGACATGACCAAGACATCTCTCCGCTCAATAACCAATAGCGGAACCTGGATGCCCATATTGTCTCCTACATATTCTACGAAGATCTTTATCAGTCGAACCGCATAACAACATACGTTGTTCCCTTTGTCATCGGTATGTTACTTGCCCGAGATTGGATCGTCGGTATCTCAATACCTATTTCAATCTTGGTACCGGAAAGTCTCTTTACTCATTCCGTAATACATCATATCATGACCAACTCATTAGTCATTTGCTTGCAAGGCTTATTATCATGTGCATTACCGAGAGGTCCCAAAGATACCTCTCCGACGCTCGGAGTGACAAATCCTATTCTTGATCTATGCCAACACCACGAACACTTTCGGAGACACATGTAGAGCATCTTTATAATCACCCAGTTACGTTGTGATGTTTGATAGCACACAAGGTGTTTCTCCGGTATTCGGGAGTTGCATAATCTCATAGTCATAGGAACATGTATAAGTCATGAAGAAAGCAATAGCAGTAAAACTAAACGATCATAGTGCTAAGCTAACGGATGGGTCTTGTCCATCACTTCATTCTCCTAATGATGTGATCTCGTTGATCAAATGACAACTCATGTCTATGGCTAGGAAACATAACCATCTTTGATCAATGAGCTAGTCTAGTAGAGGCATACTAGGGACATATTGTTTTGTCTATGTATTCACACATGTACTAAGTTTCCGGTTAATACAATTCTAGCATGAATAAAAGACATTTATCATGATATAAGGAAATACAAATAACATCTTTATTATTTCCTCTAGGGCATATTTCATTCAGTCTCCCACTTGAACTAGAGTCAATAATCTAGATTACAAAGTAATGATTCTAACACCCATGTAGTCTTGGTGCTGATCATGTTTTGCACGTGGAAGAGGCTTAGTCAACGGGTCTGTGACATTCAGATCCGTGTGTATCTTGCAAATTTCTATGTCTCCCTCCTTGACTTGATCACGGATGGAATTGAAGCGTCTTTTGATGTGCTTTGTTTTCTTGTGAAACCTGGATTCCTTCGCCAAGGCTATTGCTCCAGTGTTGTCACAAAATATTTTCATTGGACCTGATGCACTTGGTATTACACCTAGATCGGACATGAACTCCTTCAACCAGACTCCTTCATTTGTTGCTTCCGAAGCAGCTATGTATTTCGGTTCACATGTAGATCCCGCCACGACATTCTGCTTGGAACTGCACCAACTGACAACTCCAGCGTTCAATAAAAATACATATCCGGTTTGTGACTTAGAGTCATCCGGATCAGTGTCAAAGCTTGAATCGACGTAACCGTTTACAAAGAGCTCTTTGTCACCTCATAAACGAGAAACATATCCTTTGTCCTTTTTAGGTACTTCAGGATGTTCTTGACCGCCGTCCAGTGATCCACCCCTGGATTACTTTGGTACATCCCTGCTAAACTTATAGCAAGGCACACATCAGGTCTGGTACACAGCATTGCATACATGATAGATCCTATGGCTGAGGCATAGGGAATGACTTTCATTTTCTCTCTATCTTTTGCAGTGGTTGGGCATTGAGTCTTACTCAACTTCACACCATGTAACACAGGCAAGAACCCTTTCTTTGACTGATCCATTTTGAACTTCTTCAAAACTTTATCAAGGTATGTGCTTTGTGAAAGTCCAATTAAGCGTCTTGATCTATCTCTATAGATCTTGATGCCTAATATGTAAGCAGCTTCACCGAGGTCTTTTATTGAAAAATTCTTATTCAAGTATCCTTTTATGCTATCCAGAAATTCTATATCATTTCCAATCAACAATATGTCATCCACATATAATATCAAAAATGATACAGAGCTCCCACTCACTTTCTTGTAAATACAGGCTTCTCCAAAAGTCTGTATAAAACCACATGCTTTGATCACCTCATCAAAGCGTATATTCCAACTCCGAGATGCTTGCACCAGTCCATAGATGGATCGTTGGAGCTTGCACACTTTGTGAGCACCTTTAGGATCGACAAAACCTTCTGGTTGCATCATATACAACTCCTCTTTGAGATATCCATTCAGGAATGTAGTTTTGACATCCATTTGCTAGATTTCATAATCATAAAATGCGGCAATTGCTAACATGATTCGGACAGACTTAAGCATCACTACGGGTGAGAAAGTCTCATAGTAGTCAACTCCTTGAACTTGTCGAAAACCTTTCACAACAAGTTGAGCTTTGTAAACAATAACATTACCGTCAGCATCGGTCTTCCTCTTGAAGATTCATTAATTTTCATGGCTTACGGATCATCAGGCAAGTCAACCAAAGTCCACACTTTGTTCTCATACATGGATCCCATCTCAGATTTCATGGCCTCAACCCATTTTGCGGAATCTGGGCTCATCATTGCTTCCTCATAGTACGTAGGTTCATCATGGTCCAGTAACATGACTTCCAGAACTGGGTTGCCGTACCACTCTGGTGCGAAACGTACTCTGGTTGATCTACAAATTTCAGTAGTAACTTGATCCGAAGTTTCATGATCATCATCATTAGCTTCCTCACTAATTGGTGTAGGAATCACTAGAACTAGTTTCCGTGATGTACTACTTTCCAATTCGGGAGAAGGTACAATTATCTATTCAAGTTCCACTTTCCTCCCACTCACTTCTTTCGAGAGAAACTCCTTCTCTAGAAAGGATCCATTTTTAGCAACAGATATTTTGCCTTCGAATCTGTGATAGAAGGTGTACACAACAGTCTCCTTTGGGTATCTTATGAAGACACATTTCTCTAACTTGGGTTTGAGCTTATCAGGTTGAAGCTTTTCCACATAAGCATCGTAGCCCCAAACTTTAAGAAATGACAACTTTGGTTTCTTGCCAAACCACAGTTCAAAAGGCGTCATCTCAACGGATTTAGATGGTGCCCTATTTAACGTGAATGCAGTTGTCTCTAAAGCATAACCCAAGAACGATAGTGGTAAATCGGTAAGAGACATCATAGACCGCACCATATCTAATAAAGTACGGTGGCGACGTTCGGACACACCATTACGATGTGGTGTTCCGGGTGGCGTGAGTTGTGAAACTATTCCACATTGTTTCAAATGAAGACCAAACTCATAACTCAAATATTCACCTCCACGATCAGATCGTAGAAACTATATTTTCTTGTTACGATGATTCTCTACTTCACTCTGAAATTCTTTGAACTTTTCAAATGTTTCAGACTTGTGCTTCATCAAGTAGATATACCCATATCTTCTTAAATCCTCAGTGAAGGTCAGAAAATAATGATACTAGCCGCGAGCCTCAACACTCATTGGTCCACATACATTTGTATGTATGATTTCCATCAAATCTGTTGCTCGCTCCATTGTTATGGAGAACGGAGTTTTAGTCATCTTGCCCATGAGGCATGGTTCGCAAGCACAAGTGATTCATAATCAAGTGATTCCAAAAGTCCATCACTATGGAGTTACTTCATGCGCTTTACACCAATATGACCTAAACGGCAGTGCCACAAATAAATTGCACTATCATTATTAACCTTGCATCTTTTGGCTTCAATATTATGAATATGTGTATCACTGCGATCGAGATCCAACAAGAATAGACCACTCTTCAAGGGTGCATGAACATAAAAGATATTACTCATATAAATAGAACTACCATTATTCTCCAATTTAAATGAATAACCGTTTCGCAATAAACAAGATCTAGATATAATGTTCATGCTTAACGCTGGCACCAAATAACAATTATTCAGGTCTAAAACTAATCCCGAAGGTAGATGTAGAGGTAACATGCCAACAGTGATCACATCGACTTTGGAACCATTTCCCAAGCGCATCGTCACCTTGTCCTTAGCCAATCTTCGTTTAATCCGTAGCCCCTGTTTCGAGTTACAAATATTAGCAACCGAACCGGTATCGGATACCCAGGTGCTACTACGAGCATTAGTAAGGTACACATCAATAACATGTATGTCATATATACCTTTGTTCACCTTGCCATCCTTCTTATCCGCCAAATACTTGGGGCAGTTCCGATTCCAATTCCCAGTCCCTTTGCAGTAGAAGCACTCAGTTTCTGGCTTGGCTCCAGACTTGGTTTTCTTCGTGGGAGTAGCAACTGTCTTGCTATTCTTCTTGAAGTTCCCCTTCTTTCCCTTGCCCTTTTTCTTGAAACTAGTAGTCTTGTTAACCATCAACACTTGATGCTCCTTTTTTATTTCTACCTCCGCAGCTTTGAGCATAACAAAGAGCTCGGGAATTGTCTTCTGCATCCCTTGCATGTTATAGTTCATCACGAAGCCTTTATAGCTTGGTGGCAGTGATTGAGAACTCTATCAATAACACTATCTTCATCAACTTTGCAATCAAGTTGAGTCATATGATTATAGTACCAGACATTCAGAGCAAGTGTTCACTGATAGAACTATTCTCCTCCATCTTGCAGCTGTAGAACTTATTGGAAATCTCATATTTCTCAATTCGGGCATTTGCTTGAAATATTAACTTCAACTCCTGGAACATCTCATATGCTCCATGACGTTCAAAACGTCGTTGAAGTCCCAGTTCTAAGCCGTAAAGCATGGCACACTGAACTATCGTGTAGTCATCAGACCGTGTCGGCCAGACGTTCAAAGCGTCTACATTAGCGGGAGGGGGCTTGTCACCTAGCGGTGCTTCAAGGACATAATTCTTCTGTGTAGCAATGAAGATAATCCTCAAGTTACAGACCTAGTCCGTGTAGTTGCTACCATCATCTTTCAACTTAGCTTTCTCTAGGAATGCATTAAAATTCAACGGAACAATAGCACGGGCCATCTATCTACAACAACATAGACATGCAAAATACTATCAGGTACTATGTTCATGATAAATTAAAGTTCAATTAATCATATTACTTAAGAACTCCCACTTAGATTGACATCCCTCTAATCATCTAAGTGATCACGTGATCCATATCAACTAAACCATGTCCGATCATCACGTGAGATGGAGTAGTTTTCAATGGTGAACATCTTATGTTGATCATATCTACTATATGATTCACGCTCGATCTTTCGGTCTCCAGTGTTCCGATGCCATATCTGCATATGCTAGTCTCGTCAAGTTTAACCCGAGTATTCTGCGTGTGCAAAACTGGCTTGCACCCATTGTATGTGAACTTAGAGCTTATCACACCCGATCATCACGTGGTGTCTCGGCACGACAAACTTTCGCAACGGTGCATACTCAGGGAGAACACTTGTACCTTGAAATTTTGTAAGGGATCATCTTATAATGCTTCCATCGATCTAAGAAAAATAAGATGCATAAAAGATAAACATCACATGCAATCAATATAAGTGATATGATATGGCCATCATCATCTTGTGCCTTTGATCTCCATCTCCAAGGCACCGTCATGATCACCATCGTCATCGGCGCGACACCTTGATATCCATCGTAGCATCATTGTCGTCTTGCCAACTATTGCTTCCACGACTATCGCTACCGCTAAGTGATAAAGTAAAGCAATTACATGGCGGTTGCATTTCATACAATAAAGCGACAACTATATGGCTCCTGCCAGTTGCCGATAACTTTACAAAACATGATCATCTCATACATTACCGTATAACTCATCATGTCTTGACCATATCACATCACAACATGCCCTGCAAAAACAAGTTAGACATCCTCTACTTTGTTGTTGCAAGTTTTACATGGCTACTACGGGCTTAGCAAGAACCGTTCTTACTTACGCATACAAAACCACAACGATTTTTCGCCAAGTATGTGCTGTTTTAACCTTCACAAGGACCAGGAGTAGCCACACTCGATTCAACTAAAGTGAGAGAGACAGACACCCACTAGTCACCTTTAAGCAACAAGTGCTCATAACGGTGAAACCAGTCTCGCGTAAGCATACGCGTAATGTTGGTCCGGGCCGCTTCATCTCACAATACCGCCGAACCAAAGTATGACATGCTGGTAAGCAGTATGACTATTATCGCCCACAACTCACTTGTGTTCTACTCGTGCATATGATATACGCATAGACCTGGCTCCTGATGCCACTGTCGGGGAACGTAGTATTTCAAAATTTTCCTACGATCACGCAAGATCTATCTACTAGATGCATAACAACAAGAGGGGAGAGTGTGTCTACGTACCCTCGTAGACCGAAAGCGGAAGCGTTTATCAACGCGATTGATGTAGTCGTACACCTTCACGATCCGTCCCGATCTAGTACCGAACGTACGGCACCTCCGTGTTCAGCACACGTTCAGCTCGATGACGTCCTTGCCTTCTTTATCCAGCAAGACGGGTGAAGTAGTAGATGAGTTCCGGCAGCACGACGATGTGGTGACGGTTGTTGATGAAGAACAATCTCTGCAGGCCTTCACTAAGCACTACAGAAACTAGACATAGGATAAACAAAAGGGTCGGGGTTGCCGGCACACGGCTTGGTGTATCTTGATGTGTCTTGGGTGCTAGCCCTACCCTTCAATTTATATGTTCAGCATTGGGGTCGAAACTTGGAGTAAAAGCCTCCACAAAGTCGGTTTCACCCGAAAGGCAAGAGTCCTTCTCGGACTCTAGGGCCAGACGTCAGGGTTCCCGGCGTCTGGACCCAGACGCCAGCGACCCTGGCGTCTGGCCCCTGGACTCCGCAAAACTTCCTTTTGCGCTTTCCAAAAAGCTTGTGGGCTTTCCCCTTTGGCCCAAGTAAAGTGTTCTCGTACCCAAACATTTCGGGAAACATTCGGAACCCCTTCCGGTGAATTCCAGAACCCTTCCGGAGGTCAAACACTATTATCCCATATATTAATCTTTATCTCCGCACCATTCCAGAGTTCCTCGTCATGTCCGTGATCAGATCCGGGACTCCGAATAACATTCGGTCACCAACATACATAATTCATTAAATACTATATCGTCAACGAATGTTTTAGCGTGCGGACCCTACGGGTTTGAGAACTATGTAGACATGACCGAGACATCTCTCCGGTCAATAACCAATAGTGGAACCTGGATGCCCATATTGGCTCCTACATATTCTACGAAGATCTTTATCGGTCGAACCGCATAACAACATACGTTGTTCCCTTTGTCATCGGTATGTTACTTGCCCGAGATTCGATCGTCGGTATCTCAATACCTAGTTCAATCTCGTTACCGGCAAGTCTCTTTACTCGTTCCGTAATACATCATATCATGACCAACTCATTAGTCATTTGCTTGCAAGGCTTATTATGATGTGCATTACCGAGAGGGCCCAAAGATACCTCTCCGACACTCGGAGTGACAAATCCTATTCTTGATCTATGACAACACCACGAACACTTTAGGAGACACCTGTAGAGCATGTTTATAATCACCCAGTTACGTTGTGATGTTTGATAGAACACAAGGTGTTTCTCCGATATTTGGGAGTTGCATAATCTCATAGTCATAGGAACATGTATAAGTCATGAATAAAGCAATAGCTGTAAAACTAAATGATCATAGTTCTAAGCTAACAGATGGGTCTTGTCCATCACATCATTCTCCTAATGATGTGATCTCGTTGATCAAATGACAACTCATGTCTATGGCTAGGAAACATAACCATCTTTGATCAATGAGCTAGTCTAGCAGAGGCATACTAGGGACATACTGTTTTGTTTATGTATTCAAACATGTACTAAGTTTCCGGTTAATACAATTCTAGCATGAATAAAAGACATTTATCATGATATAAGGAAATACAAATAACATCTTTATTATTGCCTCTAGGGCATATTTCTTTCAGTAAAAATCTGTACTTGCTTATTAGCGTATCAATGAAAAGACGAGCCTTGCCGGGTACTTGTGCATGTATGGTATCCATGCATAGGTGGAATGCCTCTAGACGCTTAAATAAACAAGTTCTCCCTAGCAGGCTTTCCTGCCGGTACACTCGGTTTGTTGCCACGGGGCTAGGCATGATGGGCATTAAACCATAAAGAGGGACTAGCCCCCTGCCAATCCTTTTCCGCCAAAGGCAACTGCGACCATCCTGACCGAAGCAACGTTCGAGCCAAGGGATGGGATCACCTAAGTTTCAAAGGTGATGTGGTTTTCATATGCATACATCTTGTTTTAAAGAACACGTTTGGATAAAAAGAAAACTTATCTGTTTGGCTTGCCGAGGATCGCTGTGTAGGCTTGTCTTCATTTCTTCTCTTCGGGACCAAGTCCGTGGTAAGAATCCTGAAGCTTGATGCATATGAAACAATGCCATATGCAATCTTATCTATATGAACATGCCATGCTCATGATATGCTTATGCATGCATGCAATCTTCTTCGGGGACCCCCTAGCGCTTCATTTATTTTTCTGTTGCTCAGGGTTTGCGCTTGGATTTGAACAAAGGGTTGCATGCAACTGAGGAAAAGCTTGTACAAAAGGGTGGCTGCCGGGCATGGCCCAACAGCTGCGCCTTACGGGTAGAACTTACGGAGATGCTCAATGTTCCATGAGTTTTGCAATCGAATGCCATCTTCGGTCTCCAGAAGGACTGCGCCAGGTCTGGTGACCCATACTACCTGGTAATGGCCTTCCCACTTTGGCGTCAACTTGTTTGTACGCTTGGCGGACTGAACGCGCCTAATTAAGGACAAGGTCACCTTTGTCAAAACTCCGGGTGTTAACCCTGCGGCTGTGATAGCGATGCAGGGCTTTCTCGTAGCGTGGAGCAAATGTAGCAGGCCAGAGACGGTTCTCCTCAAGTAGCACAACATCGTCACGCCGGTGCTGTTCTTGCGCTACTTCATCATAGGCAAGCACTCGAGGAGACCCGTAAATGAGTTCCGTGGGGATAAGTGCTTCTGCCCCATAGACTAGGGAGAAGGGAGTCTATCCGGTGGCTCGATTTGGTGTCGTACGGAGGGACCAGAGAACCACCGGCAGCTCGTTTATCCATGGCCTGCCACACTTTTTCCACCTATCAAATGTTCTTGTCTTCAGGCCTCGTAGCACTTCAACGTTCGCCCTCTGAGCTTGTCCATTGCTACTTGGGTGAGCCACTGATGCGAACGAAATCTTGCTTCTGAGGGCATGAATGTATTGCATGAAGGCGCGGCTCGTGAATTGGGTGCCATTGTCAGTGATGATCCAGGCAAGGACTCCGAAGCGTCACACCAATCCTTTGAAGAACTTGATAGCTGACTGAGCGGTCACCTTTATCACGGGCTCAACTTCCGGCCACTTTGTAAAATTGTCGATTGTGAAGAGCAGGAATTCAGAGCCCCCGGTAGCACGGGGAAAGGGGCCCAAGATATCAAGCCCCAGATCGAAAATGGCCATGACGAAGGGATCGTTTGAAGAGCTCGGGTAGGCTGGTGGATATTCTTGGAATGGAACTGGCAGGCTTAACATCTGGTGACTAGCTCAATTGCATCTTGGAGGGCAGTGGGCCAATAGAATCCTTGCTGGAAAGCCTTCCCAACCAGAGCCCTCGATCCAATGTGGGAGCCACAAATACCCTCGTGTATCTCCGCCAGCAGCTCCTTTCCTTCTTCCCGGCAAATACACTTCAATTTCACACCATTGGGCCTTATTCTATAAAGTGTGTTGTCAATGAACTGATACATACTGGCCCTCCGGGCTACTGTTTCAGCTTCTTCTTGCCCTTCGGAAAGTTTTCCTGTGTGGAGGAAATGGAAAATGTTTTGTGCCCAAGTTGGAGCCTGTGGCTCGGCAACGAGGATCAATGGCATCTCCTCAATCTTGGAAGCGCACTCCTCAACCGTAGATGTCGAAAGTTTGGCGGGAGGGTGCGGCTTACTGATCAAAGGGGAGTTGTTCCCGCCAAGCCCCCTGCCGGAGGTTTCAGTAAACTCTGCCGGGATAGGCTTGGCGGAGTCCATTTTCCTCCTCTTCCCGGCCATTGTTGCTGGGGACATGGAGGGTTGAGTCAGACGGAGAACAAAACTCCCTTGTTCCATAGGGAATTTTTATGCAACACACTTGACAGATGATCAGCTAGGCTATTTTCCGCACGAGGAACGTGCTCTGTTTGTAACATGTTAAAGCGCTCCGCCAACTTTCTCACTTCCTTCATGTATGCCTCCGTCAACGGGCCTGATAATCCTTGTTTACTTGCCTCACCATGAGTTGTGAATCTCTGCGAATGATCAGCTTCTTGCTTCCTAATTCTGTGGCAATTCCGAGCCCCGCAAGGAGTCACTCGTACTTTGTCGTGTTATTGGTTGCCTCCTCTCGGGGGAAATCCATTTGGACGATGTACTTGAGGTGCTCCCTAGTGGGAGCAACCAAAAGCATGACAGCACCTGCACCCTGTAGGGAGAAGGCACCATCAAAGTACATGATCCATTCTTGGGGCGCTTCCTTGCCGGGGATGACTATCTCCAATACTTCTTCGTCAGGGGTAGGTGTCCATTCTGCAATGAATTCAACCAGTGCTCTGCTCTGAATAGTTGATGTGCTTTCAAACTTCAAACCAAAGCTGGATAACTCCAAAGCCCATTCCACAATTCTGCCAGTGGCCTCAGGGTTCCGGAGTATACGTCGCAAGGGGAAGCGGGTGACAACTGTAATCTCGTCGGCTTGGAAGTAGTGGTGCAGTTTCCTTGAGGCCATGATGAGGCCAAAAAACAACTTTTGCACAACAAAGTACCTTGATCTAGCCCCCTGCAATAGGGTGTGGACGAAGTACACTGGGCACTGCACCACTTTCTTCCTTGCCGCCACCATGGAGCTGCCTCCACTGCCATGCTCTTCCTTGTCTTGCACTGCCTTTGACCTTGCCGGGATGGGTTCACTTTCCTTTCTGGAGGGGACTGTAGGGACGTCTGTCATGTCATCTACCTCCCGCTGCGCCACTAGTGCTGCACTAACCACTTGGTTAGTTGCTGCTAAGTATAGGAGCAACGACTCTTGTGGTTTGGAAACGTCCAAGGTGGGGAGGAAAGGTAGGTCTTGAAATATTGTAGTGCAGCGTCTGCCTCCGAGGTCCACTCCATGGGCCCTACCTTCTTTAAGATTTTGCAGAATGGCAAGGCGCGCCCAACGGACTTGGAAATGAACATGCTCAGCGCGGCAACACATCCAGTCAAACGCCTCACATCCTTAACTGTCTTAGGTACCTGAATTTGCTCGATAGCTTTGATCTTGTCGGGCTTGGCCTCTATCCCTCGATGGGACACAAAGAAGCCAAGTAGCTGGCTGGAATGGACGCCAAACACACACTTCTCCGGGTTTAACTTCAGGTTGAGCTTGCACATATTTGCAAAGGTCTCTTCCAAGTCTTGAATGAGAATCAACCTGTCCTTGGTTTTGACCACTATATCATCCATGTAAGCCTCAACATTTTTGTGCAATTGTGACTCAAATCCAATCTGTAAGGCTCTTGCAAAAGTGGTTCAAACGCTCTTCAACCTAAAGGGCATCCGTACAAATCAGTACGTGCCGCATGGGGTTATGAACGCGGTGTTCTCCTCATATTCTCTAGACATGAAGATTTGGTGATATCCGGAGTAGGCATCCAAGAAAGAAAGTAGGTCACCCCCGGAGGTCGAATCCACTATTTGGTCGATGTGCGGCAAGGGGAACAGATCCTTCGGGCAGGCTTTGTTGAGATCAGTGAAATCTATGCAAAGTCTCCATTTCCCATTAGCCTTGCGCACCACTACTGGATTAGCTAACCACGTTGATGCAACACTCCCCTGACCAAACTAGCTGCCTCAAGTCTCTTGATCTCCTCGACAATGAACATCTGTCATTCCAATGCTTGCTTCCGAACCTTCTTCTTGATGGGCCGGGCGTGTGGGTAGACAGCAAGGTGGGGCTCAATTACCTCCCTGGGAACACCGGGGATGTCAGATGGTTGCCATGCAAACACATCGACATTCGCCCGTAGGAAGGAAACGAGCATGCTTTTCTATTTGTCGTCGAGGGTGGCGCTGATGGTGATGGTACCTTCAGCGCCAGCCAGCCCTACCGGGACCTTCTCCACAGCGGGTGCGGCAACCTTGGATTTCTTGCTATTGGAACTCTCCAGCAAGTCTCAACGTACATAGTGTACTCCGGAGAGGTACTCTTCTCGGATTCCTTGCTGATGTCCATGCTAGCTTTCTGCTTTTTCTTGCTTTCCTTGGCGGGAGCAGTTATCTCTGTGGTCTCTGTCGCAACTGCCTCCCGGTACATCTTGTCCACGCATATGACTGCGTTTTTCTTTTCCGATGGAATGGAGATAATGCCCATGGGCCCTGGCATCTTTAGGGTATTGTAGGCATAGTGGGATGCAGCCATGAATTTGGCCAGGGCTGGGGACCAATGATTCCATTGTACGGAAGGGGGAGCACAACCACATCAAAAACGATCTTCTCAGTCAGGTATTTTAACTCCCCTCCGAATGTCACCGACAGTGTGATCTTTCCCTTAGGACGTCTCATATCAGGGTTGATTCCTTGGAATGTGCCAGTAACATTGAGCTCTGCGTCTGCTATTTGGAGTTTACTGATGACCTTTGGAGAAATCAGATTCAACCCGGCCCCGCCGTCAACCAACATCTTTGTGACCTTGAGGTTGCAGATTGTTGGTGAGACCAATAATGGCAAGCACCTTACTGCTTTAGTGCATTCAAGGTGGTCCTCTTCATCAAAAATGACGGGCGTGCGAGACCACTTGAGTGGCTTCCGAGAATTTGCCGATGGCTCCACAACATTAACTTCACGCGCTCACTGTTTACTTTGGCGGTGAGAGGAGTGCAGAGATGCACCCCCATCAATGCATAGGGCATCAGTGGCTTTCTAGAATTCCTGCTCGCTGGTTTCCTCCTCATCTCCTTCATTAGTCTTGTCATCACAATCCTTCTTATCACGGCCCCTGGCGGGGTTTCCTTTATACTGAGATGTATTGCCGGGGCGATTTTCACCACCGCCGCGACCCTTCCCGCCAACGCCATCCCGATCATTTTCCTTGTCACGCTTCTCATACTCAGTCCTCTGTTTCTTGACAACCTGCTCAACATGATGACATTCTTGAAGATCGTGGCCTTTAGACCGATGGATCTTGAAGTACTACCCATCATCTTTCCCAGCTTTCTCGGTAGCCCCGGCTTCCCGGCAGTCAGTACACGCGGTAACTTCCTTGGTGGGGGCCTCGATTCTGGCCTTCTTGCCGGTACTAGGTGTGCTCGATCCTTCAACAGTCATTACCACCTTATCCTTGCGCTTCTAATTGCATTTCTTGCTCTTGTTCTTCTGGCTGGTGGTGTCGACGCCATCCTCTGAGTCGACGATGTTGCCATTTTCTTCTCCAGGGAGTTGCATCCCTTCCTCCATGTGAGCACATTTCTCCACCAGAGTGTACAACTCATTCACAGTCTTGGGAAGCCGCACGTTCATCTTAGAACGCAGCCTGCGGTTGCGCACATTGGACTGGAATGCGGCTATCATAACTACCGGGTGAATATCTGGAATGTTTCTATGCACTTGATTGAACCTTTGCATTTACTTCCATAGAGTCTCTCATTATTTCTGCGGAAGAAGCTGCAAGTCGCTGGGCCGCCCTGGTTCTTGATGGCCGCCGATGAAGGCGCCAACAAACTCACGACAGAGATCAGCCTAGGTCGAGATGGAGTTCTCCAGCAGGTGCATCTTCCAAGAGCTCATATTTGGCTTGAGTTCCAAAGGGAAGTAATTAGCGGACACCTTCTCGTCTCTTCCCCCGGCAGCTTGAACAACGATGGTGTAGATGCTAAAGAACTCTACAAGGTTCAGCCTTTCATCATAGTTCTCAGGTATCTCTGGCTTAAACATGCGGGAAGATGGCCAACGAACATGCCGCAACTCGCGGGTGAAAGTGAGGCAGCCAAGCTCAAAAGACAGGTATCTGCTCGCATCAAGCATGGGCTCATCAACGTCGAGGCCATCGCACCTATCAGATTGGTGGTGCGCTCTGCAGCTTTGCTCTATGGGGACGCGCACGTCTCCCTTTTGCCCGTCCTCTAAGGCTCGCCGCTGGTCCTGACGGCTTGGTCATGCGGTTCCGGCCGCGGTCTCTGAGCTGGCTGCTATGGAGGGGACTGCATCATGGGTGTGACCCTCTCCATGCGGCTAGTAGATCGGGTCGTCATTGCCGCCAACGAAGGCCATGGTGGGCCCGCTCACCGTGATCCTACCACTTTGGCGAAATCAATCAAACTCCGACTGGTGGCATTCCACTCATCCATTTGATCGGCCGCTGGCGGAAATCTCAACAGGAGCTGGGCCCGCGCCATGGCCTCCGAGGCAGTGCTCAGCATGTATGACGATGTAGACCACAATGTCCCATGGCTTCTGGCAGCGCTGACATTGACAGCGCCGTGCTCTCGCCATCGCGAGCCGGTCACCAAGGTGGCATGGTGACGAGGCGAATGTGCTTGGGGGTCTATGGCTCCGTCAGGCGCATCGGCCCGACCGACTCGCCCAAGGGATGGCGCAAGCCCAGCGGCTGCACCCAGGGCAAGGGCAGCCAGAGGGGCACGGTTCGCCCCAGAGTGAGCTTCGTCGCTGCGGCTCCGCCCTTTGGGGGAATGGAGAGGGGGAGATGGAAAAATCTCACCACCCGTGTTTAGTGGAACGTGCCCGCTGGGGCTATGCTGATGATGTCCTCCTCCTCCGGTGCCCCCTGCTCCCGCTTCGGCCGCGGGGAGGTGGTGATGATGCCGCCTGCACCGACCACGACTCCCACAGCACCCACGTTCCCGTGCACCCCGTCAACCCCGCGGTCTCGACGGCCGCGTGTGGAGAGGCTTTCGAGCTGGATGGGTGAGCTGTAGCACCGAATTTCTTCTTGGGCGCCATGGATGATGGAGTCGTTCATGAAGAAAACAATGATGACGAGGACGCCCTACGTACGCTCTCGGATTCGCGCAAGCACTTCCCCCTACCTGGCACGCCAAAGATGCCATGGGAAAACATGGCCACCTATGGGGCCATCGGCCCCTTTTGGTTCGGTAAGGGGGAAGAGCGCGTTGCAAAAAGAGTGGAGCGCGTGGGGCAGCACGGCAGTGATGGCACGGGCTGTTTTTACCCAGGTTTGGGCTGCCGTGAGGCATAAAACCCAACTCCTACTTTGGTGGATTGATGGATTGGACCGTAGTGGAGATGCAGTGCTCTTGCCTGGCAAGGTAGCCTAAGGGCGAAGGCGGCTACGCGCGTATGGGTGTACAATGGTCCCGTTCCTTTCTACGATCGCCACGATCCTCCATTTATAGATCAAGGGGTTACCACAATGGCAAATCAGTCATTTTGTACTAATTAGATAACAAATAGTGCTATCATACCTAACTCTGTAGACAAGACAAGGTGCATTGAATGCACCGCTTAGTGTCACATCGATGTGTAGCCCTACAAGCCTTACTAGGCTGATTCGCCAACTTCTCGCCTGCCTGCATGACACGTCGCTAGACGAGTGTCATCAGTTGGTTTTTTCCTTTGGAAGTGGCTGCCACGTACCGAATTACCACTACAAGAAATATGTCAACTTATGAGCTTTTGTCAGTGACCCTGGGAGAATTGGTCATAAATCTACGACCATTTGAGACCAATTGGTCAAAAGTTGTTCGGGGGGCTCCAAACCCTAAACTATAACGACCATTTTGGTCAAAAAGGTCATATTTTCCTTACACGAAATGGTCATAAAGCAGACAGTACTGGTCCACTGCCTTATTTCTAGCTTATCACGACCAATATAAATGGTCGTAACCTTGTATGTTGTGGTGGATTGCTATGACTAGGCGCCACCTCATCAGTTTTGCCTATGTGTCATGTACATGTGTCAATTTTTGCCCTAGGTTGTGAAGCAACCTATATTTCTGTCATTCCCAAAATTCCTAAAAAAATCTCATAAATTATTTGGGTCATATATTCGTCAAATATGTAGAAAACCTTCCTTGCGTAGTTCAAAAGTAATTCAACAATATTCATTTTCCTATTCTGTTCAGATCAGCACTTTATGAAGGAAGTGCTATTTTTATATTATTTATTGCCCTCAAAAATTTTGGGCACTCTTTCCTATCCAAATCATTTCCTAATGACAAAATTTACCTCCATTTGCAAAGTTTTTGTTCAACTAGACGCTTTGTGAAGGAAGTACTAGCTATGCATATCCAAATAGCATGAAATTTATACAGTGCCTTCATAGGCCCAAATTATCACCCTCCTCCAAATTGCAGCTCAATCAAATAATCTATGTGAGTCCTGCTTTAATTTTTTATTTTCTATCCAGATTGGCACATTTCAAAGCATGTGCTATCTATACCACTCCAATTGCCCTCAAACTTTTTGGTAAATCTTCCATATCCAAATCATTGCCACATGCCAATATTCAGCTCCATTTGCCTATTAAATCTTCCTCAACAAATTTCCAAAGTTTCTATCCAGAGAGAAGCTTTGTTAAGGAAGTACAAGCTAGGTTTATCCAAATGGTATAAATTTTTTACAGTGTTTTCCCATGCCCAAATGACCATACTCCACAAAATTTCAGCTCAATACATTGATTCATTTGAGCCCATCTTCAATATTCATATTTTTGCCTGATGTGGTACTTTGCAAAGCAAGTGCCATCTACGCTCCTCCATTTGAGCTGAAAATTTGCCAAGCCAGTCTCCCTAGTAGAAGATCATCCTCAGCCAATATTCAGGCCCATTGGCCATGTGCATTTCCCGTACCACTAATCAAACACTTGGCTGCTAATTCATGTTTGAGCATAGTTTGGTCTCCTCGTGAGAGTCTTCTGTTGTCATTTTCTTCCTAGCACTTACATTGGGAGTGTCCAACCCACTAGACATGTCCAGGCCACCCAGAACGCATGGCAACGCCACGGTCACGCGGTGACCACGCGGTGGGCATGCGAGTTTACGCGCTTTGGAGTTGGGGCCCTGGGCCACCGTCCAAACCTCGACGTATTGCCACCAAAACATGTATTTATGCTTAAATAGATACTTATGTAACTATAAATGATTTAAAAAAAATAAAGAGCAAACTACAAGGCAGCTGTAGTTCAAATTTGACCCGTTTCCAACTGGATCGGCGAAATTTCGTATTTTTCACCAGAGGTGGATAAAAGCTTTGGACACCCAACCATTTTGTCAATTGTGTATTAAATATGTCCTAATATTTAAAAAAATGATTTGGTACAAATTTGCAACAAATATATGGAAGGTCCTTCACAAAAAAAACTCATTTCAGGGACTCGAAAAAATGGAAAATAAATTTTTCGTCCAAAGAACATGAAAACTTCATTAGGAAACATTGTTTGCCATTCCAAGATGCCCCTTTGTTCACGATATGAGACCATTTGAACAAACTATGCCATGAATGTGGCCATAAGATTGATCATTTGGCTTCTAAGCCATGAATCTTCACACATGATAGCTCATTTCTGAGAACACTTTGTTTAAAAAATTGCCATATTACAAGTTTATTATTATTAATGATAACTTGGTCACATATAATGACACAATGCGAAGGTTTTCCATTTTTTAGATTTTTTTTAATTTTTTATGCCCGTTTCAAAATGCGGTCAAAACGATGGGCATGACCGTTCCTAGCTAGTGGTTGAATATTGGAAAACTTTTGTTGTTTCTCAGATTAAATAGATACTTATGTACCTAGAAATTATTTTTGGAAAAAATAAAGAGAAAACTACAAGGTAGATGTAGTTCAAATTTGACCCGTTTCCAATTGGATCGGCGGAAATTCTTCTTTTTCACCAGAGGTGGATAAAAGCTTTGGACACCCAAATTTTTTGCCAATTGTGCATTAAATATGTCCTAGTATTTTATAAAAATGATTTGGTACAAATTTGCAACAAATATATGGTAGGTCCTTCACAAAAAAACTCATTTCAGGCACTCGAAAAAATGGAAAATGAATTTTTCGTCCAAAGAAAATGAAAACTTCCTTAGGCAACCTTGTTTGCCATTCCAAGATGCCCCTTTGTGCACGATATGAGATCATTTGAACAAACTATGCCATGAATGTGGCCATAAGATTGATCATTTGGCTTGTAAGCCATGAATCTTCAGACACGATAGCTCATTTTCGAGAACACTTTTTAAAAAGAATTTCCATATTACAAGTTTATTATTTTTTCTGATAACTTGGTCACATATAATGACACAATGCGAAGACATTTGTTTTGAATTTTTTATGCCCGTTTCAAAATGTGGTGAAAACGACAGGCATGACCGTTCCTAGGTAGTGGTTGAATATTGGAAAACTTTTGGTGTTTCTTTGATTAAATAGATACTTATGTACCTAGAAATGATTATTTGAAAAAATAAAGAGCAAACTAGAAGGCAACCGCTGTTCAAATTTGACCCGTTTACAACTAGATCGGCGGAAATTCGTCTTGTTCACCACAGGTGGATAAAAACTTTGGACACCCAACCATTTTGTCAATTGTGCATTAAATATGTCCTCGTATTTTATAAAAATGATTTGGTACAAATTTGCAACAAATATATGGTAGGTCCTTCACAAAAAAACTCATTTCGGGCACTCAAAAAAATGGAAAATGAATTTTTCGTCCTGATTTAGAGGGTGAAAATTATAAGAGAAAAAAAAAAGAAAAAAAGACAAAACTACCTAAGATTTATTCTGATTGGTGGAATCACTGGTGGCTTGGATCAATGACCTAGCGAACATTAGTCCATCCATCCGTCCCATCCCACGGCAGCAACCCCGCCTCTCTCTCGCGAACCCCACCCAACCCCCCTCTCTCTCTCACGAACCCCACCCATGGTAGCAAGCCCTCCTCTCCCTAGAGCTCCACTCCTCCTTGCCACCGCTACCTCCAGCGCCCGATCCTAGTGACCTCTGGCAGGAATCCTACCATCCTGCTCTCACTCCAACTGCCCTCGTAAGAGACCCACGCGCCCCTCTCCTCCCATTCACGATTCATCTACGGGCTCGCGAATCAGATTTGTCGGGGATATACCCCACAGTATGACCCGGCCGGAAATATGACCCGGCCAGGCTTGGCGGTTTACTTGAGATCCGGTTTACACTTGGCGATTCACTAGCGACCCGCCTTGACCAGACGGTTTACAAGCAACCTGCCTGGTTAGTATGACTCACTGGTAACCCGGCGGACGACGAACGGATGACAAGGCCCAAGGCCTAGAAGGCCGGTTTATGTTAATGGTGGGTAGATTTATGACGAAAGCACAAGGAATATTCTCGTACAAAGGAAGCAAGACTAGGACTCCACTTGTAATAGAATAATCCTAATCCTACTACGACTAGTCATGTAACCCACCCCTTCAACATATATAAGGAGGGGCAGGGCTCCCGAAAGAGAGAGAAGGCAGCAACAAACAATCTCTAGGGTTAGACACAAGAAGGAGAGCCGGCTTATGCGGCGACTACATGTGGGTCATAATGAGATCTAGCCTCAAACATCATGTAGGGCTATTACCAGATGATGTTTCCCGGGGCCCGAAGCTGTCTAAATCCTTGTCTTGCATTGTATTTCTTGATTCCGCTCAACCCCTCTCAAGCTACTACATATATGCCTTGGCCTCACGACTAAGTCCTCACCCTAGGACATCTGCCGTGACAAAACCACGATAGTTGGCGCCCACCGTGCGGCCCGCGCACGGTGGTGTTGAGTTTCTTGAAGGGATCTATTTTAGGGTTTGAGAAGTTTGCAATTTTCCGGCTCGACAAAAGCCGGCGTGAAAAAAGTCACATCAATGATGAGTCCATCAATCAAGATTGAAGAAGTATTCTGCGGCGGCAGATATAAGATTGGGATTGTTTTAGGGTTGGCGTTTTGTGCGCGCCGCTGCATCGTGGGATCCGCCAAGTCCGAGGCAGTTTCTGCTGCAGTTTTTAATCCGCCAAGTCCGAGGCAGTTTTCGCTGCAGTTTTTATTCCGCCGGGTCCAAGGCGAGTCAATCTCCACGGCAGTTTTTAATCCGCTGAGACCGACAGATGGCGGGTGCGTCCATCTGCTGTGTTTGTCTGCAGCTGCCGTACGCGATCTGTGGCATCCACAAGAGCCAACATGCTCATTAACCCGAGGCTTCAGGAGCAAGCGATCTGACCAGCCGCCAGGTTCTCACGTGAAGACCAAGGGCTGGCAGTACTAGTGTTCTAGCACGTCAACTAGTACTCCATCAAATCAAGCTACAGCGCACTTTGGCCCTGGTTCCTACATCCATCCAAAGCAACCAGGTGTTATTTACCCAAGCTGCTACATCTCCGCGTGAAGACCTAGTCAATCAATCTTTGCACCACGCTGTTTTGTTCTACTTCCAATGAATAAAAATATTAGGTGTTATCTACCCTATTTATTTTTAAGCACATATTAATTCATCCGAGCAAAATTATTTTGCCCTGCTGTATTTTATATGCAGGAGAATTATTCATTACAAAGTGGTATTATACCACGGAGATGGAGGCACGCCAAACATCATACGACACAAGTGGTCGTCGTTACTCAATGGACTCCCGCACCGGCTTATAGCGTTGTGCCCATCTCTCGCGACCGCGCCCGTTTATGACGCCGTGGCCGTCTCTCACGACCGCGCTGGTTTACAACACCGTGGCCGTCTTTCACGACCGCGCCGACTTACAATGAGGAGGACAACTAGCCCGTCGGCGCCGACTGACCCATCTGTTGTTCGAGCAAATCAGGTGTTATCCCTCCTATATATTTTATCAGGACATTTTAATTCCTCTGAGCACCATTACACTACCCTATTGGTGTTTTTATATATAGATAAATTATTGTTATAGTGCGGGTATAAAGCACACACTCGCAACGTTCTACAACAGCGTTTTCCTCCGTGTCACATTACCTGATGAACGGACGGCCAGTTCACGCATCCACACCGGTTTACAACATGGAGGACAACTTGCCCATTCCGCACCGGCCTATAATATTGCGTCCGACTCAACTGTCTGCTCCTACGCCCGACTCGGTCGTAATTGATTTCAGTTTCACCGTGGTAATGATCAACTCCGCGGTGGATAAATTCTGCCATAAGATATCAGGTGAAATCCATCCAGTATATTTTTATATTATATATCGCTTTCTTTAAAAGAGCAATTATTCCGGCCTACAAAGTTATCTAATGAAGGACCCTAAACCGCCATATTGGTGCAAACTTAAAGGCCAACTCACCCGTCTGCGTTGGTTTACAATGCCGTAGACAACTCACCCGTCTGCCATCGCGGCCGGTTCACCAGACTGCACCGGCTTACAACGCCGTGGCCGACTCATTTATCTATATCGCCTCTGACCTTGCGGTCGTCTTTGCTGTCCGACTCTCACGGCCTGGTCTACATCAACATACTGGCCGCACCTGTCTGCATGAGCTGTTTATTGAGTATGAGCAAGTCACGGCTTAGGTAGCCCGGTTTTCTTTCAACAAAATGGAGGCCTATTATCATATACTATCAACCGCCGTCTGCACTGGGTGGCTCAATGGGAAGGCGCACAAGTCACCGCCACTACAGTTTGGTTAACTTCAAATCGCCAGTTGGAAGGAACCATTGGCCGAGTTGCTGACATGGCTCGTACAGGATCATTTATAACCCGCCTCAGTCACCTCAACCTTCTATGGATTCACATCGCGCTATCAACACCTTTGATATAAACCTTATGCTATGGTCAAATACGGAGAGTCTCAAGCCAACTTCTTGAGTAGTCTCAAGACTCGGGGGCTACGATGACATGACTCAGCAAATCTTGCCAGTTTCAGCGAATTTAAGAACCCCAGGGCGATGGAGGGAAATATAACCCGGTCCGGGAGGCAACTACTATATTGATGAAAATTCAAAGGACATCAGTCTTACTGAAGCTCTCAAATATCCGGTTTACAATCCGGCTCAGAGGACATCAGTCTTACTAAAGCTCTCAAATATCCGGTTCACAATCCGGTTCAAGGGAAATCTGTCTCTTACAAAGCTCTAAAGCTCTCAAATCCGGTTAAAAATTTCCGGTTCAAAAAGAATTAATCTTTCGCAAGTTCGAGTATAAAGGCCGCCAGAAAAATTCCGGCTGAAAATGAAGATTCCGATTTAAGATCCGGTTCAAGGGAAAGATGTCTCCCACAAAGCTTTGAAGCTCTCAATATCTGGTTTAAGAATTTTTGGTTCAAAAGAATAATCTCTCGCAAGTTCGAGTTCTCAAGAAAAATTAAAGGGACCAAAGATAGTTTGTTGCACAGCACAACTCAAACATAGGCACCCAGCAAGCACAGCTCAGAAATATATCACATGGGGGCTTCTGTTTATAAAGCGGAGTTCTGATTACCCATTGATCTGGAAATCAAGCCAATATTATCATAAGAGTGTTGGGGAACGTAGCAGAATTCAAAAAATTTCCTACGCTTCACCAAGATCAATTTAAGGAGTCATCTAGCAACGAGCATAAAGGAGTGCATCTACATACCCTTTGTAGATCGCGAGCGGAAGCGTTCAAGAGAACGTGGATGATGGAGTCGTACTCGTCGTGATCCCTATCACTGATTATCCCAGCGCCGAACGGACGACACCTTCGCATTCAACACACGTACGATGCAGCGATGTCTCCTCCTTCTTGATCCAGCAAGGGGGGGAGGTTGATGGAGATCCAGCAGCACGACGGCCTGGTGGTGGATGCAACGGAAAAACTGCACGACTTCGCCAAGGACCTGCGGGAGGAGGGAGATGTGTAACGGGGGGGGGGG
>LR738712.1:127305301-127316995 GCA_902687465.1 Secale cereale
CAGGGGCAAGGGTGCAGCTGCCGTCTCCCCCCACTATATATAGGGGCCAGGGGGCTCCGGCCCTAGAAGATGGGATCTCCTAGGGGGGCGGTGGCCAGGGGTAAGGCTTGCCCCCCAAGCCAAGGGGGGCGCCCCCCACCCCTAGGGTTCCCAACCCTAGGCGCAGGAGGGAGGCCCAAGGGGGTGCGCCAGCCCACTATGGGCTGGTCCCCCTCCCCGTACGGCCCATGGGGCCCTCCGGGATGGGTGGCCCCACCCGGTGGACCCCCGGGACCCTTCCGGTGGTCCCGGTACACTACCGGTGACCCCCCGGAACTCTCTCGATGGCTGAAATTGGACTTGCTATATATAATTCTTTACCTTCGGACCATTCCGGAACTCCTCGTGATGTTAGGGATCTCATCCGGGACTACGAACAATATTCGGGTTACCGTGTGCATATATCTCTACAACCCTAGCGTCACCGAACCTTAAGTGTGTAGACCCTACGGGTTCAGGAGACACATAGACATGACCGAGACGACTCTTCGGTCAATAACCAACAGCGGGATCTGGATACCCATGTTGGTTCCTATGTGTTCCTCGATGATCTCATCGGATGAACCACGATGTCAAGGATTCACTCCATCCCGTATGATATTCCCTTTGTCTATCGGTATAGTACTTGCCCGAGATTCGATCGTCGGTATACCGATACCTTGTTCAATCTCGTCATGGCAAGTCTCTTTACTCGTTCCATAACACATCATCCCGTGACTAACTCCTTAGCCACATTGAGATCATTATGATGATGTCTTACCGAGTGGGCCCAGAGATACCTCTCCGTCATACGGAGTGACAAATCCCAGTCTCGGTTCGTGCCAACTCAACAGACACTTTCGGAGATACCCGTTGCGTACCTTTATAGCCACCCAATTACGTTGTGATGTTTGGCACACCCAAAGTATTCCTATGGTATCCAGGAGTTGCACAACCTCATGGTCTAAGGAAAAGATACTTGACATTGGAAAAGCTTTAGCATTACGAACTACACGATCTTGTGCTAGGCTTAGGATTGGGTCTTGTCCATCACATCATTCTCCTAATGATGTGATCCCGTTATCAATGACATCCAATGTCCTTGGCCAGGAAACCGTGACCATCTATTGATCAACGAGCCAATAACTAGAGGCTTACCAGGGACACGTTGTGGTCTATGTATTCACACATGTATCACTGTTTCCGTATAATACAATTCAAGAATGAATAACAAACAATTATCATGAACAAGGAAATATAATAATAACCATTTTATTATTGCCTCTAGGGCATATTTCCAACAGTCTCCCACTTGCACTAGAGTCAATAATCTAGTTACATTGTGATGAATCGAACACCCATAGAGTTCTGGTGTTGATCATGTTTTGCTCGTGGAAGAGGTTTAGTCAACGGATCTACGGCATTCAGATCCGTATGCACTTTACAAATATCTATTCTCCATCTTGAACATAATTCCGGATGGAGTTGAAACGACGCTTGATGTGCTTGGTCTTCTTGTGAAACCTGGGCTCCTTGGCAATGGCAATGGCTCCAGTGTTGTCACAGAAGAGAGTCATCGGGCTTGACGCGCTTGGAATGACTCCTAGGTCGGTGATGAAATCCTTCATCGAGACTCCTTCCTGCGCTGCTTCGCAAGCAGCTATGTACTCTGCTTCACATGTAGCATGCGCCACGACGCTCTGCTTGCAACTGCACCAGCTGACTACCCCACCATTCAAAATATACATGTATCCGGTTTGTGACTTGGAGTCATCCAGATCTGTGTCGAAGCTAGCATCGACGTAACCCTTTACAACGAGCTCTTCGTCACCTCCATAAACGAGAAACATATCCTTAGTCCTTTTCAGGTACTTCAGGATGTTCTTGACCGCTGTCCAGTGTTCCATACCGGGATCACTTTGGTACCTCCCTACCAAACTTATGGCAAGGATCACATCAGGTCTGGTACACAGCATGGCATACATAATAGAACCTATGGCTGAGGCATAGGGGATGACACTCATCTTTTCTCTATCTTCTGCCGTGGTCGGGGATTGAGGCGTGCTCAATCTCATACCTTGCAATACAGGCAAGAACCCTTTCTTCGACCGACCCCTACCGAACTTCTTCAATATCTTATCAAGGTACGTGCTTTGTGAAAGAAACAATGAGGCATCTTGATCTATCTCTATAGATCTTGATGCCTAGTATGTAAGCAGCTTCTCCAAGGTCTCTCATTGAAAAACTCTTATTCAAGTAGGCCTTTATGCTCTCCAAAAATTCTATATCATTTCCCATCAGCAGTATGTCATCCACATATAATATGGGAAATGCTACAGAGCTCCCACTCACTTTCTTGTAAATACAGGCTTCTCCCCAAGTCTGTATAAACCCGGACGCTTTGATCACATAATTAAAGCGAATCTTCCAACTCCGAGATGCTTGCACCAGCCCATAGATCGAGCGCTGGAGCTTGCATACCTTGTTAGTGTTCTCAGGATCGACAAAACCTTCCGGCTGCATCATATACATCTCTTCCTTGAGGAAGCCATTAAGGAATGCTGTTTTGACGTCCATTTGCCATATCTCATAATCATAAAATGCGGCAATTGCTAACATGATTCGGACGGACTTCAACATCGCTACGGGAGAGAAAGTCTCGTCGTAGTCAATCCCTTGAACTTGTCGATAACCTTTAGCGACAAGCCGAGCCTTATAGATGGTCACATTACCATCCGCGTCAGTCTTCTTCTTAAATATCCATTTATTTTCTATGGCGTGCCGATCATCGGGAAAGTCCACCAAAGTCCATACTTTGTTTTCATACATGGATCCTATCTCGGATTTCATGGCTTCAAGCCATTTGTTGGAATCTGGGCCCGCCATCGCTTCTTCATAGTTCGAAGGTTCACCGTTGTCTAACAACATGATTTCCATGACAGGGTTGCCGTACCACTCTGGTGCGGAACGTGTCCTTGTGGACCTTCGAAGTTCAGTTGTAACTTGATCTCAATCTTCATGATCATCATCATTAACTTCCTCCCCTGTCGGTGCAGGCACCTCAGGAACAATTTCCCGCGCTGCGCTAGTTTCTGGTTCGGGAGGGGTGACTGTCACCTCATCAAGTTCTACTTTCCTCCCATTCACTTCTTTCGAGAGAAACTCTTTCTCCAGAAAGGATCCATTCTTGGCAACGAAGACCTTGCCTTCGGATCTGAGGTAGAAGGTGTACCCAATCGTTTCCTTTGGGTATCCTATGAAGACGCATTTTTCCGATTTGGGTTCGAGCTTTTCAGGTTGAAGTTTCTTGACATAAGCATCGCAACCCCAAACTTTCAGAAACAACAGCTTAGGTTTGTTGCCAAACCAAAGTTCATACGGTGTCGTCTCAACGAATTTTGACGGAGCCCTATTTAAAGTGAATGCGACAGTCTCTAAAGCATAACCCCAAAAAGATAGCGGTAAGTCGGTGAGAGACATCATAGATCGCACCATGTCCAACAGAGTACGATCTCAACGTTCGGACACACCATTACGCTGAGGTGTTCCGGGCGATGTCAATTGTGAAACAATTCCACAGTTCCTTAGGTGTGTGCCAAATTCATGACTTAAATATTCACCCCCACAATCCGATCATAAGAACTTTATTTTTCTGTCACGTTGATTCTCAACCTCATTCTGAAATTCCTTGAAATTTTCAAAGGTCTCAGACTTGTGTTTCATTAAGTAGACATAACCATATCTACTCAAGTCATCTGTGAGGGTCAGAACATAACGATAGCCTCCGCGAGCTTCAACACTCATTGGACCGCACACATCAGTATGTATGATTTGCAATAAGTTGGTCACTCGCTCCATTGTTCCAGAGAATGGAGTCTTGGTCATCTTGCCCAAGAGGCATGGTTCGCACGTGTCAAATGATTCATAATCAAGAGACTCCAGAAGTCCATCTGCATGGAGCTTCTTCATACGTTTGACACCAATATGACCAAGGCGGCAATGCCACAAGTACGTGGGACTATCATTATCAACTTTACATCTTTTGGCATTCACACTATGAATTTGTGTAACATCACGTTCGAGATTCATCAAGAATATACCATTGACCAGCGGGGCATGACCATAAAACATATCTCTCAAATAAATAGAACAACCATTATTCTCGGATTTAAATGAGTAGCCATCTCGCATTAATCGAGATCCAGATACAATGACATATCTCTCAAATAAATAGAACAACCATTATTCTCGGATTTAAATGAGTAGCCATCTCGCATTAATCGAGATCCAGATACAATGTTCATGCTCAAAGCTGGTACTAAATAACAATTATTAAGGTTTAAAACTAATCCCGAGGGTAGATGTAGAGGCAGCGTGCCGACGACGATCACATCGACCTTGGAACCATTCCCGATGCGCATCGTCACCTCGTCCTTCGCCAGTCTCCGCTTATTCCGCAGCTCCTGCTTTGAGTTACAAATGTGAGCAACCGCACCGGTATCAAATACCCAGGAGCTACTACGAGTGCTGGTAAGGTACACATAAATAACATCTATATCATATATACCTTTGATGTTACCGGCCTTCTTATCTGCTAAGTATTTGGGGCAGTTCCGCTTCCAGTGATCCGTTCCCTTGCAATAAAAGCACTCAGTCTCAGGCTTGGGTCCATTCTTTGGCTTCTTCCCGGCAACTGGCTTACCGGGCGCGGCAACTCCTTTGTCGTCCTTCTTGAAGTTCTTCTTACCCTTGCCCTTCTTGAACTTAGTGGTTTTATTCACCATCAACACTTGATGCTCTTTCTTGATCTCCACCTCCGCTGATTTCAGCATTGAATACACTTCGGGAATGGACTTCTCCATCCCTTGCATATTGAAGTTCAACACGAAGCTCTTGTAGGTAGGTGGGAGCGACTGAAGGATTCTGTCAACGACTGCTTCATCTGGGAGATTCATTCCCAATTGAGACAAGCGATTGTGCAACCCAGACAATTGGAGTATGTGCTCGCTGACAACTGTAGAATGCGTTGGAGGCGTCATATTTCTCAACTCGGGCATGAGCTTGGAAAACCATTTTCAGCTCTTGGAACATCTCATATGCTCCGTGGTGCTCAAACGCTTTTGGAGCCCCGATTCTAAGCTGTAGAGCATGCCGCACTGAACCAGGGAGTAATCATCACAACGCGACTGCCAAGCGTTCATAACATCTTGTTTTGCCGGGGCGGGAGCGTCACTTAGCGGTGCTTCTAGGACATAAGTTTTCTTGGCAGCTATGAGGATGATCCTCAGGTTACGGACCCAATCCGTATAGTTGCTACCATCGTCTTTCAGCTTGGATTTCTCTAGAAACGCGTTGAAGTTAAGGGTGACATGAGCGTGGGCCATTTGATCTACAAGACATATTGTAAAGAATTTAGACTAAGTTCATGACAATTAAGTTCATCTTATCAAATTTAATGAACTCCCACTCAGATAGACATATCTCTAGTCATCTAAGTGAAACATGATCCGAATCCACTAAGCCGTGTCCGATCATCACGTGAGACAGAATAGTCATCAACGGTGAACATCTTCATGTTGATCGTATCTTCTATACGACTCATGTTTGACCTTTCGGTCTTCCGTGTTCCGAGGCCATGTCTGTACATGCTAGGCTCGTCAAGTGAGCCCTAAGTGTATTGCGTGTGTAAATCTGTCTTACACCCATTGTATGCGAACGTTAGAGCCTATCACACCCGATCATCACATAGTGCTTCGGAACAACGATCCTTAGCAACGGTGCACAGTTAGGGGAAACACAATTCTTGAAATTTTAGTGAGAGATCATCTTATTTAGTACCGTCGTTCTAAGCAAATAAGATGCATAAACATGATAAACATCACATGCAATCAAATAAAGTGACATGATATGGCCAATATCATTTTGCTCCTTTGATCTTCATCTTCGGGGCACCATGATCATCTTTGTCACCGGCATGACACCATGATATCCATCATCATGATCTCCATCATCGTGTCTTCATGAAGTCGTCTCGCCAAAAATTACTTCTACTACTATGGCTAACATTTAGCAATAAAGTAAAGTAATTACATGGCGTTATTCAATGACACGCAGGTCATACAAAAATAAGACAACTCCTATGGCTCCTGCCGGTTGTCATTCTCATCGACATGCAAGTCGTGATTCCTATTACAAGAACATGATCAATCTCATACATCACATATATCATTCATCACATATTTTGGCCATATCATATCACATTGAACATGCTGCAAGAACAAGTTAGACGTCCTCTAATTGTTGTTGCAAGTTTTTACGTGGCTGCTATAGGTTTCTAGCAAGAACGTTTCTTACCTCGCCAAAACCACAATGTGATATGTCAATTTTTATTTACCCTTCATAAGGACCCTTTTCATTGAATCCGATCCGACTAAAGTGGGAGAGACAGACACCCGCCAGCCACCTTATGCAACTAGTGCATGTCAGTTGGTGGAACCAGTCTCACATAAGCGTACGTGTAAGGTCAGTCCGGGCCGCTTCATCCTACGAAGCCGACGAATCAATAATGGACTAGTAGTGGCAAGAGAATTGAACAAATCTACGCCCACAACTGCTTTGTGTTCTACTCGTGCAAGATGCTACGCAAAGACCTAGATTAGATGCCACTATTGGGGAATGTAGCAGAATTCAAAAAAATTCCTACGCTTCACCAAGATCAATCTAAGGAGTCATCTAGCAACGAGCATAAAGGAGTGCATCTACATACCCTTTGTAGATCCCGAGCGGAAGCGTTCAAGAGAACGTGGATGATGGAGTCATACTCGTCGTGATCCCTATCACCAATGATCCCAGCGCCGAACGGACGGCACCTCCGTGTTCAACACACGTACGGTGCAGCGACGTCTCCTCCTTCTTGATCCAGCAAGGGGGGGAGATGTTGATGGAGATCCAGCAGCACGACGGCGTGGTGGTGTATGCAACGGAAAAACTGCAGGGCTTCGCCAAGGACCTGCGGGAGGAGGGAGATGTGTAACGGGGGGGGGGGGAGAGGCAACAGGGGCAAGGGTGCGGCTGCCCTCTCCCCTCCACTGTATATAGGGGCCAGGGGGGCGCCGGCCCTAGGAGATGGGATCTCCTAGGGGGGGCGGCGGCCAGGGGGAAGGCTTGCCCCCCAAGCCAAGGAGGGTGCCCCCACCCCTAGGGTTCCCAACACTAGGTGTAGGGGGGAGGCCCAAGGGGGTGCGCCCGCCCACTATGGGCTGGTCCCCTCCCCCTACGGCCCATAGGGCCCTCCGGGATGGGTGGCCCCACCCGGTGGACCCCCGGGACCCTTCCGGTGGTCCCGGTACACTACCGGTGACCCCGGAACTCTCCGGATGGCCGAAACTGGACTTCCTATATATAATTCTTTACCTCCGAACCATTCTGGAACTCCTCGTGACGTCCGGGATCTCATCCGGGACTCCGAACAATATTCGGGTTACCGTGTGCATATATCTCTACAACCCTAGCGTCAGCCAACCTTAAGTGTGTAGACCCTACGGGTTCGGGAGACACATAGACATGACCGAGACGACTCTTCGGTCAATAACCAACAGCGGGATCTGGATACCCATGTTGGTTCCTATGTGTTCCTCGATGATCTCATCGGATGAACCACGATGTCAAGGATTCACTCAATCTCGTATGCTATTCCCTTTGTCTATCGGTATAGTACTTGCCCGAGATTCGATCATCGGTATACCGATACCTTGTTCAATCTCGTCATGGCAAGTCTCTTTACTCGTTCCATAACACATCATCCCGTGACTAACTCCTTAGCCACATTGAGATCATTATGATGATGTCTTACCGAGTGGGCCCAGAGATACCTCTCTGTCATACGGAGTGACAAATCCCAGTCTCGGTTCGTGCCAACTCAACAGACACTTTCGGAGATACCCATTGCATACCTTTATAGCCACCCAGTTATGTTGTGACGTTTGGCACACCCAAAGTATTCCTACGGTATCCGGGAGTTGCACAACCTCATGGTCTAAGGAAAAGATACTTGACATTGGAAAAGCTATAGCATACGAACTACACGAGCTTGTGCTAGGCTTAGGATTGGGTCTTGTCCATCACATCATTCTCCTAATGATGTGATCCCGTTATCAATGACATCCAATGTCCATGGCCAGGAAACCGTGACCATATGTTGACCAACGAGCCAGTAACTAGAGGCTTACCAGGGACATGTTGTGGTCTATGTATTCACACATGTATCACTGTCTCTGTATAATACAATTCAAGCATGAATAACAGACAATTATCATGAACAAGAAAATATAATAATAACCATTTTATTATTACCTCTAGGGCATATTTCCAACAAAGAGCACAACTCTGGTTACTTCGGTAATCCGACTATCAAGCCAATATTATCATAAGGGGCCAAAGAGAGTTTGTTGCACAACACAACTCAAACATAGACACCTAGTGAGCACAGCTCACAATGTTACTTAGGGGCTCTTGTTGCACAGCAACAAAGAGTTTTCAAGGCCCTTGTAATAGGCTATCAAGCCAGGCTTGGAAGCCATGTGTATTCACCTAAAACCCCGGGTTAACCTGCCGACATCAAGTAAGTCACTCCGTCCAGGTAAACCTGGTATGACCCGCCGAATGTTTGACAAGTCAATCTTATACAGACCCTGAACTTATTAACGTTAAAACGATGATTGGTTAATGTGAGGTCCATCTTAACAAGCTTTGTGAAATGGTTTAACTCAGTGGCATGGCAGCCCATGAAAAGCCTCGAATTTAGGCCTGGCAGCCCATAAAAAGCCTCGCATGATTTTATTTGATAAGTTTTTCTCTTTTGTTGAGGTTTACAACTTTCTTTATGATAAACCGGTGTTTATTAACCCGGCCTGGCATTCGACTATAAGTCGCCAGTATATGATGGTAAATAATGATTGGTGTTTATTAACCCGGCCTGGCATTGGACTATAAGTCGCCAGTATATGATGGTAAATAATGACCGGTGTTTATTAACCCGGCCTGGCTTTTTACTATAAGTCGCCAGTATGAGATAAGATAATGACCGGTGTTTATTAACCCGGCCTGGCTTTTGACTATAAGTTGCCAGTATGAGATAAGATAATGACCGGTGTTTATTAACCCGGCCTGGCTTTCGACTATAAGTCGCCAGTATGAGATAAGATAATGACCGGTGTTTATTAACCCGGCCCGGTTTTGTTTATAAACCGGCAATCTATGAGAATTACCAATGTTCAAATTTTGGGTTATCGCCCTTACTACACTGGCTTGGTAAAACCAACAGTGTGATCAAATATTACTGGAACCGGTTTTCAAACCGGGTTATATTATTCAAATCTTTAAATAGCCAACATGGCCGGATTTTTATTACGGTTATCAATAACCAATATTATGATTGAGGTTTTCAAAGTCGCTTCAGCCCAATGGATACTATTTTATCAATGGGTATGATTTATTATACAAAGGAATAATCCCGAGTCGCTGCAGGCTCACGACCCGACACTTGGGGGCTACATTATTCAAATTGAGGTTACATCAAATACGCAAGTCCCATGTCACTGCCAGCATGCACCATGGCTGTAGCGACCAGACCTCAAACAGTCTGATCTCTGTGCATTAGTGTCATCCCTAGATCAGTAATGCTGACACACACAGTACTTGAAGGATTTATAACAGAGTAGCAATCACACACTTATTACATCGATAGTTCCAACGATGAACTTATTACAATAAAATGGCTTAAGGCCATCTAACACGATAACAGCGGAAGGCTTGGAAGATAAGTGAGTCCATCAAATCCAATGGCATCACTGAGTATAGAACCACGACCTAAAAGGCACCTTACTCGTAGTCTGAAAAATCTGCAACACGAACGTTGCAGCCCGAAAACGGGTCAGCACATGGAATATGCTGGCAAAGTAACACATAGAGAGTAACAAAAAGTAAAGCTATACTATATGCAATATGGCTGGTGGAAAGCTCTATGGTTACAGTTTTGCGTAAAGCCAATTTTTTCCTACTTCAAAGGAATAGATATTTAATTAACTATCATGGTAGTTGAAACATCGTTGAGAAGATTGACATCCTCTCAACCCCAATTAATAATCATCATTAAAACCCAACAATATTAATTAAAGTAACATGATGAGATTCACATGATAATCCAAGTACTAGATACTGAAAACGTCCGTAACCGGGGACACGGCTAATCATGATCAGTTTGTACACTCTGCAGAGGTTTGTGCACTTTTCCCCACAAGACTCGATCACCTCCGTTGGAATTCTCGCACTACAAGTTGTTTGAGAAATGGATGACCGAGACACAGTCTTTCAGAAGCACTAGCACCTTGCGTCCGGGTGGACCGTACCAACCTACATCCCCTACATCTGCTAGTCCACCACTGTAAGAGTTCTCACAACTTAGTCAACTATGCTAGAGCCCATAATAGCTTGTGGCTGCACACGAAAGTTTCTAGTATGAATAATCTCATGATCCCTTTGAGCCTGGGTGGCGGTCCATAAAGAAAATAGGCAATCGCTGGAATACCCAGGTGCCTCAATCCACCCAGATGTGTGTAAAAGTTGCCACCTTAAGTTGAACCATTAATTAACAATCTCACATCTGTCATGGATTCACTCACCCAATCCATGTCTACGAGCATAGCATGACCTAATAGCATACGTAGAAGTAACGCCCAAAGGTTTGAATGTAATGCAGGTAATAGGTACTACCTCATCTACTTCCCAGTCCCACATGTTATTTGATCCTACTCATGCAATGTGTGAGGGTTTGACTAATGTAATGGAAACTGGGTATTGGAAAGTATGATCAAAGTGTTACTTGCCTTGCCGATGATCCGCAAAACCTAGAGATTCAAAGTAGCAAGCGGCGCACTCCGGGTACTCTATCGCAAACAAACAAACACACAATAAGTACTTAACTAATGCACGGGTAAAACTCAAATAAGAGGCCCAACCAGATAGTTCAACTTAAGAACTCCGGTTAGCAAAAGAAACAACCAAAAGAAAGCAACGAAAGACAAACGGCGAAAGAGAAAACAACTATCGAACCAATCTGAACCTAAGTCCAAATTAGCAGAGGCAAACGCTTGGGTGACTAGGTTAAACGGAAAGAAAGTTTCGAGACAAAACTCCAGGCACTTGAATCGCCTGATTCCGATAAACGAGCGAAAAGATAAACTAGAACGAAGATCGGATCAGAAATCACGATCAAAAAATAACTACGAAAAAGAAAACTAAAAACAGCTTAACAAACGGACGTTCGTCAGCTGAGACTAAACGATGAACTCGTTCGTTAAAACGAACGAATGGGTGAACGCTCACTAATTAACTAAACCGGAAAAAGAAAAAAAACCGATCTAGCTAAAAAAAACTCGAACTAGGGTTCTAAAAAAAGACCAATGGTTTTCTACCGAAAACCGGCGGCGAGCGGCAACCTCGTCGTTCCGACCGGCGGGCGGCGGTGCTGCGGCGGGGCTGCGGTGGTGGTGGTGCAGCGGCGGCGGCGATGTGCAGCCGCGGCGGCGGTGGTTCGATGCGCTGCGGCGGCGGCGGCTATGCGGCGCCGGGGCAGTGTGCGGCAAGGGGCAGGGGGCGGCGGCGGGGCAGTGTGCGGCG
>LR738712.1:127326488-127343052 GCA_902687465.1 Secale cereale
GGCAGGGGGGCGACGGCTTATATAGGGGGGGCTAGAAACTTGGGGGAGGGGGCAAGAAACGACGGGGGCGGCTGGAGTCCGATCCGGCCACGGCGGCGGCTCGGGCGGGGAAGGCGGCGCGGGCGGCTGGGCCTGGCTCGGCTGGGCTTCGGCCCAGTCGGGTCGGGTCCCCCTATTTTTTTTCTTTTTTTTTCTAATTAACGTCGGCGCTACGAAAAAGAAATCTAGAAAATAAAATAAAAATCTAAAATTGCCAAAACAAATTTTCACCGTCTAAATAGAATATTTAGAACAAGATGAACATTTTCTTGGCACTAAAATGCATTTTTGACAACATACAAATTTTCCTAATTCAAATAAACCTCCAAATAAAGCTTATTTGATTTCTTTATTAAATCCTCAGTATTTCTTTATTTTTGGGAGAGTCATTTTACTCCCTCTCTCATATTTTTCATGATAAAAATACTTGATGATAAAATAAATAAAATCAGATGATCCTATTTTCAAAATTTGAGAAACCTCAAAAATTAAAATATTGAAATCCCCAACTCTCTCCGAGGGTCCTTGAGTTGCTTAGGATTTTCTTGGATCCACCAAAAGTAAGAAAATATGATATGCATGATGATCTAATGTATAACATTCCAAATTGAAAATTTGGGATGTTACAATGGCACTAGGGGGCAAATGCAAGGTCATTTTTTGCTCAACTTATTGAAGACCGGACTCATCATATTGTAGTGAGCCGGCCCTTGGGGGCTACCAATTGCTCCTATCAACAATTCAAGGTACACAAGTATTAATCCAGTATATTGAAGGGTCCACTGCTTAGTTGCTAAAGCACAAAGCTCTTAACCTCGTGGACGTGGGTTCTAGCCCCATGATGGGAGTTACATTATATAATGTTATTTTCAATGAAGTATATATAAAGTCCCAGCTCAATATTCTTACTGAGCCGACCCCTGGGGGCTACACGTTGCTGTTCAAGTCTACGTGATCATGTCTACATAGTCCTTGCTCATTATTACATAATAAGCCGGCCCTTGGGGGCTACACTGGTTGAATTTTTTGAGCATCAGGAAATTACAAGTGCCAGGTTGCTACAAGCATGACAATCCGGCACTTGGAGGCTACATAATATGGAGTATTCAGTTTTTACTAGTGACTGGGATGAACAATCTGGATTTCTTCAAGGTTGCAACTTTTATATTGAAACAAGTCTTAAGCTATCACTATGTTCTACTCTTAAGACTTGGGGGCTACAGGTAATATGCATATAAAGGAGGAACATCTTCAAATTCTGAGTTTCGGGCAAATCAGGAAGATTAATTGTATAACCAGGCGTTGGCAATAATCATAACCCGACGTCTATAAACAGTCATGACCCGGAATTATCAGTTTTTATAACCCGGCAATGGTAGTAATCATAAACCAGCATCTTCAAGCCGGCTGCATATCAGTTGAATATTTCAAAGACCAATATTTTTGTCAAGTCAGAGCATTGAAGGCCGAGTCAAATGGATTCTTGATTTACAATAGTTCTTATGCAAGCAAGTTGCTTATGAAGCTGGTTTGTTGACCCGGATTTTCTAGAAGAAGGAAAGGAAAAGGATTTATGGATGGTCAGGTGCCGGTTTACAAGAATTCTTAACCCATAGCACAACCTGTCAAATTTGTTCTTGTGTTCATTTTGCAGCATAAGTTTACCATGGATAAATCCAAGCTAAACTGTGGGCTAATGTCGGGGATATACCCCGCAGTATGACCGAGCCGGAAATATGACCCGGCCGGGCTTGGCGGTTTACTTTAGACCCGGCTTACACTTAGCGATTCACTAGCGACCCGCCCTGACCAGATGGTTTACAAGCAACCTTCCTGGTGAGTATGACTCACTGGTAACCCGGCGGACGGCGGACGGATGACAAGAACCAAGGCCCAGAAGGCCGTTTTATGTTAATTGTGGGCCGATTTATGTTAATGGTGGGCCGGTTTATGAGGAAAGCACAAGGAATATTCTCCTACAAAGGAAGCAAGACTAGGACTCCACTTGTAATAGAGTAATCCTAATCCTACTAGGACTAGTCATGTAACCCGCCCCTTCAACATATATATGGAGGGGCAGGGCTCCCCGAAGAGGAAGAAGGCAACAACAAACAATCTCTAGGGTTATACACAAGAAGGAGAGCCGGCTTATGCGGCAACTCCATGAGGGTCATAATGAGATCTAGCCTCAAACAGCATGTAGGGATATTACCGGATGATGTTTCCCGGGGCCCAAAGCTGTCTAAATCCTTGTCTTGCGTTGCGTTTCTCGATTCCGCTCAACCCCTCTCAAGTTACTACATAGATGCATTGGCCTCATGACTAAGTCCTCACCCTAGGACATCTGCCGTGACAAAACCACGACAAGATCTGACCGACCTCGCGATGGATGTTGCTCTCCAGGTGGCCAGGGTCTCTGCCGTCCACGTCGGCGTCGTCTAGGGCTCCGTCAAGCTCGAGCAGGCGAGGCGGCCGCAGCGGATTCGGCCCTCAGCTCCTTCGCCGCGATGGAACCTTTTATAGTACATTTCTTTCCTTCTAAATGTGAATTCATGTACATGATCAAGCATTTCACATTTGCTGTAGCACTATGCAATGGTTTACTTCTTTTGGAAATTCTGCTCCTTACTTTTATAAATTCTATATATGGTTTCTCATCACTTGGTGTATATATAGCACCTTTTGGGCAACGAACTATTCAGCGTTCTGTGTTAAAGCTTTCAACCTTGAATGCACATATTTGTTTGGGCATGTGCGATATGTACCATTTTAGAAGTAGTCCACATATTTCTGCCATTTGCTTAAACATAGTGAAACTAGTCTGAGTCCTGGCCCAATCGTACCTCCACCCCTAATAGCAAGGGCCACATGTCATGCCAACTATTAGCAAGGGCCACCCCTAATAGTTCGATGGCTGGCGGCCCGCGGCGCGGCGACCTCATAGGATTTCTAACAAAGAGGTGTTGTGTAAATTGGTGTTTATTTTTTGTTTTAGTCAGTTAAAGGTTCTTTTCTATGAAAAGAGGTGTTGTGCATGGTGATTGCCTTCAATTTGCTTCCTTCTTGTAGAGTTACTATGTTAAATCTTAAATGAAGCATCCGGGTAGTTGCATCTCTTGGGTCAAGTGTTTCTCAGATGCTTGTATGTATCTTGGATAAGTAAATCGATATAATCCATACTTAGCTATGAAGGTAATTTCATGAATCATAGCACTGGTGTGTGGCCGCCATGCATCTCTGGATTATTGGTTTAGTGTACTATAGATATGTGATCCTTTTATCTAACTAGCTTGTATGTGCTTGTTCTTGAACTGCAGATCGCGGAGGTTCTACTGGAAACAAGTTCAGGATGTCTCTGGGTCTGCCTGTGGCAGCCACTGTGAACTGCACTGATAACACTGCTGCTGCATCTGGCGGAGCTGCCGCTGCCGCCCCAAAGGGCAACCTTCTTCATCACACACAACCCCATAACAGGGCCTCAAGGTTCTGTGCCCCGTCGAAGCTCTTTAGTTGTCAACATTTATTTAGTAATCAACCAAGCAGCAACAGTAGAAAAAAGGGTCAACATTTCTTTAGAGTTTTACTGGCGATGATCGATTGGTTCGCTTTAGTTGTCGTTCGATTCAGAGTTCAAATCCTATGCTGTGCTTGCAGGCCGATGTCGACGGTGGTGCATGTGGTGCCAATCAAGACTAACTGTATGTGATATGTAAGTGTGTTGGATGCATTTTTCCTGTAATTTGGTTGTGACAGGTAAGACTTACTGTATGTGAGGCAGGTGAGCTCGCTCTAGTGTTGTTTCCTGTAATACTCTAAGCGAGATGGATGCATTTTTTGGTGCCTATAGTGTTCTTTCCTGTACTCATGTAGTACATGGAGTAGTTATGTTCTTTCCAACATGATCAACATCTTACTCATGTAGTTGTCTTGCCCATGGTACTCCTGTAGGAGTAGTTGTATACTCCTATAGTTTTTCCTGCCTGCAGTGCAGAGATGGAGTAGTTTGTCCTGCCTGAGTGATGTTCTTTCCAGTATCTTAGTAGTTTGTCCTGCCTGAGCTCGAGAGGGTGGGCGCAGCAGCGCTTATAAACCACTCTCGGGCTCTCTCGGCTAGCGAGGTGGGACTAAACATCCCACCGCACCAAGCCAGCACAAGGCCTTTTTTCCCGGTTGGTAGTACCAACCGGAACGAAAGGGGCGTATTGGTACCGGTTCGTGGCACCAACCGGGACCAATGCCCACCTTTAGTCCCGGTTGGTGCCACTAACCGGGACCAAAGGTCCCTGTTTCCCGCCCTTTTGACTGTTGAAAACAGACCTTTTGTCCCAGTTGGTGGCACCAACCGGGACTAAAGGTGGGCACGGGTCCGGTTGGTGCCACGAATTGGTACCAATGCTCTGGGTATATATTGCAAACATTTAGAAGTTTTCCATTCACTCTCATCTCTCCTCCGCCAACGGCGCCGTGACCACATCGACGCTGCTAGGCTGCCGGACTGCGTCATCGCCTCCCCGAGCACTGCGTCGTCGCCCTCCCTGCCTCGACTCCCTCACAGATGCGCTGAACCTCCTCGCGCGCCCTCCTCCCCGTCGACGTGCACGTGCCCCCGATCTCGCCGCCGGTCTCCTGCTCATCGCCGGCCACCTCCAGCTAGGTCCACCGCCCTCCAGTGAGCTTCCCCCATCTCCCATGGTCCCCTGCTCTCCGTCACCGCGTGCCTTCGAGCCCCCTTTGCTGCCATTGCTCGTTGCCACTGGCCTTTGCTGCCACTTCTCGTCGCCGCCGGCCATCTAGACATGCTTTGTTTTTTACATAGATAGATGTTTTTTAGAAGTGCTCTATTTTCTAATATGAGATGTAATGAGATGAGATGAGATTTATGATATGTTTTGTGGAGACAAGATGAGATGTTCGTGGATTTTTTTCATAAAAATTAGTGTGATACTTTTGTTCATGATGATCTTGCTAAAAACACATATTAAGTTTATTCGATGAATGTTCTCTGTTAAAACTGATATTAAGTTTTTTCAATGAATGTTCTATGTTAAAACTCATATTAAGTTTGTTCGATGATGATTTTTTTGTTCATAGAAATTTACTAAGTTAAAATGTTCTCTTGTTGGGGGGGAGGAGTCCTTGCAACATATCAAGTGCATTTCAGGTTAGTGGAGAGGAAAAAGGAAAATATGTAAAAAGAAGAAAAGAGTAAGAAGGAAGAAGGAAGAAGAAGAAAAAGAAGGAGAGGAAAAATGAAAATAAGAATAAGGAAGAAGGAGAAGAAGAAGGAGAAGAAGAGGAGAAAAAAATAAGAAGAGGAGGAAGAAGAAGGAACAGAGGAGAAGAAGAAAAATAGAATAACATCTATTTTTCTTCTTCTCCACTATTCCTTCTTCTTCTCCTCTTTGTTTTCTTCTCCTCTATTCCTTCTTCTTCTCCTCTCTTTTTCTTCTTGCTCTTCTTATTTTTTATCGGGAACGAGGGGGTGTCGAGGATCGCCGAGCGGTCGAGGGTCATGAACTAGGGAAGATGGTTGAGGGTCGCCGAGGGGTCGAGGGTCGATGGTCGCCGAGGGCTCGAGGGTCACCGAGGGGTCGAGGTTCGAGGATCGCCGAGGGGTCGCGGGTCGAGGGTCGTCGAGGGGTCGAGGGTCGAGGGGAGGTCCGGACGTCAGACATTCATGAGAGCATCGAGTCCACCCCGAACCTTAAATGCGTTGCCAAGGCCACCCGAAACCCTAGAAGCATCGAGGCCACCACAAAACCTAGAAGCGTTGCCAAGGCCACCCTAAACCCTAGAAGCGTTACCGAGGCCACCCCAAACCCTAGAAGCGTCGAGGCGACCCAAATTTACCAAGTTAAAAGAGCATTGTCAAGACCAACCCAAACCCTAGAAGCGTTGTCAAGGCCACCCCAAACTGTAGAAGCGTTGTTGAGGCCACCCCAAACCGTAGAAGCGTCGAGGCCACTAATTAATATTCCTTGTTGTGATTAGCTAGCTAAGTCTGTGTTTGCCACTAATATATTAATTGCCATGTTTAATGTTTACAGAAATTATGGAGCAAAGAAATGAAGAACAAGAACTGTTGTTGGGGGATATAATCTACGGCAGAGGTAATGTCTTGTCGTTTCTCAACGGCACCGATGGTCTGGAAGGAGAGGATGACGAAGGCTTCGGTGATCGAACAATGGAGGAGGAAAGACATGATCATGATGGCTCCAGTGACCGAATGCCGGTGTAAGAAGGAGACTGTGATGACGGCTCTGATGACCGAATGGAGGAGGGAGCCGTTGCAAAGTCCGGCGAGGTATATATATTAATTAAGCATGTGCTGACTAGCTAATTGATGCATTAATTGATTTGGTATGTACAAATATTTACTCTTCTTTCTTCTTTAATAGCCCTCTGGATCGAGCCAAACTTCGGTAAAGAGACGAGGCCCGAAGAAAAGGTTGCGCCAGGATGAAAAGTTCACGATCACAGTAATCGCGAACGATGGCCTACCGATTGAACCCAGCCGGATGAAGGTAGAATTTTCTAATCAGTGTGGAGCTGTTGTCCGGGACAGTATCCCGATCAGCATCTAGCTATGGAATAGCCTAAGAAGGAAGAGCCTCAAGTTTCTTATGTCACCAATAGACAAAAAGATGATCTTTGGACCTCGCTGAAGGTAAATTTCACCCTACCGCTAGAGGAGGATCCAAATAAGCCAGTTATATAGCCACTGATCAAGGAGTGTGCTCTTAAGAAGATGTCAGATCTATTCAAGAGGTGGAAGAATGAGTTGAAATCAATGTTTGTCAACAAAGGGGAGACTCCATAATTCACAAGACGATTTGAGAAGATAAGAGATCACTGGCCCACATTTGTGTCCTACAAGACAACAGACAAGAGTAAGAAAATGTCAGAGATAAACAAGATAAATGCTGGAAAGAAGCGGTATCACCATCGCACGGTGTCAGGCGGCTACCTCAAAGCCCGGCCATTGTGGGACAAAGCTGAGAATGACCTGATAGCTAAAGGGATCAAACCAGAGACATTGAACTGGCCAGAGCGTTCAATGACTTGGTTCTTAGGGGTTGGGGGAACTTTGGACCCGGAAACAGGGGCCTGCCATTGGACGGATGACCAACTTGCAATACCCTTCAAGAAGCTTCGGAAGTATATCAACTTAGCGCTAGAAGGGTTGTTCATTCCCGACAGAGAGAACGATGAGTTGCCTGCGGTCCTCGGGAATCCTGAGCACCCTGCACGAACAAGAGGCACGCCAGGATCCGTTTCGTGGAAGGTTGGGTTTCCCGGTACAGGAGGTTACAAAACCTGGGAGAGGAAGAGGAAGCAGGAGCTGAGCGCAGTGGAGAAGCTCCATGCAAGAGTTCTAAAGCTAGAGGAACAAGCTGAGAGCCAGCGAGCTGCCGACCAACCATCTCAGCGGCAGGAAGCTATCCCAGAAGCTACCCCGCCATCTCAGCGAAGAAGCAGCCAGCTGACTTCACAGCTCCTAGCTACCCCGTGGATGCTACAATGGATGCTCAACATTGTGAGGTTATGATGCATTGGATGAACCTCACCATTAAGGTGGCCTTCGGCTCTGTTTTACCTCCTGAAGCTAACTGAACTTTTCACTCGCGTCCGATTCCACATGGCTATGCCAAACTGACGGTGGATGAAATAACGGAGGGATTCGAGGAGCTGGTGCGTGACCACCCTATAGGTGAAGGGGAGTATCATCTGATTAATGCTTTGAGGAGTACATGTCTATGGAGGAAGGAGCACATCAAGCTTCTAAACTGGACACCTCCTCCTCCTCCTCCGGTTAGTCAGGGCACTGCGCCTCTTCCCCCTCCTCCGGTGAGTGATCAGGGCACTCAGCCTCCTTCTCCGCCTGCTGCGGCGCGTGAGGGAACTCCGACTCCTACTTCGCCTCCTTTGGCGCGTCGGAGCACTCTGCCTCCTTCTTCTCTGCCTCGTAAGCAACTGCGGATGAAAGACGTCGCCGCTCCGGCTCCTCCGGCGCGTCGGAGCACTCCGCGTCCTAAGCAATGACGGGCGAAGAGAGACACCGCTGCTCCGGCAGCTAGTAGTACAGCCAGAGGCGATAGGCAACTCAGATACGGTCCATCTCTAAAGCCTGTGGAAAAGTTAGCATGTGAGAGGACCGAGAAGGAAAATGCGGATATCTGTGCTGCCGAAGTGTGGGAATTTTTTGCAAAGAAACCTCCACCTCCGAAGGAGACGATAGATCCATTGAAAGCGAAGCGCACTATCAATGCCCTAATGCGACCACCACCGCCTCCGTCGAATAACAACTATGAACACTGTATTAAAAGGGCATATACATATGCGATGCGGTCAGGAAGTACTTCTAGTGATAAAAGGTTAGCAAAACAAAGAAGTGTGAAAAAAATTCCACAGCTCGGCGAACAAGCGAACCAATCGTACCCCCCGCTCATGGTTTCTAGCGATATCGTCGGTAATCTGCCCGAGATGGTGCCCGATACCAATCCTGATGATTACCTGGCCGATGACAATATTTTACAGATTGAAGCATTGACGGCGGACGAATTCAAATACAAGTACAGGCAGCCTCTCGTGAAAGATGGAAGTCCTCCTCTAACGACGATGATGCGGAGATTCCATGATTGGTACATGAAAACCGGCAGCGAGTCTAAGAAGGATACTTTGACGATTCTAATTAAAGATGAGCTCGACCTGGTTCCAACTGGCCTGTTCTCTGTTGACTTTGACCAGTTATTCCAGTTCTACAATCAAAAGGCCCTCGACAAATCACTCATGACTTGCTACTGTATGTAAGTACTACTTATGTAATTAAGTTTCTATATATAGCTCAGCTCTTTCTCATTGCATGTGTATATATAATTATCCTCACTATATTATGCAGATTGAAGATCGTCGAATGCAGAAAAGCACAAATGTTAGACATTGGGTTCACTAACCCAAATATCATAGATGAATGGACGGTTCAAAAGAATGTCACAGAAACCGAGGACAACTTGTTACAATCATTGCTCAAAAATCAAAACAAAGATACAATACTCTTTCCTTACAACTTCTTGTGAGTGTTACTGTCTTGTGCACATTCGGTTTCCCTTATTACGCGAGGTTATATTAATGTAATTGATGAGTTATGCATGCGTGCGTAGGTACCACTTTATTCTCCTAGAGATTAAGCTTGAGCGGGGAGTAGTAACCGTCTTAGACTCGAGACGAAAAAATCCCCAGGACTATGCGGACATGACTCAATTGCTCCGAAAGTAAGTTCAATCGATCATTATCGCACCATATCGGCAACTTTTTTCATTTCCTGATATCAAGTAATTATTTTCTTTGTCTGGCAGGATTTGGAAAGAGTTCACCGCAATTACTCCGGGACTGCCGAGAGAGCTGTGATTTACACACCCGAAAGTAAGTACTACTACCTAGTTCCGCACATGTCCCATTGATTCTAGCTAGTTTCATCAATACCATTTAACCTGCTTGCTTATCAGTTTGATTAAACTCTATTTATCGTAAAGTGCTTTTGGCAGGAACAAGGGAATGATTTTTGTGGATACTATGTTTGCGAGTTCATTCGCCACTGGACCTGTGAGTGGGGCTACTCTAAAAAACAATTTGAAGTGCGTAAGCAAAAATATTCACAATTTTATTTTATTACCATCATTTTTGTTGAGTTTCATTCATATACATGTATTGACCCTCTTCTTCAATTTAGATCTGGGAGATGCGGCATGAACTTCTACAACAAGATTGCATACGAGCAATTCAATAGAAATTGGTGGGATTCTTTCTTGACCACGTCATCAATAAATCTGGAGAATACCATGTGGAAATTGATATAAACATGAGATATTAGGGATTGTAAGAGATCTTATATTGTATATATGTAGCTAGTACCGTCGGATAGATATACGAAAACTTGTTGTTCTCCAAATCTCTCAGAGAAAGAGAGGTGCACTCCTCTCTGTATATGTTCATGATGATCTTGTGTCATTAATGGTTTCCTTCATTTTCCTACCAGCTAGCGTGTCGAGTTCTCTCTATACGTATAGTAGCTAGCATCGACCAAGCACGGAGATAAGAGAGGCCACTTCTCTCTATTAGCTAGCTAATAACACAATATATGACACCCCTAAATTAACCCTCCAAAACCTCCTAACCCCCCCTTAAAAAAACAAAGACCCTGCTCCTGCTAGTTGCTGACGCATGGATGCCTTTTGGTCCCGGTTGGTGTTACCAACTGGGACTAAAGGTTCTCCTGCCTAGGTGCCCCGCAGCGGCCACGTGGAGCCCTTTCTTTCCTGGTTCGTATGCGAACCGGGACTAAATCTTTTGGGCTTTAATCCTGACACTTTAGTCCCGGTTCCAGAACCGAGACTAATGGGCCTCTGGAACCGGGACAAATGGCCGATTTTCTACTAGTGTATAAGTCCTCACGACCGGCGAGTCCTGCGTCGCATTTTCCCCTCCTTCCCTGTAGCTTATCTCGTCTGCTTCTCCCACAATCGCCAATGGAACCGGTCCATCGTCATCGCTCAGCCACTCCGCCATCACCAGAGGACAACTCCAGCTGGGAGGCTACACCGCGGCGGCGGCGTAGTCCCCGACGTAGTGTATTGCGCATGGCATCCCTTGTTGGGTGTGCGCGGAACACCCACCACACGCTCTGCCGCCGCTGCCCGTCGGCAGCTGTTGCCGGCCGCCGTTGCCGCCACACCACCATCGAAAGCCAGTGTCATCGCCCATTGCACCGCTGCGGCCCGAAGGCGGGAGGTGGCCGTCATGCACGCCACTCCACTGTCGGCCACCGTGTCCATCACCCGCTCCACCACTGCGACCCAAAGGCGGGATGTGGTGGTCATGGCCGCCACCCCATCGTCGGCCGCCGTGGCCGCCAGTCCACCGTCGGCCGCCGGGGTCATCACCCATGCCACCACCACCACCCGAAGGCGGGAGGTGGAGGTGGAAGCCCGCATGTGCGTCAGCGACCTTGCGTGCTACACCGAGTTCCCGCGGGAGGAGGAGGAGCACCTCGTCGAGCAAACAAAGAGCCTTACCACCGTCATGGCCGCGACACACGCCGTCTCAGAGGCGAGGAATCAGGAGATCTACGAGGAGAACCACTTCTTTGAGAGGGTTCGTCTGGAGCGGCAAAGGGTGTTCGAGGTGAGCGTCGCTGAAGGTGCAGCAGTGGCAAGCACCGTATTGTAGTTGTCCAGCTCGTCGGTAGGCTCCTCCTCCTCTACCTCTTACTGGGCGCGCTCGGTAGAGGAGAGGCTGCCGAAAGTAGTACAAATCCCCCCCCCCATATTAGTAGTAGTAGTATTTATGGGCTATTTTGTTTAGTTCATCTGACTATAGATGTGGTGGAACTATACAACGTACTTAAAATTAGCTTCTATATATAATTAAACTAGCTATTTCAGTGCGTGTATTGCAACAATTGGGGAAAAGTTTGGTCGGTTCAGCTGTCGAGTTGAACTGTTTGTACAAAGAACGACGTCTTAATCTATGAATGAAATCTATGCTTAATTACTGAATTTTTGTTGCAAAAATTAGATAGTGCTAGTGATTTTTAGTCGCATATTTTGACAAATCCCAGTGTTACAAGGTTGACAAATGGCAGTGTTACTAGATCAAGAAATGTCAATGTTTCCAGTTTGACAAAAGGCAACATACCCAGTATGATAGATGCAAATCTTACCAAATTGTTTGTACGTGGTTGCACACGGGTCATCCAAAACAACCGTTTGCGTTGAAGGGATGCACAAATCCTGCTCGGCACATTTTCTCTATGCTTAGCGCCGAAGTCTGGATTTCCATACGTGTGTTCTATCTAAAACGTTTGCGATCAAGAGCTGCACAAATCCTGCTCGGCACTTTTTCCCTTGGCTTCCTAGGGAAGCTGTCGGTTTGCATGCGGGTGTTCTAACTAAAATGTTTGCGATGAGTGTTTTATATTAAAAGACCATTGATCTTTTTCAAAAATAAATCGTTTGGTAAGTCTATACATTAAGAGAGAAAAACGGAAGTTCGTTCAAACCATATCTTTCATTCAATCACACTGCAAATTTATATTCATATGATCGAGATACAGTATTAAAGCCCCCAAAAAACTATTTACGACGGCGGCGGAGGCGGCGTGCCGCCCCATCGTTGTCGTCCTCCGGGACGCTATTGTTGAAGTCTTCAAGACAGCACATAATGTTCTTCACTTGTAAATCAAACATCACGTCATCGCGCGATCGACAGGCGTGGTGCGGAAGGACGGCAACTGGCAGACGGTGGCGTCCCATGCCGCTAACGGGGGCGCGCGCATGGGCACAGGTGCGGCGGGTTGATACGTCTCCAACGTATCTATAATTTATGAAGTATTCATGATGTTTTATTATCATTCTTGGATGTTTTACAATCATTTTTATAGAAACTTTATATCAATTTTTTGTACTAACCTATTGGCATAGTGCCAAGTGCCAGTTGCTGTTTTTTGCAAGTTTTTTACATCGCAGGAAATCAATATCAAACGGTGTCCAAACACTACAAAACTTTTTGTGGATTTTTTATGGACCAGAAGACTCCCGCTGGGCCAGAGTAGCACCTGGGGGGTGCCCCGAGGGGGGCATAACCCACCAGGGCGCTCCTGGGGTCCCAGGCGCGCCCAGGTGGGTTGTGCCCACCTCGGTGGCCTCCCGTACCCCTTCTCCGCCTTATAAATTCCCAAATATTCCGAAACCCTTCGGGTTGAACCTAGATTAGAAGTTCCGCCGCCGCAAGGCTCTGCAGTCCATGACATCCAATCTAGAGCTCCTTCCAACACTCCGTCGGAGGGGGAAATCATCACCGGTGGCCATCTTCATCATCCCGGCAGCCACCATGATGAGGAGGGAGTAGTCCACCCTCGGGGCCAAAGGTTTGTACCAGTAGCTATGTGCTTAATCTCTCTCTCTCTCTCTCTCTCTCTCTCTCTCTCTCTCTCTCTCTCGTGTTCTTGAGATGCACAATCTTGATGTATCGCGGGCTTTGTTAATATAGTCGGATCATATGGTGTTTTCCCCTCTCTATCTTGTTGTGATAAATTGAGTTTTCCATTTGAGATTCTGTTGTTATCGGTTTGAATACTTCTATGGATTTGAGAACACTTGATATATGTCTTGCAATTGAATACTCGTGGTGAGGGTATCGTATTGATTCACTTGATATATGTTTTGGCACTCAACTTGCGGATTCCCGTGGTGACATTGGGGTAATCTCTGCATAGGGGTTGATGCATGTTCTTGTCTTTGTTTCTCCCGTAGAAATCTTGGGGCACCCTTTGAGGTTCTTTGTGTTGGATTGAGTATTATAAATCTGAATTTTTTGGTGTAATTTTAGTACGAACTATTGATAGATTGATCGGAAAGAATAACTTGTATTATTCTAGTATGAACTCTTGATAGATCGATCGGAAAGAATAACTTGTGTTATTCTAATTTGAACTCCTGGATAGATCGATCGGAAAGAATAGATACAAACAATTTCTTCTTATGTTCTCCGCTAGATAGGAACTTTGGAGTGATTTCTTGATCGCATGTTGAGGGATGGTTATGTGATCCAATTATATTAGCATTGTTGAGAGATTGCACTAGCGAAAGTATGGACCCTAGGCCTCATTTTCAAGCATTACAATGCCGTTTGTGCTCACTTTTGTTACTTTCTACCTTGTTGTTTTTTGTTACTATTACAAAAATCAATATCTACTATCATTACTACACTTGTATCGCCATCTCTTCGCCGAACTAGTGCACCTATACAATTTCCCATTATATTTGGTGTGTTGGGGACACAAGAGACTTTTTATTATTTCGTTGCATGGTTTTTTGAGAGATACCATCTTCATCCTACACCTCCCATGGATTGATAAACCTTAGGTCATCCACTTGAGGGAAATTTGCTACTGTCCTACAAAACTCTGCACTTGGAGGCCCAACACGAGTCTACAAGAACATGTTGTGTAGTAGACATCAAGCTCTTTTATGGCGCCGTTGCCGGGGAGGTGAGTGCATGAAGGTATATCTTTAGATCTTGCAATTGAATATTTTAGTTTCTTGTTTTATCACTAGTTTGGTTTTGTAAAAGAAAAATAGAAAAAATGGAATTGAGGTTGCATCCTATTATTCATCTTTATAATGTCTTTCTTGAAAATGATGGAAATGAAAATTGTACTCATTTGATAGAAGAAGAATTCAATAAAATGTTTGGCATAAATTATGAGCATGATTTCAATGTTGTTAGTATGAATTCTTTAAATATCCATGATGCTAACGATATGCAAAGCCATAAGCTTGGGGATGCTATGTTTGATGAAGATGATATTTTTAGCCACAAAGATTTGATGTGGAAATTTGTTATAATGGTAGCATGCCTCCTATTTATGATGATTACATTGATAAAAGTGGATTTCGAGAGGTTATGACTTTATTTAGTGATGAATCCACTACTTTGTAGGACGTTTCAATTGACTATGATTATAAAGTTGGTATCTATGATGATTATGGTGATGACATGTATGCTATATTGAATAATGATAACCATGAAACTTGTCATCATGACTTTAATTTTCAATCTCATGATAGTTATTTTGTTGAGTTTGCTCCCACCACTATTCATGAGAATAAATTTGCTTATGTGGAGAGTAACAAAATTTCTATGCTTTTGCATCATGAACATAATGATTTATGTGATGAATATATTGTTGAATTCATTCATGATGCTACTGAAAATTACTATGAGAGAGGAACATTTGCTTGTAAGTATTGCAATAATATCATGGTTCCTCTCTATGTGTTGAAAATCTTGAAGTTTTTCTTGTTTTACCTTCCTATGCTAGTTGATTCTTGCTCCCAAAAGTTGTTTGCTCAAAAAATCCCTATGCATAGGAAGTGGGTTAGACTTAAATGTGCTAGTCATATTCTTCATGATGCTCTCTTTGTGTTTCAATCTTTATCTTATATGTGAGCATCATTGAAATCATCATGCCTAGCTAAAAGGCATTAAAGAAAAGCTCTTGTTGGGAGACAACCCAACGCGTATACCTACTATTTTTGTGTGTTCACATGGTTAAGCAACCGTAGTAATCATGTTTTACATGTTTTGTTTCAATAAAGTGCCAAGTAAAGCCTTTGGGATACTGTGGATGATACTTGATTTGATTCTGTGCAAAAATAGAAAGATTTGCTTCCAGTGCAGAAAATTCAATAAATCATTGGAACATGATAATTAGCTGAAATTTTACACATGATTGGTACAAAAATTCCCTATGTTTTCCTATTTTTTCTGAATTTTTAGAGTTGAATACGTACGGTGGTTGTCCACATCATTACATACTGTTCTGTCTTAACAGATTCTTTTTCAAAGCATAGTTTGCTTGTTTTCTAGTTTCTATGTCTTATATTGATCAATATAAATTGTAGAAATGTTATGATACAGTAGGCATTGTGTGAGAACAATTATGAATCTTGTCTTTTACAGTACCCAAAGTGAATGATTTGTTTTATCATACTAACCCATCTCACGAAGTTTTGTTAAGTTTTGTGTGATTGAAGTTTTCAAGTTTTGGGGGAGATACTGATATGAGGAGAATAAGGAGCGGCAAGACCATAAGATTTGGGATGACCAAGGCACCCCAAGGAAATATTCAAGGAATACCCAAGCAACTAAGCTTGGGGATGCCCTGGAAGGCATCCCCTCTTTCGTCTCCAACATTATCGGTAACCTCACTTGAAGCTATATATTTATTCGTCAATGATATGAGTTTTTCTTGGAATGTCATTTTATTTTGTTAGAATTTTCTTGCTAGTATTTATAATAATGTTTTGTATCTTTTATTTCAATAAAATTGTCAAGTATAGCCTTTACCATGCTTATTTTGCAAGTCTATATGTTGCTGTTTGAAAACACAAAGTTTGTCACTGTTGTACAAATTCCCGAGAAATTCATAATGTGATAAAAGGTTGAAACTATTTGCAAAGCAAGCTATGACAAATTGCCTACAGAATGTTAATTTTTCAAAAAAAAATTAGTTAGGGAAGCACGGATCCTCTTGATTTCTTTACGGAATTTACTGTTTTGACAGATTGCTGTTATGTTTGCATTGTTTGCATATGTGTGCATGTTTAATGGTTATATTTGAGGATAGGAGTATTAAATATGCAGAGGCATTTAGTATGCAATGCTGAATAATAATTTTAGTGATTTGCTACATGATACGTCCAAAACGTATCTATAATTTCTGCTTGCTCCATGCCTCTTTTGGGTGATATTGCTATGTTATTTATACACTTCCATACACTTTCGATCATATTTGGACTAACCTATTAACTCAGTGCACCCCAGTGCCAGTTTCTGTTTGCGGCTGTTTTTGTATTTCAGGTTTTCACATTACGAGAACTGCCAGGAAAAATCCAGAAAATTTATATAAAAAATCAGCGTTCCAGAAACTACCGTGCGCCCGAAGGACAGCCGGGGGGGGGGG
>LR738712.1:127343104-127369032 GCA_902687465.1 Secale cereale
GGGGGGGGGCACCTGGGCTCCAGGCGCCCTGGCGGCGCCCCCCCTGGGCCGCGCCGGGGGGGCGCCTGGGCCCCCCGAGGCTCCTCCGATGCCCCCATTTGGCATATATTTAAAGCGTCTCGCAGAAACCCTGATTCCAGACCCCTTTTTCCAGACGCGATTCCGATATCCGCCGCCATCGCCATCAAGCTTCGGGGGACAAGAATTCCTGTGCCGGCACCCTGCCGGGACGGGGAAGTGCCCCCGGATTCATCTCCATCGACGTTGCTTCCTCCTTCCATGATGCGGGAGTAGTTCCTCCTCGGGGCTGAGGTTCTTACCAGTAGCTATGTGGTCAATTCTCTCTCCCATGATGTGCTCTTCATTGTGATCATAGGCTATGTTAATCTAGGGTGATCCCATGATATTTCCCCTTCCTCTATGTATTGGATTGATGTACTCACTTGTCTTTATCTAGTATAATCCCCGAGACCAAGGTGACAGCGGTCTATTGGACATGGATTAGAACAATATTTTCATGAGTGATTTCCTCTCTTGTGTGTTGATTGAAGATTGAGAGTCTCTTGGTGCTTGTCTTTGACTATCCTTTAGATATGTTGTGGTGATTGTGGGACTCTCTTTGGATGGCCGCGGTGACATTGGGAAATACTTAGATTGAGAACTACGAACTTTGAGGTGTGCTTTTGTAGCCCTACATAATTCTCGTCCTCTCTTCACCACGAAGGAATGACCTCCGAGTGCGTCCCCTTTGCATGTTTTATGGGAAATATCATGTGATTCGATTATGTTAATGTTGTTGGGAGTTGCCACTAGTGAAAGTATGAAGCGTAGGCCTTGTTTCCACCATTGCAATACCATTTGTGCTCACGTTTACTACTTGTTTGCTTGCTGCACTTTTTATTACAAATATATATTACTTTGTTTTGCCATCCATATCACTTGCCATTTAACATCTCTTCGCCGAACTAGTGCACCTATACATCTGACAAGTGTATTAGGTGTGTTAGGGACACAAGAGACTTCTTGTATTTTAGTTGCAGGGTTGCTTGAGAGAGACCATCTTCAACCTCTACTTCCCTGAGTTCGATAAACCTTAGGTCATCCACTTGAGGGAAATTGCTGCTGTCCTACAAACCTCTGCGCTTGGAGGCCCAACATAGTCAACAAGAGTAGAAGCGTGTGTAGACATCAAGCTATTTCTGGCGCCATTGCCGGGGAGGTGAGTGCTTGAAGGTATATCTTTAGATCTTGCAATTAAATCTTTTTGTTTCTTGTTTTTATTTCACTAGTTATGTTTATGGAAAACCGTGCTATTGGAATGTTGCTTGTGGGAAGACGCCCCACACCTGTGGTGGTTGCTCCTCCCCCTACTGAAATTGTGCCCTATAAAATACCAGCTGGTATTATCGATTATATTTTGGCTAATTGTTATGCAGGAGACAAACATCCCGGTGAACACTTGCTATATCTGTCACAACTATGTTCATTATTTAAGCTTGCAGGTGTATCAAAGGAGTTTGTCATGAGGAAATTATTTGCTTTGTCACTGAAAGGAAAAGCATTGGAATGGTATAGGCTACTAGATGACTCTCACCTGCTGGATTGGGAAGAGATCCAGTCTCTCTTTTACTCCAAGTTTTATCCTCTTCATGAAGTCCGTGAGAATAGGAATTATGTTTATAATTTCTATCCTCATGACGGAGAGAGCATAGCTCAAGCTTGGGGGAGACTGAAAACGTTAATGCTAAAATGTCCTAACCATGGGCTCCCCAAAGATATGATTATTACTAATTTCTATGCGAGGCTTTCTCGACAGGATAAAGATTTGCTCGACGCTTCCTCTATGGGTTCTTTCACAAACAAAAAGATTGATGCTAAATGGGAACTCCTTGAAAGAATTCAACGCAACACTGAAGATTGGGAGATCGACAAAGGTAAAGAGTCAGGTATAATTTATGAGTATGATTGCATTAAGTCCTTTGTTGAAACTACAAGTTTTAATAAGTTTAGTGCTAAGTTTGGGCTTGATTCTCAACTCCTTGTTGATTTCCTCAAATCCTTTGCTTCACATCTTAATATGCCTAAGGAGGATTGGATCAAGTATCATAAACCTTTTAAAGAGACTTGCAAAGAAAATGAAATTGTTCATGATGATTGCAACATGCATGATCAACCTAAAAATGAAGTTTTATATAAGCATGTTAAATTTTGTGGAGTGGATAGACCTTGTGAAAGGCATATGATTGAAGAAGAGAAGTATTGTAAGCAACATAAGCATGAAAGAACAATCACTTGGGTCAGAGATTTAAATGAAATTGCTAGAGAATTGTGTGACCTTTATCCTTTTACTTGTGAACTTTGCCGTATAGAGGGTCACTTTAATTTTCAATGCATGAACTTTCAAAACATAACTGTTAACCGGTTGTGTGATAACATGATCACCTCTGATCTCTATGATGAGCTTATGTTATTTTTGATGTGTGAAGAGTTATCAGAAAAGACTTCATGGCTAGATGTTAATGCCATAGGAATAAAAAACACTTTGCAAAATTGCCATCTCTATTGTGTTGTTAATTGCCATGAAAATGATTACATAGGTAAGATTATAAAGGAGGGAACTTTACCAAAGTATAAAAATGTCTCTTATATTTCTGCTAATAAAAAGGAGAGTTTCTCCCAAGTTTCCCCTATTGTTTCTAATGATAAACCAGGATATGTGGAGAAGCTTCATCTCCAACCACTCCCTCCTAAGGTTAAGAAGAAGAAAAAGAAGAGGAGGAGGAAGAGGAGCAAGAAAGAAGAAGAATGTGTATCAACCTGGCCTGAGCATATTCCTCCCATCAACTTTTATCCTAACGATTGTAAGTTTAAAGAAGAAGGTGAAGTTTATTGCCTTAATTATCATCTTGATGATACGTCCGTAGGTACTATTGAAGATGATTTTGATTATGATATGCATGTTACTTATTGTGATTGGGAAAATGATGATAATGCTACTTATGATCTTGAAAATCTTTTTGGTACCAACTCTGAAAGTGATGATATGGGAAGATCTAAGCTTGGGGATGATAGGATTGCAAATCCTTTACCCACTAGTGATGTGATAATTGATAATTCTTTTGCTAGTAAGAATAAAGACAACATATTTACAAATATAGTTGCTAGCAATGATAACGCTCTTCTCTACCATGATGATGTTATAACTCCAACCTATAGTGATTATAAAGGTACCTATGACATAAGGAGAAATTATCCTTATGAAACTTGTCATAATCATGGAGGGCATTACTCCCTTGTTGAACACCACCCTCCTACTACACAATTAATCTATAGTGTTCAAGTGGTTTATGATAGTCCTACTCCCACTATTACCAATGAGAAAGATTATGCTTATGTGGAGAGTAAGAGTACCTTTTTGCATGTGGATCATGGTAACAATGCTTTATGTGATGCTTATATTGTTGAGTTCATCCATGATGCCACTGAAATTTATAATGAGAGAGGGAGACTTGGTTCTAAATATCTTAATAATAAGAAGTTTCCTCTCTTTATGGTGAATATTTTGAAGTTATGCTTGTTTTGCCTACCTATGCTAGTTGCTTTGTGCTTTAATAAATTATTCTATTGCAATATTCCTATGCATAGGAAGCATGTTAGGCTTAAATGTATTTGGTATTTGCTTCTTGACGCTCTCTTTTGTTCTTCAACTCTTATTCCTATGAGAGCATCATTAAAGTCTTAAGCCTATCTTTATGGGTATAAAGAAAGAGCTCTAGGGAGACAACCCTTGTTATCCTTGCTTTCAGATTGTTCTTTCAGTTTTTAGTGGTCTTGATGTTTGTTACTACTGTAGCAACATCATTGTATCTTTATTTTTCAGCTTTGTGCCAAGTTTAGCCTCCGATTGCAAGAAACTTTAAAAGTTGTGACGTGCTGTCCAGGAAACAGATTCTGTCCTTGGATAGAAAAATTCGTATAAAATCACCAGATCATCTTTTTGGTCTGAATTTTTTCGACAGTGTGCCCTATATAATTGTCTTTCGTGCGTCTGTTCTGAGTTTTTCGATTAGAGTTGCAGAAGTGCCCCGAACAAATCAATTACTACCTGCTGTTCTGTTTTTCACAGATTCTGTCCTATTTTGCCTTTCCTTCATTTTGCAAACCAAGAGCTTGCTTTTTCTTTGCAAAAACTTTTGGCAATCTTGAGAAACAGTAGACCTTCAAGAATATCTTTATTTCCAGCAAGGTACAATTATTTTATTATGGGTACTAACCTCGCTAATCAGATTATGATGAGTTATGTATGAAGGGAGTTTTCAAGTGTGCGAGGGAAGATGATAAAAAGATTTAGTAGTGTCAAGCGCTCAAGCTTGGGGACGCCCCCATGCACCCCCAAGAAATATTCAAGGAGACTCAAGCGTCTAAGCTTGGGGATGCCCCCGTGCATCCCCTTCCCATCAACATTATCAGTTCGTCTTTCGTTCCACTATATTTTAATCACTTCATGTGTTATGTGCTATGCTTGGAGCGTCTTGCTTTTAGTTTTCTTTAGTTTTTCATAACGAGTCGGAACTCAGCTTTCTTTATGTGGGAGAGAAACACGCTCCACTTCTACCTAGAACATAACATAGAATTTTCATGTCTATCCTTGCTGTGTGTGTTCTTTGTCTTTTAATAGCTACTATCATGTTCAGCTCTTAGCTTTCATGCTTATCTTTTCAAGAGCTTTTGTTTAGTTGGTTCCTTGAACTCTCCTTAATTATCATGCTCACCTTATTAAGAGAGTTTGCTTCCGTTGCATTGGTTGATATGTCTATGATAAAGATGCTACGTGCACGATGGCGCTTAGTAGTTCATGTTTTCTTATGGTTAGTCTCAAATAGCTGGAGGGTTCCCAATGTGTTATTGGAGTACCAACATGATTTGTTTGCCTATGAGGTGGTATGGTTTAGTAATATCTTCCTTCGAGAATTTATTTTGATTGACTTGGCGTATGCTCACGCATATTTAAGACTGTAAAGATAGTCTGTCAAGCCTTGATGATCTTTTGTTTCTGAGTAGCGATATAACTACCATGCCTGATTCAATGTTGCTTTGTCGCTCTGCATGATTATGACCGTCATTGCTCTCTTAGTTGGTCGCTCCCAGTCTTTTGCTAACCTTCGCCTGTACTAAGCGGACTGACTGCTTGTGCATCCACATCCTTTAATCCAGTTATGCCATATGAGTCCACCATACCTTCCTACATGGTATTTACCTGCCATTCCTAACGGAGACTTGCATGTGCCATCTCGAAATTATTCAAAGAAAAAGCATTCTTATTTTGTGCCTCTATTGTAAGTTCATGAGAAGTAGTAGTTAATTCATGATCTTTTTAAGTTGGACAAGCTTCACCCCGGGATTGCATGTATAATGTGCAAACCCATAATACGAGAAAGAACTGGCATTGAGTGCGCCCGGCTCAAAAAGATAATATAACAAACAAACCCTCCTTCATGCTTTGTTCATGAGAAATCAGAAAACTTTGGCAGTGAAAAACAAAGGAGATTAAGAGGATGTGATCGTCCTCTTTTGGGAGCCATTCCTCGAAACTTGTCCATCTCAAGAAGTGATTGAGTTGTCTGCTAGCATTCGTTGACGAAACATGCATGATCTAAAAAAAATTATTACCTCTGTTTTAAAACCAAGAGCTCTGGTACATGTTTTTTCTTTGTTTCCGACTACGGGTTTTCAACCTTGCCAACAAAAGCCACGGTTCGAGAGTCTCCACCTTCTTTTAAAAGCACCAACTACTGAGAGCATGATTGTCATTCTGAGTGTAATGTGCATTGTCCCAAAGTAGCATTGTCTTTTGCATGATTGTGATATCGTTTATTTTGAAATCATTGTATCTAGTCATCACTTAAACCTTGGAGGTGCCCCTGCATTTATGTTTTGCTTCACTAAAGGGGGCAAGCTAGATATCACTTTATCATATTTGCACATCATGTTCATTACAAATCTATTTGATGTTTCAATATCATATTGTAAAACTTTCAGTTCTTTGTGATTTTCTCATGAGGCAACTTAATTACTATAGATTCATTGTCTCAGTAAGCTTTTGTCATATGACTATGAAAAATTCCTATATGGTTAAGGGCATGTCACCACATAAATTATTCTTGTTATCATTTACCTACTCGAGGACGAGCAGGAATTAAGCTTGGGGATGTTGATACGTCCAAAACGTATCTATAATTTCTGCTTGCTCCATGCCTCTTTTGGGTGATATTGCTATGTTATTTATACACTTCCATACACTTTTGACCATATTTGGACTAACCTATTAACTCAGTGCACCCCAGTGCTAGTTTCTGTTTTCGGCTGTTTTTGTATTTCAGGTTTTCACATTACGAGAACTGCCAGGAAAAATCCAAAAAAATTATATAAAAAATCAGCGTTCCAGAAACTCAAGTGCGCCCGAAGGACAGCCGGGGGGGCCACCAGGGCAACAGGCGCCCTGGCGGCGCGCCCCCCCCTAGGCCGCGCCGGGGGGGGCGCCTGGGCCCCCTGAGGCTCCTCCGATGCCCCCCTTTGGCATATATTTAAAGCGTCTCGCAGAAACCCTGATTCCAGACCCCTTTTTTTCCAGACGCGATTCCGATCTCCGCCGCCATCGCCATCAAGCTTCGGGGGACCAGAATTCCTGCGCCGGAACCCTGCCGGGACGGGGAAGTGCCCTCGGATTCATCTCCATCGACGTTGCTTCCTCCCTCCATGATGCGGGAGTAGTTCCTCCTCAGGGCTGAGGTTCTTACCAGTAGCTATGTGGTCAATTCTCTCTCCCATGATGTGATCTTCATTGTGATCATAGGCTATGTAAATCTTGGGTGATCCCATGATATTTCCCCTTCCTCTATGTATTGGATTGATGTACTCACTTGTCTTTATCTAGTATAATCCCCGAGACCAAGGTGACAGCGGTCTATTGGACATGGATTAGAACAATATTTTCATGAGTGATTTCCTCTCTTGTGTGTTGATTGAAGATTGAGAGTCTCTTGGTGCTTGTCTTTGACTATCCTTTAGATATGTTGTGGTGATTGTGGGACTCTCTTTGGATGGTCGCGGTGACATTGGGAAATCCTTAGATTGAGAACTACGAACTTTGAGGTGTGCTTTTGTAGGCCTACATAATTCTCGTCCTCTCTTGACCACGAAGGAATGACCTCCGAGTGCGTCCCCTTTGCATGTTTTATGGGAAATATCATGTGATTCGATTATGTTAATGTTGTTGGGAGTTGCCACTAGTGAAAGTATGAAGCCTAGGCCTTGTTTCCACCATTGCAATACCATTTGTGCTCTCGTTTACCACTTGTTTGCTTGCTGCACTTTTTATTACAGATATATATTACTTTGTTTTGCCATCCATATCACTTGCCATTTAACATCTCTTCGCCGAACTAGTGCACCTATACATCTGACAAGTGTATTAGGTGTGTTGGGGACACAAGAGACTTCTTGTATTTTAGTTGCAGGGTTGCTTGAGAGAGACCATCTTCAACCTCTACTTCCCTGAGTTCGATAAACCTTAGGTCATCCACTTGAGGGAAATTGCTGCTGTCCTACAAACCTCTGCGCTTGGAGGCCCAACATAGTCTACAAGAGTAGAAGCGTGTGTAGACATCACTACATTATAGAATGATAAGGTTTTTGCATTGGTTTATACTAACTTATCTCACGAGTTTTTGTTGAGTTTTGTGTGGATGAAGCTTTTGAGATTTAGGAAAACCATGATATGAGAAGAATTAAGGAGACACAAAAGCTCAATCTTGAGGATGCCAAAGGCACCCCAAGATAATATTTCAAGAAGTCTCAAGCATCTAAGCTTGGGGACATCCCACCTTTCTTCATCAACAATTATCGAGCCCCCAAATAGTTGCCACGGAGGTTAGGTAAGCGGCATTCACATCCCGTCAACGAAGCCCTTTTCTGGCGCTGTTGCTCTAGTGCTTCACTTATATCTTTTTGAGCATGGTGTGCTTTAGTATTTTTGAAGAAATTATCTCTTACATCACTTATATTAATTTGAGAGAAAGAAATATTATGCTCATGATCTTCATTTATATCTTTTTGGAGTAGCTTGTCATTTACTCTTGTGCTTCACTTATATCCTATGAGTAAATTCTTGAATAAATTGAATGTCATGAAGTTGAAATAATATCATGCCTAGTGGTAGCTTCACATTGGGTTTAGAGAGTGAAATCTTTTGAGGCTTGACAATCACAATATTGGTCATACAAGCAATTCACGCATAATTAGTATAAGGAAGAGAACTTTCACATGCAAATACACTATCTTCAAAATATTTTGTGATTGTGAGTCCCCATCAAAATATTATATGCAAAAATTGTTGACGTTGGACAAGGAAGACAATGCAATGGTTTATGTTTGTTCATATTCACATAGAAGATATATTGTCATAGATCCTTCAACATGTGGTGCTTGCCCCCCATCTTTGCTATACAAAAATTCCGCATCAAGTAGAGATACTACTTGTGCATCCAAAAACCCTTAAACCCATATCTTATCTTCAAGAGTCCATCATACCTACCTAAGGATTGAGCAAGATCCTTCAAGTAAGTTGTCATCGATGCAATAAGGCAATAAAAATTGCTTCTAAAAGTGTTAGATCATTTAGTGTAAGAGAAAATTGATCATTGTACGAACTTGTGATAGCAATGAATAAAAGCAACATACCACATAGTATAGGTTGCTATCACAAGGGGCAATATAACCTGACGTTCTTTTGCACTAAGGGATTGAGCATAAAAACAAATAAGCGCATGGCAACCCCTGCTTCCCTCTGTGAAGGACCCATCTTTTACTTTTATGCAAAGAGTCGAAGTTTTCTCTCTATTCCTTTTTATTTTATACTTTGGCAAGCACCATGTGGTGAGGAAAGATCTAGGCACATATGTCCAGCTGAATATGGGTAGCATGAGTTATTATTGTTGACATCACCCAAAGGTGAATACGTTGGGAGGCGAAATTACAAGCCCCTATCTTTCTATGTGTCTGGTTGAAACATTTTGCTCATGTGTATGCGGTGAGTGTTAGCAATCATAGAAGAATATATGATGGTTGAGTATGTGGAGCTCTTACTTAAACTCTGTTGAATAAGTTGAATTACAATTGCTTGGTGACTGAGAACATAGGTTGTTGAGTTTCATGAGAATTCGTTGTTTGAACCTTAACATGTGAATTGGTTGCTACTCTAACATGAGAAGTTTTATAGGAAAGAATTGTTGTTATGATGCTAGGAAAAGTGATTGAAATTGTCATTGATCAAACTTGTGCACCTTGCTAGCATTCACACTTCATAAATTATTTCTTGTATCATTTACCTACTCGACGACGAGTAGGAATTAAGCTTGGGGATGCTGATACGTCTCCAACGTATCTATAATTTATGAAGTAGTCATGCTTTTTATTATCATTCTTGCATGTTTTATAATCATCTTATAGCAACTTCATATCATTTTTTGGGACTAATCTATTAACCCCAGTGGCCTCCCGTACCCCTTCTTCGCCCTATAAATGTCCAAATATTTCAAAATCCTTCGGGGTGAACCTAGATCAGAAGTTCCGCCGCCGCAAGGTTCTGTAGTCCATGATATCCAATCTAGAGCCCTTTCTGGCACTCCGTCGGAGGGGGAAATCATCACCGATGGCCATCTTCATCATCCTGATGGCCACCATGATGAGGAGGGAGTAGTCCACCCGCGGGGCTGAGGGTTTCTACCAGTAGCTATGTGTTTAATATCTCTCTCTCGTGTTCTTGAGATGCACAATCATGATGTATCGCGGGATTTGTTAATATAGTCAGATCATATGGTGTTTTCCCCTCTCTATCTTGTTGTGATGAGTTGAGTTTTTCCCTTTGATATTTCGTTGTTATCGGATTCAATACTTTTATGTATTTGAGAACACTTGATATATATCTTGCAATTGAATACTCGGGGTGACAATGGGGTATCGTCTTAATTCACTTGATATATAGTTTGGTACTCAACTTGCGGTTTCCCGCGGTGACATTGGGGTAATCTATGCATAGGGGTTGATGCACGTTCTTGTCTTCGTTTCTCCGGTAGAAATCTCGGGGCACTCTTCGAGGTTCTTTGTGTTGGATTGTGTATTATAAATCTGAATTTGTTTTGGTGTTATTTTAGTATGAACTCTTGATAGATCGATCCAAAGAATAACTTGTATTATTCTAGTACGAACTCTTGATAGATCGATCGGAAAGAATAACTTGTGTTATTCTAGTACGAACTCTTGGATAGATCGATCAGAAATAATAGCTACAAACAATTTCTTATTATGGTCTCCGCTAGATAGGAAATTTGGAGTGATTCTTCATCACATGTGGAGGGATGGTTATGTGATCCAATTATATTAGCATTGTTGAGAGGTTGCACTAGCGAAAGTACGGACCCTAGGCCTCATTTTCAAGCATTGCAATACCGTTCGTGCTCACTTTTGTTACTTGCTACCTTGCTGTTTTTTATTGTTACTATTACAAAAATCAATATTTACTATCATTACTACACTTGTATCACCATCTCTTCCCCAAAGTAGTGCACCTATACAATTTCTCATTGTATTTCGTGTCTTGGGGACACAAGAGACTTTTTATTATTTGGTTGCATGGTTGTTTGAGAGAGACCATTTTCATCCTACACCTCCCACGGATTGATAAACCTTAAGTCATCCACTTGGGGGAAATTTGCTACTGTCCTACAAAACTCTACGCTTGGAGGTCCAATATGAGAGTACAAGAACAAGTTGTGTAGTAGATATCACGGGTCCAGCAAACGCACAGGGACCGGCGCCGCAGTGGGAGGAGGGTTGCGCATGAGCACGGGCACAGGAGATGGCGCTGGCAAGTAAACGAGCTCGCGCGGGTCTGCGAAGACCTCGCTGACGTCTGTGGCTTCTAGCTCTGCGATAGTGCTCGGCGACCAGCCCGTCAATGCTATGGGATGGTTGCTAGAGCGGGCACGGGTATGGTGGCTGGGGCAGCAACCGCCGCGGCTAGCTTGTTCAGGGCCATGTCCATGAGGCCCCATTCCTCCTTATTTTCTATCTCCTCCGGCTCGGAGTCGACTTCACCAAACTTGAAAACTAGTGGCAGATGATCCTTCTGCGCCATGGCGTTGGTGGAGGTCTGCGGGAGGGAGGGGAATGGGAGGCGAACAGTAAGGCCGCCAGTATTAAACAACGGCTCATGCACCATTAGTGGAGAGGAAGGACGACGACTATGGAAGTCAAAGGGCTTGCTTCCTAGTGAGCCTGCGTAGCATACATCTCACATGCTTCCCGGTGAGTCTGCGCATTGGAGGACAGCTTGCACGCCTCTCGGTTAGCCTGCGCACCGGACTGCGCTCGCACGCCTCCCATTCAGTCAAGCAGCTGTCAGCACGGCACCTCCTATAGCCATTAAATCCAAGACATGTGGCGTCACGTGAATGGTTAACAAAACACAGACGATTTGAATTATACAAACGTTTGATATATTAAAGTGGCAACTACTTTTTCAAAATGCCTTTGTTGGCTGTCATTCGAGTGCGCCTTCTCTCAAAATGGACACGAAAAATACCACAGCATGTCGGGTGCCATTCCATGATATCATGCCAAGTTTCATGAATTTCATACGAGTTTTCGATTTACAAGAATTTAAAAATAAAGTATCTCAACGTTTTGCCAGCAATCAATAGTGCCTTGGTGTTTGAAATTCATTCCCTTTTCTTGCATGAGACCTAAGCATGCACCCAAGGACACATATTTGATTTTTATACCAATTTATATGCACTGGAGCATGTGCGTGTAGTTCAAATTTAAATTATGCACATAAATGCATTGAAAACTCAATTAATGTATAAAAATGTCCAAACAAACCCTGGAAAATTCCAAAATTAAAAACAACACTTCTGTTGTTCTATGTTGGCACTAGGGAAAAAATTGAAATCAAGAAGAGGCAACGGATATCGTTTCAACCAGAAAGGTGAAACATTCCCTACCGAAACCATCACGCCTGTTGTGAGAAGCTTGTACCCAAACCTGCCCCAAATGAGACAAAAAAATTACCACGACATGTTGATGCCGCTCCATGATAGCATGCCCAGTTTCATGTTTTTCACACAAGTTTTGGATTTACTAGAATTTAAAACCAGGTAACTCAATGTTTGCGGCCGAGTGACGGTGGCAGGGTGTTTGACATTCATTCCCATTTCTTGGATGGGACCTAAGCATGCAACCAAGGACACAAATTTGAATTTTCACCCAATTTATATGCATTAGAGCATGTGCCTGTAGTTCAATTTTGAATTATACACATAAATGCATTGAAAACTCAATTAATGTATAAAAATGTACAAACGAACCCCGAAAAATTCCAAAAATTAACACAACACTCATGTTGTTCTATGTTGACACTAGAGGAAAAATTGAAATCAAGAAGAGCCAAACGGATATCGTTTCGTCTAGAAAGGTGAAACATTCCCTACCGAAACCATCACGCTTGTTGTGAGAAGCTCTGGTTTGTGAGAATTTTATACCCAAACCTGCCCCAAATGGGACAATAAATTTACCACGTCATGTTGATGCCGCTCCATGATAGCATGCCAAGTTTCATGAATTTCATATGCGTTTTTGATTTACTAGAATTTAAAAACCATGTATCTCAATGTTAGCGACGGAGCAATGGTGGAAAGGTCTTTGACATACATTATCATTTCTTGCATGGGACTTAGCATGTAACCAAGGACACACATTCCAATTTTGAACCAATTTATATGCACTGGAGCATGTGCATGTAGTTCAAATTTGAATTATGCACATGAATACATAGAAAACTCAGTTAATGTATAAAAATGTCCAAGCGAACCCCGAAAATCCCAAAAATTTACACAACACTCATGTTGTTCTATGTTGACACGAGAATTTTTTTTGAAAGTAAGAAGAGGTAACATATATCGTTTCGTCCCCCAAGGTCGCACGTTCCCTACCGAAAGCATCAGGCTTGTTGTGTGAGAAGCTATGGCTTGCGAGAAGCTTATAACCAAACCTGCCCCAAATGGGACAATATTTTTACCATGGCATGTCAATTCCGTTCCATGATATCATGTCAAGTTTCATGAATTTTAGACGAGTTTTTGATTTACTAGAATTTTAAAACCATGTATCTCAATGTTAGCGGCCAAGAGACAATGTCAACGTGTTTGACATTCATTCTCATTTCTTGCATGTGACCTAAGCTTGCAACCAAGGACAAACATTTCATTTTGCAACCCGTTTTTATGGACTCGAGCATGTGCATGTAGTTCAATTTTGAATTATGCACATAAATGCCTGGAAAAGTCAGTTAACATTGAAAAATGTCCAAACGATCCCCGAAAAAAAATCCAAAATTTAACACGACACTCCTGTTGTTCTATGTTGAAAGCATGAAATAAATTGAAAGGAAAAAGAGGAGACGAATATCATTTTGCTCATAAAGGTGACACGTTTCCCTAACATAACCATGGGGCTTCTTCTTAGAAGCTCTAGTTTGTGAGAAGCTTATACCATAACCTGCCCCAAATGGGACAATATTTTTTACCCCAGCATGTTGATGCCATTCCATGATTGCACGCCAAGGTTCATACATTTCAGATGGATTTTTGATTTACTAGAATTACAAAAGCAAGTACCTCAACATTTGACGGAGAGCCACGATGCCGTGGTGTTCCAAATTCATCCCCATTTCTTGCATGGGACATAAGCATAAACCCATGAACACATATATGGTTTTACAACCAATGTTGGTGCACCGTAGCATGTGCATGTAGTTTAATTTTGAATTGTGCACCTGAAATGGCAAGAAACCCAATTTAATGTATAAAATTTCCAAACGAACCCCGAATAATTCCAATTCTTTAACGACACACATATAGTTGCATGTTCACGGCAGATAAAAGTTCTAGCAATTCAAACACCGTCCATTCCCGATGTAACCCCATTATGTAATTCAAATCAAGATGAAAAATCAAGTAGATCCCACACAATTTATTATCATCAACAGTGTGAGATGCAGTACAAAATATCTTGGAGCACCGTCGGTGTATAGTACGCCTACGGCTTACGCGAGAAGGTGTGTGGGCTACAGTCCACAGCCGACATGTCAAGCACACTAGCTCGCTCCCCAAATATCATTTCCCTGTTCAATCGTCGCTGGTGAAAGATGGGGACATGGAACCATGTCGTGAGGGCATCTTCGGTGGCCCACTCCGGCGAGACCGCGGCCCCAGCAGCCATGCACGCACTAACAAGGTGCATGAGCACGGCCAGAATCTGTGACCGGGCGGCCAAGGCAGCCCAAATGGCCGCTGTTGCTTATCAGGTGGCAACTGGCGAGAGCGGCACAACATCTGTCAGTTTTGCAGTGGCGGCCTTAGCCGTGATAGAGGCCGCCCACGACCATGTCGAGCCCGCCCATGCCTAGCTCGTGGTGGACATCGCACAAATCGAACGAAGCTTCTTCGACAACGATCGACAACCCACGACCGAAGAGTTGGAAATCGCCGAGAGCGTTCGAGGAGCCGTCCGTTCCTCCGCCGCATACCTTGCCACGACGGAGCCCGTCCAAGCCCAGATCATGGCCGCCTACGCCCAGCTTGTGGCGGCCTTCTCCAAAGATATGGCAGACGCGGTTGGCGAGATGCTTGCCAAGTCTGCTTCGATGGATGGCATGGAGGAGGCGGCGGAGATCGACGAGCACCAGCCGTAGTAGTACTCTTTGTTTTGTTTAATTAAGAGCGCCGGTCTTTAATTTGTTAGAGTAATGTTTAGGTCAGATAGCTCTGTTTAATTGCTGAACTTGCTCGATTAAGAAGTGTGGGTGTCCTGTAGTCTCCTTTGTGTACTCAAATTATGCAATGACGTGGATGAACACTGTAACTAGGGAAATCCGAACCAAAATTATTGACGTTCAAACTCATCACACACGTGTTAAGCTGTCTGAATTGTTTGTGATGTTCACATATCATACACAGTTCTGAATAAGGTACCTTGTTTGATGACACTTTGCGCTAGTTTTTTCACTGAATCGATTCAAAACTTTCGGCTTCCGCGTAAATATCTACCTCCCCGCCCCCCTTACCAAAAGCCACATTTCCCATAATTCCGCCTTCCTTTCCAAGTTGAAACCTTAACTCCTTGCTTGCAGCCTGCCTCCTCACCAGCGACCCTCCTTCACTGTGCTCAGCCTCGTCTATCCAGGTCATTAATCGACACCCGCGCCCCATCCTCCTCCTCCTTCCACATCCCACATGCCCCGACCACCGGCGCGACACCTTCCACCCAAATCACCGACCCCTCCACCAAATGAGCATTGCCCTAAGCCATGGTGCATGAAGTATAGCCAGGAGCTCAAGGAGCATTTTCTAGCGGAGAAGCAAATCGCGCACACACGCGTGGATGAGGTCGGGATGGCTGCCATTCGTGACGACCCCCGGATTTTGGAGTAGCACCTTGTCATTTGCTAGCTACGCTGGTTAAGCATGCTCGGTTTACCTGTTGTGTGTGCTGCTCCTGCCTTTCCTTAAATTTTTTTAGTGAATTGTGCTATCTAATTGTACCATGCAATCTGTTGCTCTAGTGTATATGTTCTATATGTCGTGTAGTGTGGTGCTCACTTATTAACTGTTTGGTTAATTAGTTGTCATCCTCAGTTAACGGTTTGGTTCAATTCTACAAATGTGATGTTCAATTCTTCAGGTTGCAATTTTGTATTGTCTTCTATGTGAGAAATAAATCGAATTTATCTTTACAAAAAACATGAGAAACGAATGCACTTGCTATATTTCCAACTTGTCAAGCTTGCTTGGTTTGGTTGTACATTATTTAATGTGGTGCTCAATTAACGCTTGGTTCATTTGTTGTGGTGTTTAGTTAACAATGTGGTTCAATTCTGCAATGCGATGTTCAATAGTTGTGGGTGCATTTGTTATTGTATACCACGTGGGACCTAAATCAAATTTGGCTGTACTAAATACATGAGAAACAAATACAATTGTTATATTTCCAAGTTGTTAAGCATGCTTGGTTTGCTTAACTATCTCCTATTCTATTAGGACTATGTTATATTGCGCAATGTGGTGCTAACTTAATGGTTGGTTCATTTGTTGTGGTGTTTAGTTAACAGTTCACTAGTACAATGAGGTGCTAAACAAATGGTTTTTAACCCTATCCGCGATGTCATTTGGAACTGTCTCCTAGTGAGTGACTGCGATAGAGAGGTCCTTCCCACACAGCCCAGAAACCATCGGGGTTATGCCCTCCTAGCACACACGCTCGGCAAAATGAGGTCGTGTGTGACCGACGAGCGACAAAATACGGTTATACGTACAGTAGTGCTCAAAAATCAATTATACAGGCGAAATCATATCCGGTCGTAAGTTCATCCCACACAATCAGTCCCCACTAAATGTTTCCATTCGTATATACATCCCACACAGTCCCTCGAAGGGAAGCATTTCTGTTTGCAGGTACATCACACACAATTTTATAGGTTAAATCATTTGCGATAGCGTTTCCATTACACACGGTATTAACAATTTTATTGTTTGCATTATTGAATGCATCACACACATTGGGTAGAAGAAACCATGTGGCAAAGGCTATCCATCACACACAATTTTTATGTGGTAAACGTTTGCGCCATGTGGCCTAATGCAAACAATTTTCAAGAGGATGTCGTCTGTGATTGTTCATTAATCCAACACGGTTTATTCCTACAAACTGTGTGCGTTGCTTGAGGTCATCGCCCATAGTGTTTTCTCAATAACCGTTTGCAGTAAAAAATCCCAATTAGCAGGCTAATTATCCTATTATTAATAATGCATTTATTAATCTAATTGACATTTTATATTAAGCACACAATATATTTCATTTTCATAATTGAAATACATCATAGTACAACATCATATAGCTTCACATGCAACATCTATAACCTTTCGAAATTATCATCATAGACGGTAAACAGACAGATATATCTCATCTAGAAAACTGCTGAAACGGAAGGCGAATATTGAGCCTTCATTGATCTGGAAGGTCTTTGCAACTTTAGGCCAGTGCCTGTGGATGATTGACCGTTTATCCTTTGTCCTCTTCAGGAACACTTCAATATTGAACCGTGGGTGTTGTATGAATAACTTCCTCGCCTCCTGACCATACAGGTGGTCTGAGAGGTAATCATCAGTGAACTGCTTTAGAAAGTCCTAAAAACAAGGATGTACATACATATCTTCTCTATATTGGAAATGGTGCAAAGGAATAAAAAAGGCAAGGTATAATAATTAGTACCATCCTGTAGTGAACTGATGTCTTCTTCATTGTGCAGACAAAGATCTGGTTGTTTCTTGTCGCTAATTTCTTTATCCTAACAATCTTTCTTAGTTTCTTGACTTGACTGATATTAATGGAGAACTCATTTCCCCATGTGCAAATAGGTCAAACAATGGGTCAAAACCTCTGACAGCAGGACCTACATATGCAAGGCCAATTGTTAAAAACCTAAGTATTAGAATGGTTCCTTCAATTGCACAATTATGTGCTATTAGACAAAGGACCATGCATGTGCAAACCTCAATTGTAAACTTCAGTGCTTCCCATTGTTTCCCTGCAACACATATAAGGTAGTTACTGATCAGGTTAAGTGAGGGTTTGCATGCTATTAGTAAAATATGATGATGAAAAATAAGCATATTACAGATTCATCAGATTAATTCATGCCACATGGAAAACCAGTTTATCCAAACCAAGCATGATTAAGAACTAGGAAATATAGCAATAGTATATGTTTCTCATGTATTAAGTGCAACCAAATTCGATTATTCCTCGCATGCACAACAATACAAAATTCTACCCATGACAATTGGACATCACATTGCAGAATTGAACCAAGCAGTTAACTAAACACCACAACAAATGAACCAAACATTAACTGAGCACCACATTGCACAATATAACATACTCCTAATAGAAGATCAAACAGTTAACCAAACCAAGCATCCTTTACAACTTAAAAATATAATAATTGTATTTGTTTCTCATGTATTTAGTACAACCAAATTCCATTTATTTCTGACATGGTATACAATAACAGAACGCACCCAAAACAATAAAACATCGCATTGCAGAATTGAACCAAACAGTTAATGAAACACCACAACAAATGAACCAAACATTAACTGAGCAACACATTGCACAATTTATAACATACTAGCAGATCAGACAGTTAACCCGAACCAAGCATGCTTGAGAACTTGGAAATATAACAATTGTATTTGTTTCTCATGTATTTCATAAAGAAAAAATCAATTTATTTCTCACATGGAATACAATGCAAAATTGCACCCTGAAGAATTGAACATCACATTTGCAGAATTCAACCAATCAGTTAACTAAACAGAACAACTAATTAACCAAACAGTTAATAAGTGAGCACCACATTGCACAAAATATAGAACATATACACTAGAGCAACGCATTGCATGGTAAAACTAGATAGCACAATTCACTATAATTTGTTAAGGAAAGGCAGTAGCTAGCAAACTGAACATGGGTCCTTATAGTGAGCTATTAAGACAAGATACTCCTCATTGTCAGAGATATCGATGACGATTGGCTCCTTGGACATGGAAGAGGGTGAGGCCTCTGCATTGTGGGTGCCCTCGCCGTAGTGGTGAGTTGCCTGAGCCGCTCCGGACACCAACCTGCTGGCTCTTGAGTTGAGTTAAGCATGTGTACGCTGAGAAAACACCTCGTAGTCTTTGTCGAAGGAACCGAGGGTGGCCTCGAGAAAACGCTATGAATTGTCGTTTAAAGCAGCCAATCATTTCACGACGTCGGCGCGCGAGGCGTCGATGGTGGCCTCAACGGCGAGGTGCTCCTCCAAGATCTAGAGGGTCGACGCGAATGGCAGCCGTTGCGACCTCATCCGCGCGTGCGGCCGCGATTTGCTTCTCTGCTATCAAATGCTACTTTAACTCTTGGATATACTGTGTGCATGGCAGCGCTTATTTGGTGGAGGGGACGGTGATTTGGGTAGAAGGTGCCATGTCGGTGGTCGGGGCATGTGGGATGTGGAAGGAGGAGGAGGATGGGGGTCGGGTGTGGATTGCCTGCCTGGATAGATGAGGCCGAGGAGGCGGCGCTGCAAGCAAGGAGTGAAGGTTTCAACATGGAAAGGAAGGCAGAAATAGGGGAAATGTGGTTTTTGGTAAGGGGGAGGGGGCGGGGAGGTAGATATTTTAGATGAAGCCGAAAATTTTGAATCGGTTGAGCGAAAAAACTGGCGCACAAAATGTCATCAGACACGTTCCGTTTTTTAGCACTGTGTACGATATGTGAACATCACAAATGATTTAGATAGCTTAACCTGTGTGTGATGAGTTTGAACGTCAAAAAATTTGGGTCGAATTTCCCTGGTTACAGTGGTCATCCACGTCATTGCATAATTTGCATACACAAAGGAGACTAGAACACACCCACACTTCTCAATCAAGCAATTTCAGCAATTAAACACAGCTAGTTGACCTAAACATTACCCTAAAAAATTAAAGGCCGATGCTCTTTATTAAACAAAACAAAGAGTACTACTATGGCTGGTGCTCGTCGATCTCCACCACCTCCTCCATGTCCAGCTCGCGCCTGACGATCTCTTGGGGAAGGGGCTCAATGGCATCCCTCGCACCATACTAAGAAAGCATCTCGCCATCAGCATCTGCCATATCTTTGGAATAGGCCACCACAAGGTTGGCATGGGCGGCCGCGATCTTGGCTTGGGCGGGCTCCGTCCTGGCAAGGTATGCTGCATAGGTATGTACGGCTACTCGAGCGCACTCGTCTTCGACCGTGGGTCGCCGACCGTTGTCGGAGAAGCTTCATACGATTGATGTGGTGACCGCCAGGAGCTAGGCGCGGGTGGCTTCAACATGGTCGTGGGAGGCCTCCAACAGAGCTAAGGCCGCCGCTGCGGAACGGACAGCTGCTGGGCCCCTCTCACCAGTTGCTATCCCCGAGGCAGATGTTGCTGCCCCACCTGAGAAGCAACAATGGCCGTTTGGGCTGCCTTGGCCGCCCGAACGCAGATTGCGGTAGCGCTCACGAAGCATGCTAGACGCGCCTGGCGGCTGCGACCGCGCTCTCGCCGGATTGGGCCGCCGAAGTTGCCCTCACAAAGCAGGTCCACGTCCCCATCTTTCACCGGCGACTATTGAAAAGTGAAATGATATTTGGGGAGCGAGCTAGTGTGCTTGACACACCAGCTGTGGACTGTAGCGGATGCACCTTCTCGCATAACCTGTATCCATATTATATATACACTGACGGTGCTCCATGATATTTTGTACTACATCTCACACAGTTGGTGATAATAAACTGTGTGCAATCTACTTGATTTTTTGTCTTGATTTGAATTACATAATGGGGTGACAGATGCAAAGGATGGTGTTTGAATTGCTAGAACTTTTATCTAGCAGCGAACATGCAACTATAGGTGTGTTGTAAAAAAATTGGAATTACTCAGGGTTCATTTGGACATTTTTACACATTAACTTGGGTTTCTAGGCATTTCAGGTGCACAACTCAAAATTAAACTACATGCACATGCTCCGGTGCCCCAAAATGGGATGTACAATGATATATGTGTCCATGGGTTGATGCTTTTGTCCCTTTCAAGAAATGGGGATGAATTTCAAACACCACAACACCGTGTCTCTCCGCCAAACGTTGAGGTGCTTGCTTTTGTAATTCTAGTAAATACAAAACTCGTCTGAAATTCCTGAACCTTGGCATGCTATCTTGGAACGACATCAACATGCTGGGGTAAAAAAAATTGTCCCACTTGGTGCAGGTTTGGGTATAAGCTTCTCACAAACCAGAGCATGGCACAACAAGCCTAATGGTTTCGGTAGGGAACGTGCCACCTTTGGGGACGTAACGATATCCGTTGCCTCTTATTGCTTTCAACAATTTTGTAGTGTCAACATAGAACAACTAGCGTGTTTTGTAAAATTTTTGATTTTTTCGGGGTTCGTTTGGATATTTTTATACATAAACTGGGATTTCTAGGCCTTTTATGTGCATAATTCGAATCTGAACTACATGCACATGCTCCAGTGCATATAAATTAGTTGAAAAATCAAATATGTGTCCTCGGTTGCATGCTTAGGTCCCATGCATGAAATGGGAATGAATGTCAAACACCCTGCCACCGTCACTCGGCCGCAAACATTGAGATACCTAGTTTTTAAATTTTAGTAAATCCAAAACTCGTCTGAAAATCATGAAACCTGGCATTATATCATGGAGCGGCACCAACATGCCGTGGTAAAACTTTTGTCCCAGTTGGGGCAGGTTTGGGTATAAGCTTCTCACAAACCAGAGCTTCTCACAACAAGCCTGATGTTTTTGGTAGGGAACATGCCACCTTTGGGGACGAAACGATATCCATTGCCTGTTATTGCTTTAATTTTTTTCTAGTGTCAACATAGAACAATAGGAGTGTTGTATTAAATTTTGGAATTTTTCAGGGTTCGTTTGGACATTTTTATACGTTAACTGGGTTTTCTAGGCATTTGATGTGCATAATTCAAATTTCAACTACATGCACATGATCCAGTGCATATAAATTGGTTGAAAAATAAAATACGTGTCCTTGGGTGCATGCTTAGGTTCCATGCAAGAAATGACAAAGAATTTCAAACACCAGGGCACTGTTGATTGCCGTCAAAACATTGAGATACTTTGTTTTAAATTCTAGTAAATCGAAAACTCGTCTGAAATTCAAGAAACTTAGCATGCTATCATGGAATGGCACCCGACATGCTATGGTATTTTTCGTGTCCATTTTAAGAGAAGGCGCACTCGAATAACAGCCAACAAGGGCATTTTGAAACAAATAGCTGCCACTCTAACATCACAAATGTTTTAGATAGAACACCCGTATGTAAACCGACAGCTTCCCTAGTAAGCCAAGGGAAAATGTGCCGAGCATGATTTGTGCAGCTCTTCATCACAAGCCTTTTAGATAGAACACCCGTATGTAAAGTGAGAGCTATGGTCTTTCGTAGTAAGCCAAGGGAAAATTCGCCGCGCAGGATTTGTGCATCTCTTCAACGTAAACGGTTCATATTGAATAAGGTATGCAAAGCGAGACTTCGGTGCTAAGCCAAGAGAAAATTTGGCAAGCAAGATTTGTACCTCCCTTCAACGCAAACATTTTTTTCGATGACCCGTTTGCAACCACATATAGACAATTTGGCAAGATTTGCATCTGTCATATTGGGTATATTGCCATTTGTCAAACTGGAAAGATTGACATTTGTTGATCTAGTAACATTGCCATTTATCATTCCTTGTAACACTGCAATTTGTGAAAATATGCACGTGAAATCACTAGCACTATCTAATTTTTGCAACTAAAATTCAGTAATTAAGCACATATTTCAGTCATACATTAAGCAGTCGTTCTTAATTTATACAAACAGTTCAACTCGACAGCTGAACCGACCAAACGTTTCCCCAATTGTTGCCAACAAGGTACTGAAATAGCTAGTTCAACTATATATACTAGCTAATTTTAAGTACGTTGTACAGTTCCACCACATCTATAGTCTGATGAACTGAACAAAAATAGCCCCTAAATACTAATACTATGGAGGGGCTTTGTACTACTTCCGGCAGCCTCTCCTTTGCCGAGCGCGCTCAGTAAGAGGAACATGAGGAGGAGCCCACCGACGAGCTGGAGAACTACAATACGGTGTCTACCGCTGTTGCACCTTTAGCGATGCTCACCTCGAACGCCCTCTTCCGCTCCAGATGACCCCCCCTCGAAGCGTCTGGACTGCTCGTAGATCTCCCGATTCCTTGCCTCTGCGTGAGCGTGTGCTGCAGCCACGTCTGCGGTAAGGCTATTTGCGTGCTCGACGATACACTTCTCCTCCTCCCGCAGGAAGTCGATGTAGCGCACAAGTTTGCTGACGCACATGCGGTCCTCCACCTCCGCCTCCCTTCTTTGGGCGGCAGTGGCGGAGCATGTCTTGATCCCGACGGTCGACAGTGGGCTGGCGGCCACGGTGGCCGACGATGGGGTGGCAGCCACAACCACCACCTCCCTCCTTCGGGTTGCGGTGGCGGAGCTGGTGATGGCCACGGTGTGCTACAGTGGGGTGGCGGCCACGACGAGCACCTCCCGCTTTCGGGCCGCAGCGGAGGAGCGAGCGATGGCCCTGGATTTCGACGGTGGTGTGGCAGCAACGGCGGCCGGCAACCGATGCCGATGGACATCAGTGGTGGAGTGTGTGGTGGGTCTTCGGCAACACCCAACAAGGACTCCACGCGCACTACACTACGCCGAGGAATGCGCCGCTGCCGCGGTGTAGCCTCCCAGCTGGAGCTGTCCTCTGATGATGGCGGAGTGGTTGAGCGACGACGACGGACCGGTGCTATTGGCGATTGTGGGAGAAGCAGACGAGATAAGCTACAGGGAGGGAGGGGAAAATGCGAGGCGGGACTCGCCGACCATGAGGGTTTATATAGTAGGCTGGTAAGCATTGGGATTCTGGGGGATTTCACCGAGTCGGGCGGGAAGCTTGCGCGGGAACCTACGCGGTGGCGTGGGAACGGGCTCACCACCGTTTGGCCAAAATAACGCCCCCGCGCGCTGCTCAAGCTTGCACGCGAAGCCGTCTGCGGCAGCGGGGTGACAAGACATGGGAGAGGAGGACGAAAGGTACATACACATACGGTTAATAAAAAACGTTTTTGATTTAATTACCTACTATACCCCCGTCCTGGTTTATAAGTAGGATTTAACTAATAAAATATGAATGCTTGTCACCAAAGATTATATCATTACATTCGTATTTGAACATAGTTTCCAGTTATATAATTTTTGTAACATGCATTAATATTTTGTTTGTTAAATTTAAGATTATATACTAGCAAGCGTTTGCCCACAACACACATGGATTATTCCATCACAAACAGCTCAGATGGATCAACTGTATGCCTAATCTGATTCATGCTTGATGTCTCCGACATCGCTTGCTCAGTTCGTCTTATTTGGCACGTGTCACTGTGTCGGCCTCTGCTCACGTCCCTCGGCAAGCTCTGCTCGCCGTTAGTCTGCGCATCACGCTGTGATTGCCGTTAGGTGCCGTGGCGCCCTCTGCTCGCATCTGCTGGCGTGCTTTGCTCACGTCTGTCGGCGCGCTCGTCTTGTGGACAATTTTTCCTTTCGTGTTCAACTGCTATATGCGTATATATGGTTGCTTGCCCTTGAGGCGACCACGGAGTGCCCTGCTGGCGTCCTTCCGTGCGCACTCTGGCAGCGGTTGGGCCTGCGCACGATCACGTCGGGGGACCCATATGCATGCGGTTGCGCCGTGTGCGTTGCCACGCGATGCAGTTACGCGCAAGGTTGTCAGAATCGCGATTCTGTTGTACGATTCTACGACTTTACGATCCAAACTAACCCCTATGATTCTACGACTTTAGTCATAGAATCTGCGTTTCCCCGATCCTGATAGTGAGGATTCCACGATTTGCGATCCTACCGTCAGGGCTCCGATCCGATTCAAAATCGTGATTCTGACAACCTTGGTTACGCGTGACACGATGGAGTAGAACATCCATGAGGGCGTGCCGATATTCCAGGCTGTCTGGCTTCCCCTTTAATTCCCGTGGCCATTATAACCTAAGTCTCTTCAACCTTTCAATCGCGCCCCACAACACAACAAGCACACCCACGATGACACATAGAGATGGGATGTCTAGCGGCGCTGCAATGGATTTTGGCGAGCATAAAGTGGAGACCCACGCGAGGGAGACAGATCTCTCGGTGGTGTACACCATTGACCCGTCCGTGGTGGAAGGCTACATCAACATCGTTGAGCAGTTGCTTGCTCGAGACAAGTACAAGGTGGTCGGCATCGACCCCCAGTACACCGCCGATCGTCCCAACATAGATCAGAAGGTTGCCGTCGCCCAGTTGTGCATGCGGCATCATGTCCTCATCTACCATTACTTGATGACCCACAAGTATAGGGGATCAATTGTAGCTCTTTTCGATAAGTAAAAGTGTCGAACCCAACGAGGAGAAGAAGGAAATGAAAAGTGGTTATCAGCAAGGTAGTGTCCGCATGTGCAAATTGTAAGTAACATAGTGGTTTGATAGCAAGATATTTTTGAAACAAGTAAGTAACGATAGTAATAGCAAAAGTGCAGCAAGATAGACCAATCCTTTTGAGGCAAATGACAGGCCAAGACGGTCTCTTATAATAGGCAAAGTGTTCCTGAGGGTACACGGGAATTTCATCTACTCACTTTCATCATGTTTGTTCGATTTGTGTTCGCTACTCTAATAATTTGATATGTGGGTGGATCGGTGCTTAGGTGCTGTTCTTACTTAACCAAACCTCCTACTTATGATTAACCCCCCCGCAAGCATCCACAAGTACGGAAAAAGTATTAAGAATTAATTATTTCCATCGCATTAAACTTTTGGATCCAATCCACTACTGGAATTAGCTTATTTGCCGTTTGCCTTTTCTTTGCCGTCTGCTGGCTGACGGCAAATAATGTCTTTGCCGTCCGCATACATAAAATCAACGGTAAAGAACTGGCTGATGGCAAAGAAGGTCTTTGCCGTCAGCCACTTCTTTGTCCTCAGCTGGCTTATGGCAAAGAGAGAGGTGGGTCCCACTAACGAGCTGCATAGAAAAAACCTAACGGCCCCCCTGAGCAAAAAAGCGGACGGCAAAGGATGGCGGACGACAAATAGTTGATCTAACTAACGGGCCGAGCCCCACCCCGGCCGCTCCCTCTCTCTCTCTCTCTCT
>LR738712.1:127369376-127449452 GCA_902687465.1 Secale cereale
CCCCTCGCCTAGCCACCCCGCGCCCTCTCCTGCGTTTGATGGGCCTCGAACCCCTCGTTGGTTACCCCAAGTGGAAGGTGTAAGATGTAGTAAGTAGAAGTGTTTTCCCCTAGCAAAGATGCCAAGAATCGAATCCCTAGAGACTCCTAGGTTCAGCAAGTAGGTGTTAATTGCTAACGGCACAATTAGAAATCAACGTGGACCTGCACACAGATACAAATAAATTTGCTCCCAACGAGTACAGAGAGGTTGTCAATCTCTCCGGCCTTGTAGTTCACAAAGGGTTAAAAGCAATATGATAGTAGTGATAAATAGTGTTTTGCAATAGTAAGTAAATAGCAAAAAGTAAATAGTGGATGTGATCAATGATGGTAATATGGACCGGAGTCTCATGATGTTCACTAGTGATGTCTCTCTCCCAAAAGACGATAAAACAGCTATGTGAGGTAAACAAATTACAGCTAGGCAATTGACAAGACCACGAACACAAACCAATGCTGATTACATTGCAAGAAAGGTTGAGGTTCAAAGCATGGGCGGTACGCCAAAGTAAGTAGACCGAAATCCATCAATATCTACTACTAATCATCCACCTTGAGATATCTATCCAGAACATCTCGCTGGTATTAAGTTGCGAGTCCCACCCATAGTGTAAACTCAATGCAACAGACAACTGCATTAAAAGATCTTTGCGTAAAGTAAACAATCCTTGCACCCGCGAGCACAAGCACCGTTGTTTTCCCCCTTGTGGTAACAGCTCATCCCCTAGACTCATGTTTCTGTCACTCAAGCTAGTCATCAAGGGGCATGAACCCACAATCGAGCATAACGTTCCCTCTTGGAGTCACTACTTACTACTCGGCCAAAGCAATAAATAACAACGGAGAACATGCAAGAATTACTTATGAACTAAAATATAAAACAGGTGAATCAAATATATTACTCAAGATCAATCTGAACATAATCTCATAATCCATCGGATCCCAGCAAACTCAACATAGCAACAGCATAAGGATTACATAGGTGCCTCGATCATGTAGGGCAGCTCACGAGGACTAATTAGTGAAGCACAAGAACGGGAGGAGAACATCACATAGCTACTGGTCATGGACTCATGGTCCAAGGGAGACTACTCACGAGTCATCCGGGAGGCGTCCATGGTGGTGGAGAAGCTCCCGGTGGTGATCCTCCCCTCCGGCAGGGTGCCGGGAAGAGTTCTCCTGGTGCTCCCGATCATGGAAGCGGCGGCGGCGGCGGAACAGAGATGGGATCGCGAAAAGAAGTCCTGTTCTGAGGGTTACGGAGGACCCTTTAAATATATGCCAAAGTAGGGCACCGGGGGAGCCTCGGGGGGCCCAGGCGCCCCCCCGGCGCGGCCCAGGGGGGGGGGGGCGCGCCCACAGGGCGCCTGGAGCCCCTGTGGCCCCCCAGGCTGCCCTTCGGACGCAGTGTTGTTTCCGGTTCGCTGATTTTTTATATAATTTTTCTGGATTTTTCTGGGCAGTTCTCGAAACGTGAAAACCTGAAATACAAAAACAGCCGAAAACAGAAACTGGCACTGGGGTGCACTGGATTAGTAAGTTAGTCCAAATATGATCAAAAGTGTATGGAAGTGTATGAATATCATAGCAATATCACCCAAAAGTGGCATGGAGCAAGCAGAAATTATAGATACGTTTTGGACGTATCAACATCCCCAAGCTTAATTCCTGCTCGTCCTCGAGTAGGTAAATGATAACAAGAATAATTTCTGTGGTGACATGCTATTAACCATATAGGACTTTCTCATAGTCATATGACAAAAGCTTACCGAGACAATGATTCTATAGTAATTAAGTTGTCTCGAGAGAAAATCACAAATGACTGAAAGTTTTACAATATGAAACTGAAACATCAAAAAGATTTGCAATGAACATGACGTGCAAATATGATAAAGTGATATCTAGCTTGCCCCCTTTAGTGATGCAAAACATAAATGCAAGGGCACCTTCAAGGTTTAAGTCATGACTAGATACAATCATTTCAGAATAAACGATATCACAATCATGCAAAAGACAATGCTACTTTGGGACAATGCACATTACACTCAGAATGACAATCATGCTCTCAGTAGTTGGTGCTTCAACATAAAGGTAAAAGAAAGGTTAAGTGCTAGAGCTTTTTATTTTGAAAACATGGAAGCAATTGTGTCAACGGTAGTACTACTTCGTATGTGTCATGTATAAAACATCTTATAAGTTGCAAGCCTCATGCATCGAATACCAATAGTGCTCGCTCCTTGTTCTAATTAGCTCGGATCCCCATGGGTTATCATTGCATTGCATATGTTTTAACCAAGTGTCACAAAGGGGTACCTCTATGCCACCTGTACAAAGGTCCAAGGAGATAGATCGCATTTGATTTCTCGTTTTTGATAAATCTCAACTTGAGGACATCCATACCGGGACAACATAGAAAATAGATGATGGACTCCTCTTTAATGCATAAGCATATTCTCATGAGAGATTGAGGATTAAGGTCCAAGCTAAAACTTCCACCATGATGCATGGCTTTGGTTGGCGGCCCAATGTTCTTCTCTAACAATATGCATATTAATTCTACCCACGGTAAATCACCCTTACTTCGGACAAGACGAACATGCATAGCAACTCACATGATATTCAACAAAAGTGTGACAGTTGATGGCGTCCCCAGAAACATGGTTACCGCTCAGCAAGCAACTCATAAGAAATAAGATACATAGGCAACATATTCTTTACCACAATAGTTTTTAGGCTACTTTCCCATGAGCTATGTATTGCATGGTTAGTTTGCTTAGTGCAGGTGGAGGTTAGCAAAAGACTGGGAGCGACCAACTAAGAGAGCAATGACGGTCATAATCATGCAGAGCGACAAAGCAATATTGAATCAGGCATGGTAGTTATATCGCTACTTAGAAACAAAAGATCATCAAGGCTTGACAGACTTTCTTTACAGTCTTGAATATGCGTGAGCATACGCCAAGTCAATCAAAATAAATTCTCGAAGGAAGATATTACTAAACCATACCACATCATAGGCAAACAAACCAAGTTGGTACTCCAATAACACATTGGGAACCCCCCAGCTATTTGAGATTAACCAAAAGAAAACCTGAACTCGTAAGCACCATCATGAAAGTAGCATCTTTATCATAGACACATTAACCCATGCAACGGAAGCAAACTCTCTTAATAAGGTGAGCATGGTAATTAAAGAGAGTTCAAGCAACCAACTAAATAAAAGCTCTTGAAAAGATAAGCATGAATACTAAGAGCAGAGTATGATAGTTGCTATTAAAAGATAAAGAACACACACAGCATAGGTAGACATGAAAATTCTATGTAATGTTCTAGGTAGAGGTAGAGCGAGAAATGTTTCTCTCCCACATAAAGGAATGCTGGGTTCCGACTCGTTATGAAAAACTAAAAAGAAAACTAAAAGCAAGACGCTCCAAGCATAGCACATAACATATGAAGTGATAAAAATATAGCGGAACGAAAGACGAACTGATAATGTTGATGGAGAAGGGGATGCACGGGGGCATCCCCAAGCTTAGACGCTTGAGTCTCCTTGAATATTTCTTGGGGGTGCACGGGGGCATCCCCAAGCTTGAGCGCTTGACACTCCTGAATCTTTTTATTATCTTCCCTCACACACTTGAAAACTCCCTTCATACACAACTCATCATAATCTGATTAGCGAGGTTAGTACCCTTAATAAAATAATTATACCTTGCTGGAAATAATGATATTCTTGAAGTTCTACTGTTTCTCAAGATTGCCAAAAGGTTTTTGCAAAGAAAAAGCAAGTTCTCAATTTGCAAAGTGAAGGTAAGGCAAAACAGGACAGAATATGTGAAAAACAGAACAGCAGGCAGTAATTGACCTGTTCGGGATACTTCTGCAACTCAAATAAAAAAACTCAGAACTGACGCACGAAAGACAATTATATATAGAACGCTGTCGAAAAAATTCAGAACAAAAAGATGATCCGGTGATTTTATACGAATTTTTCTATCCAAGGACATAATCTGTTTCTGGACAGCACCTCACAACTTTTGAACTTTCTAGCAATCTGAGGCTATACTTGGCACAAATATGAAAAGCAAAGATACAATGATGATGCTACAGCAGTAACAAGATCAAGACACAACAAAAGCAAAAAATTTATTCATGTGGGCTGCCTCCCAAAAGCGCTTTCTTTTATGCCTTTAAGCTAGGCATAATGCATAGATCAAGTTTTATCAAGAGTAAAAGAATAACTAGCCCGTACAACGGACTCAAAAGGTAACTTGACCTTCTTACGAGGGAAGTGTTCCTTCCCTTTCTTGAGGGGAAACTGAAATTTTATATTACCCTCTTTCATGTCAATGACAGCACCAACGGTGCGCAAAAAGGGACGTCCCAAAATAATTGGACATGAAGGATCACATTCAATATCCATAATAGTGAAATCAACGGGCACATAATTATCATTGACAACAATAAGAACATCGTCGATCCTCCCCAAAGGTTTCTTTATGGAAGAATCAACAAGAGCATCACCGAAAGAACAAGAATCAAAAGATTTCAATTTAAGCATATCATATAGTCTTTTGGGCATAATGGAAGTACTAGCTACAATATCACATAAAGCATAGCATGAGAAGTTGTTTATCTTAATTTTAATCATAGAATCCCAACCATCTCCTAGCTTTCTAGGTATGGAGGCTTCTACTCTAAGTTTCTCCTCCCTAGCTTTGATAAGAGCATTAGTGATATGCTCTGTGAAGGCAAGATTAAGCGTGCTAGTGTTGGGATCCTTAGCCATTCCTTGTAGAAAGGCAACAACTTCTGAAATACTACAATTATCAAAATCAATTTTATCATTAGTGGGCAGAATTGTAGTGTCATCCTCTTTGTTTAATTCGCTCTCTATTATAAGAGTTTGAACATCTTCCCAAGTTTCGGGAAGCTTAGGAGCAATTTTAAACTGAGGCTCATACTTTTTTCCTGGAAGACCATGCCATGGGCATAACTCTCCGTCATAACTAGTGTAATCACAAGGTTTATTTTTTTTGTAAATCCCGTCAGAGATAAGTGGGGCATTGGAAGTAGGGGTGTACTCCTCCCATTTAGTGTTTTTGGTGGAACCCATAGTAGCAAGCAAGCAAGATAACTATTTTTGTGATTTTTGATAATAGGAACTAAAGCAAAAAATGAAAGGTAAACTAACAAGACTAAAAAGCAAAGGTGAAAGATAGCATGCAACTCCCCTATCCTGAAGAGTAGAGTCCCCGGCAACGGCGCCAGAAAATACTCATTGATGGGCCTCGAACCCCTCGTTGGTTACCCCAAGTGGAAGGTATAAGATGCAGTAAGTAGAAGTGTTTTCCCCTAGCAAAGATACCAAGGATCGAATCCCCAGAGACTCCTAGGTTCAACAAATAGGTGTCAATTGCTAACGGCGCAATTAGCAATCAACGTGGACCTGCACACAGATACAATTAACTTTGCTCCCAACGAGTACAGAGAGGTTGTCAATCTCTCCGGCCTTGTAGTTCACAAAGGGTTAAAAGCAATATGATAGTAGTGATAAATAGTGTTTTGCAATAGTAAGTAAATAGCAAAAAGTAAATAGTGGATGTGATCAATGATGGTAATATGGACCGGAGTCTCATGATGTTCACTAGTGATGTCTCTCTCCCAAAAGACGATAAAACAGCTATGTGAGGTAAACAAATTACAGCTGGGCAATTAACAGGACCACGAACGCAAACCAATGCTGATTACATTGCAAGAAAGGTTGAGGTTCAAAGCATGGGCGGTACGCCAAAGTAAGTAGACCGAAATCCATCAATATCTACTACTAATCATCCACCTTGAGATATCTATCCAGAACATCTCGCTGGTATTAAGTTGCGAGTCCCACCCATAGTGTAAACTCAATGCAACAGACAACTGCATTAAAAGAACTTTGCGTAAAGTAAACAATCCTTGAACCCGCGGGCACAAGCACCGTTGTTTTCCCCCTTGTGGCAATAGCTCATCCCCTAGACTCATGTTTCTGTCACTCAAGCTAGTCATCGAGGGGCATGAACCCACAATCGAGCATAACGTTCCCTCTTGGAGTCACTACTTACTACTCGGACAAAGCAATAAATAACAACGGAGAACATGCAAGAATTACTTATGAACTAAAATATAAAAGAGGTTAATCAAATATATTACTCAAGATCAATCTGAACATAATCTCATAATCCATCGGATCCCAGCAAACTCAACATAGCAAGAGCATAAGGATTACATAGGTGCCTCGATCATGTAGGGCAGCTCATGAGGACTAATTAGTGAAGCACAAGGACGGGAGGAGAACATCACATAGCTACTGGTCATGGACTCATGGTCCAAGGGAGACTACTCACGAGTCATCCGGGAGGCGTCCATGGTGGTGGAGAAGCTCCCGGTGGTGATCCTCCCCTCCGGCAGGGTGCCGGGAAGAGTTCTCCTGGTGCTCCCGATCTTGGAAGCGGCGGCGGCGGCGGAACAGAGATGGGATCGCGAAAAGAAGTCCTGTTCTGAGGGTTACGGAGGACCCTTTAAATATATGCCAAAGTAGGGCACCGGGGGAGCCTCGGGGGGGCCAGGCGCCCCCCCGGCGCGTCCCAGGGGGGGGCGCGCCCACAGGGCGCCTGGAGCCCCTGTGGCCCCCCCAGGCTGCCCTTCGGACGCAGTGTTGTTTCCGGTTCGCTGATTTTTTATATATTTTTTCTGGATTTTTCTGGGCAGTTCTCGAAACGTGAAAACCTGAAATACAAAAACAGCCGAAAACAGAAACTGGCACTGGGGTGCACTGGATTAGTAAGTTAGTCCAAATATGATCAAAAGTGTATGGAAGTGTATGAATATCATAGCAATATCACCCAAAAGTGGCATGGAGCAAGCAGAAATTATAGATACGTTTTGGACGTATCAACATCCCCAAGCTTAATTCCTGCTCGTCCTCGAGTAGGTAAATGATAACAAGAATAATTTCTGTGGTGACATGCTATTAACCATATAGGACTTTCTCATAGTCATATGACAAAAGCTTACCGAGACAATGATTCTATAGTAATTAAGTTGTCTCAAGAGAAAATCACAAATGACTGAAAGTTTTACAATATGAAACTGAAACATCAAAAAGATTTGCAATGAACATGACGTGCAAATATGATAAAGTGATATCTAGCTTGCCCCCTTTAGTGATGCAAATCATAAATGCAAGGGCACCTTCAAGGTTTAAGTCATGAATAGATACAATCATTTCAGAATAAACGATATCACAATCATGCAAAAGACAATGCTACTTTGGGACAATGCACATTACACTCAGAATGACAATCATGCTCTCAGTAGTTGGTGCTTCAACATAAAGGTAAAAGAAAGGTTAAGTGCTAGAGCTTTTTATTTTGAAAACATGGAAGCAATTGTGTCAACGGTAGTAGTACTTCATATGTGTCATGTATAAAACATCTTATAAGTTGCAAGCCTCATGCATCGAATACCAATAGTGGTCGCTCCTTGTCCTAATTAGCTCGGATCCCCATGAGTTATCATTGCATTGCATATGTTTTAACCAAGTGTCACAAAGGGGTACCTCTATGCCACCTGTACAAAGGTCCAAGGAGATAGATCGCATTTGATTTCTCGTTTTTGATAAATCTCAACTTGAGGACATCCATACCGGGACAACATAGAAAATAGATGATGGACTCCTCTTTAATGCATAAGCATATTCTCATGAGAGATTGAGGATTAAGGTCCAAGCTAAAACTTCCACCATGATGCATGGCTTTGGTTGGCGGCCCAATGTTCTTCTCTTAACAATATGCATATTAATTCTACCCACGGTAAATCACCCTTACTTCAGACAAGACGAACATGCATAGCAACTCACATGATATTCAACAAAAGTGTGACAGTTGATGGCGTCCCCAGAAAGATGGTTACCGCTCAGCAAGCAACTCATAAGAATAAGATACATAGGCAACATATTCTTTACCACAATAGTTTTTAGGCTACTTTCCCATGAGCTATGTATTGCATGGTTAGTTTGCTTAGTGCAGGTGGAGGTTAGCAAAAGACTGGGAGCGACCAACTAAGAGAGCAATGATGGTCATAATCATGCAGAGCGACAAAGCAATATTGAATCAGGCATGGTAGTTATATCGCTACTTAGAAACAAAAGATCATCAAGGCTTGACAGACTTTCTTTACAGTCTTGAATATGCGTGAGCATACGCCAAGTCAATCAAAATAAATTCTCGAAGGAAGATATTACTAAACCATACCACATCATAGGCAAACAAACCAAGTTGGTACTCCAATAACACATTGGGAACCCCCCAGCTATTAGAGATTAACCAAAAGAAAACCTGAACTACTAAGCACCATCATGAAAGTAGCATCTTTATCATAGACACATTAACCCATGCAACGGAGGCAAACTCTCTTAATAAGGTGAGCATGGTAATTAAAGAGAGTTCAAGCAACCAACTAAATAAAAGCTCTTGAAAAGATAAGCATGAATACTAAGAGCAGAGTATGATAGTAGCTATGAAAAGATAAAGAACACACACATCATAGGTAGACATGAAAATTCTATGTAATGTTCTAGGTAGAGGTGGAGCGTGTTTCTCTCCCACATAAAGGAATGCTGGGTTCCGACTCGTTATGAAAAACTAAAAGCAAGACGCTCCAAGCATAGCACATAACATATGAAGTGATAAAAATATAGCGGAACGAAAGACGAACTGATAATGTTGATGGAGAAGGGGATGCACGGGGGCATCCCCAAGCTTAGACGCTTGAGTCTCCCTGAATATTTCTTGGGGGTGCACGGGGGCATCCCCAAGCTTGAGCGCTTGACACTCCTGAATCTTTTTATCATCTTCCCTCGCACACTTGAAAACTCCCTTCATACACAACTCATCATAATCTGATTAGCGAGGTTAGTACCCTTAATAAAATAATTATACCTTGCTGGAAATAAGGATATTCTTGAATTTCTACTGTTTCTCAAGATTGCCAAAAGGTTTTTGCAAAGAAAAAGCAAGTTCTCAATTTGCAAAGTGAAGGTAAGGCAAAACAGGAAAGAATCTTTGAAAAACAGAACAGCAGTCAGTAATTGACCTGTTCGGGATACTTATGCAACTCAAATCAAAAAACTCAGAACTGACGCACGAAAGACAATTATATAGAGAACGCTGTCCCAAAAATTCAGACCAAAAAGATGATCTGGTGATTTTATACCAATTTTTCTATCCAAGGACAGAATCTGTTTCTGGACAGCACCTCACAACTTTTGAACTTTCTAGCAATCAGAGGCTATACTTGGCACAAATATGAAAAGCAAAGATACAATGATGATGCTACAGCAGTAAACAACATCAAGACACAACAAAAGCAAAAAATTTATTCATGTGGGCTGCCTCCCAAAAGCGCTTTCTTTTATGCCTTTAAGCTAGGCATAATGCATAGATCAAGTTTTATCAAGAGTAAAAGAATAACTAGCCCGTACAACGGACTCAAAAGGTAACTTGACCTTCTTACGAGGGAAGTGTTCCATCCCTTTCTTGAGAGGAAACTGAAATTTTATATTACCCTCTTTCATGTCAATGACAGCACCAACGGTGCGCAAAAAGGGACGTCCCAAAATAATTGGACATGAAGGATCACATTCAATATCCATAATAGTGAAATCAACGGGCACATAATTATCATTGACAACAATAAGAACATCGTCGATCCTCCCCAAAGGTTTCTTTATGGAAGAATCAACAAGAGCATCACCGAAAGAACAAGAATCAAAAGATTTCAATTTAAGCATATCATATAGTCTTTTGGGCATAATGGAAGTACTAGCTACAATATCACATAAAGCATAGCATGAGAAGTTGTTTATCTTAATTTTAATCATAGAATCCCAACCATCTCCTAGCTTTCTAGGTATGGAGGCTTCTACTCTAAGTTTCTCCTCCCTAGCTTTGATAAGAGCATTAGTGATATGCTCTGTGAAGGCAAGATTAAGCGTGCTAGTGTTGGGATCCTTAGCCATTCCTTGTAGAAAGGCAACAACTTCTGAAATAATACAATTATCAAAATCAATTTTATCATTAGTGGGCAGAATTGTAGTGTCATCCTCTTTGTTTAATTCGCTCTCTATTATAAGAGTTTGAACATCTTCCCAAGTTTTGGGAAGCTTAGGAGCAATTTTAAACTGAGGCTCATACTTTTTTCCTGGAAGACCATGCCATGGGCATAACTCTCCGTCATAACTAGTGTAATCACAAGGTTTATTTTTTTGTAAATCCCGTCAGAGATAAGTGGGGCAATGGAAGTAGGGGTGTACTCCTCCCATTTAGTGTTTTTGGTAGAACCCATAGTAGCAAGCAAGCAAGATAACTATTTTTGTGATTTTCGATAAAAGGAACTAAAGCAAAAATGAAAGGTAAACTAACAAGACTAAAAAGCAAAGGTAAAAGATAGCATGCAACTCCCCTATCCTGAAGAGTGGAGTCCTCGGCAACGGCGCCAGAAAATACTCCTTGATGGGCCTCAAACACCTCGTTGGTTACCCCAAGTGGAAGGTGTAAGATGCAGTAAGTAGAAGTGTTTCCCCCTAGCAAAGATTCCAAGGATCGAATCCCCAGAGACTCCTAGGTTCAACAAGTAGGTGTCAATTGCTAACGGCGCAATTAGCAATCAACGTGGACCTGCACACAGATACAAATAACTTTGCTCCCAACGAGTACAGAGAGGTTGTCAATCTCTCCGGCCTTGTAGTTCACAAAGGGTTAAAAGCAATATGATAGTAGTGATAAATAGTGTTTTGCAATAGTAAGTAAATAGCGAAAAGTAAATAGTGGATGTGATCAATGATGGTAATATGGACCGGAGTCTCATGATGTTCACTAGTGATGTCTCTCTCCCAAAAGACGATAAAACAGCTACGTGAGGTAAACAAATTACAGCTGGGCAATTGACAATACCACGAACGCAAACCAATGCTGATTACATTGCAAGAAAGGTTGAGGTTCAAAGCATGGGCGGTACGCCAAAGTAAGTAGACCGAAATCCATCAATATATACTACTAATCATCCACCTAGAGATATCTATCCAGAACATCTCGCTGGTATTAAGTTGCGAGTCCCACCCATAGTGTAAACTCAATGCAACAGACAACTGCATTAAAAGAACTTTGCGTAAAGTAAACAATCCTTGCACCCGCGGACACAAGCACCGTTGTTTTCCCCCTTGTGGCAACAGCTCATCCCCTAGACTCATGTTTCTGTCACTCAAGCTAGTCATCGAGGGGCATGAACCCACAATCGAGCATAACATTCCCTCTTGGAGTCACTACTTACTACTCGGCCAAAGCAATAAATAACAACGGAGAACATGCAAGAATTACTTATGAACTAAAATATAAAAGAGGTGAATCAAATATATTACTCAAGATCAATCTGAACATAATCTCATAATCCTTCGGATCCCAGCAAACTCAACATAGCAACAGCATAAGGATTACATAGGTGCCTCGATCTTGTAGGGCAGCTCACGAGGACTAATTAGTGAAGCACAAGAACGGGAGGAGAACATCACATAGCTACTGGTCATGGACTCATGGTCCAAGGGAGACTACTCACGAGTCATCCGGGAGGCGTCCATGGTGGTGGAGAAGCTCCCGATGGTGATCCTCCCCTCCGGTAGGGTGCCGGGAAGAGTTCTCCTAGTGCTCCCGATCTTGGAAGCGGCGGCGGCGGCGGAACAGAGATGGGATCACGAAAAGAAGTCATGTTCTGAGGGTTACGGAGGACCCTTTAAATATATGCCAAAGTAGGGCACCGGGGGAGCCTCGGGGGGCCCAGGCGCCCCCCCGGCGCGGCCCAAGGGGGGGCGCGCCCACAGGGCGCCTGGAGCCCCTGTGGCCCCCCCAGGCTGCCCTTCGGACGCAGTTTTGTTTCCGGTTCGCTGATTTTTTATATAATTTTTCTGGATTTTTCTGGGCAGTTCTCGAAACGTGAAAACCTGAAATACAAAAACACCCGAAAACAGAAACTGGCACTGGGGTGCACTATATTAGTAAGTTAGTCCAAATATGATCAAAAGTGTATGGAAGTGTATGAATATCATAGCAATATCACCCAAAAGTGGCATGGAGCAAGCAGAAATTATAGATACGTTTTGGACGTATCAGCGTTGCCCCCCGCCCCGTCCCACCGCGGTTGTCCGGCCTCCCCCTCCACCGGGCCGCCGCCTCCTCCAGCGGCCGCCCTCCCATCCACCGGCCGCCCCGCGCCTCCTCCACCGGCGATCCCCTGCAGGTGAGTTCTTCCCCCCTTTTTTTAGTTTAGTTTTTTTAGTTTCTTTTAGTTTAGTTTCTGCTTTAGTTTTAGTTTTAGTTTTAGTTTAGTTTTATTTTCAGTTTAATTTTAGTTTTAGTTTTCGTTTATTTTAGTTTAGTTTAGGTTTAGAAGAAGAAGAAGAAGAAGAAGAGGAAGAGACGAAGAAAAGGAAGACCTCCCCCTGCTAACTTAGTGTCTATGTGGATCAGTAAAGGATTGGTTCAAGGAGGCTAATATTAAGGAACCTTATAAAGATAGATTCATCATTTCCTAGCCAACTTATCTGCAATATGGATGATGTCACTCGCTCATTTGCTCAATTTATTGCTAGGGATGAAACATTAGTAGCTCAAAGTGGAGATACTGCTAAAAACCACATGGTGGTAGGGTGGGAGATGGGTTGGTCTAAGGAGGAGTCTCTGAGTTCAAGGAGGAGGAGCAAAGAAGAGGGAAAGGGAAAGGAAGAAGAAGAAGAGGAGGAGGAGAAGAAGAAGAAGAAGAAGAAGAAGAAGAAGAAGAAGAAGAAGAAGAAGAAGAAGAAGAAGAAGAAGAAGAAGAAGAAGAAGAAGAAGAAGAAGAAGAAGAAGAAGAAGAAGAAGAGGAAGAAGAAGAAGAGGAAGAAGAAGAGGAGGAAGAAGAAGAAGAAGAGGAAGAAGAAGAAAAGGAAAAAGAGGAAAAAAGAAGAAGAGGGGAAGAAGAAGAAAAAGACACATTTTTATACTTTCTTATTTAGGGTTCCGCAATGTTTTGCAGTTTCTTTCTTTTCTGTAGTTGAATGTTTTTATACTTCTAGCTAGTTGCCTAGTTTGCTGACCCAAAGAAATTAAAATAGTTATTGTATGAAATTCAACTAAAAAGTCAACATTTTTGACGACTAGTGCTACTAATAAATTCAACTAGAGCCATCATATGTCCATAAGTGCATTGTTTTTTGAATGAGAAATGCTAACTTGGTCTCTTCTGCTGCTTATCAGAGATGGGCCAGGGGGAAAGCCTCCACCGCAGACTCCGCTCTACCACACCGGAGTACGAGTTGGATGCTTTTGACTTCTTCAGTATCATACTTGGGACTTCAGTATCATCCACGAGGCGGGTATATAAAAGGAGAGATCTCCCCTTCAACCATCTCATTATGATAACTCTATTGTTTGCTACATCACTTATTGTCCCAAACTGCAGAGGTTGCCTGACACTTTTATGAACATGCTGGGTGAAGACCTGCCAAATAATGTGAAGCTGCGACAGGCCGGCAGCGGGTTTCGCAGGCTATGGGATGTGGAGTTGGTGATCAAGGAGGACCACATGTACCTGTGTCGTGGCTGGGAGAAGTTCTACCGTGCCTATGACCAGCGGCAGGGGTACTGCCTTCTCTTCAGGTACGACGCGGACACCACCATCCTCATCGTGAAGGTGTTCAACGCGACTATGTGTCGCATGCGCTACGCTGACGACGATGATGCCAGCACGTTCTGCCTCTTCTTTTTCCTCTACATATTTGGCTTTGTCTCGCATCAGTTGTTAACGGTCATTGTTGCATTTGGACAGGCAATGGGAGCATCAACAGCGACACTGGCTACAGCCAAAGCAGAAGTGATTCTGGCTGTAGCCAAAGCAGCAGCGATTCTGGCTATAGCAAAAGCAGCAGCGATTTTGGCTGCAGCAAAGATAGCAAGGAGGATGATCGGGACTGGAGTGGGGAAGAAGAGGAGCAGAGTGGGCATCAGGCTGAGTATGACCTAGCGATGGTGGTGGCTGACTAAGGGCAAGAGATGGTGGCAGCTGACCATGGGCAAGAGATGGTGGTGGCTGAGGATGACCTCGCGATGGTGGTGGTGCCTGACAATAACCTCGTGCCGGTGGTGGCTCCGGCGATCCCACAGCTGGGCGACATGACCACGCCAATTGTGGTAGAAGACTACATCCCACTACCTCCACCGCCTCGCCTCTCTTGGCGCATCAGGCTGAGGAAGGAGAAGGAGAAGAACAATGTCAACTGAACTTTGTCAGGTATGTTTGATCTCCAAAATGATCTATATATACTTAGCTTTGTTTCCTCCGATATGCTTAGTTACCTATGTTTGCTCTAATATGCTTAGTTACCTATGTTAGCTCTAATATGCTAAGTTATCTCTACTATGCGTAGTTTCCTATATGTTAGCTCCAAAATAACTTATGTTAGCACAAAATGACCAAGTTTACATAATAAGCTTATAGTCTTCTTCTTCTGCTGCTTCTTCTTCTTCTTCTTCTTCTTATTCTTATTATTCTTCTTCTTCTTCTCCAAAATGACATAAGTTAGCTCTAAGTTAGCTCTAATATGCTTACTTTCCTATAGGTGAACTCCAAAATTACTTATGTTAGCACGAAATGACCAAGTTTACATAATAAGCTTATAGTCTTCTTGTTCTTTTTCTTCTTCTTCTTCTTCTTCTTCTTATAGTATTCTTCTAGTCTTCTTCTTCTTCTTCTTCTTCTTCTTCCTTATTTTCTTCTAGGTTAGCTCCATTTTACTTAAGTATGCTTACTTCTTATAGTCTTCTTGTTCTTCTTCATTTTATTCTTCTTCTTCTAACATCTTGTTTATCATTTTGCAGATTTGATTTAATTCACGGAAGGTTGCATGGATGGAGTGCTTCTTTTCCATTTGTGCTTTTATTTTGTATCAATGAACTTGCATGGTTGGAACTTGTCATATGGATGGATGGATAACGGTGTTGGATGAACAAATGTGAAAGTTTCGTAATATGTAAGGATGGAACTATATGTGTGTTGGTTATGTATGTATATATGATGAAACTTGTGTGTTGGATATGCTTCTTGTATATCTGTTTATATCTGTCAATTGCTGTCAAATTGAATGAAGTAAATTAAAAACAGGGTTGTACAGGCTCTTTACCGTCCGCTAGCTGACGGCAAACACGCCATGTGGCACCTACCTGTGATTCCTGGGACTAGCATGTTTGAGCACTTTGCCGTCCGCCAGTGGACGGCAAAGACCTTTGCCTCTTTGATGTCCGCTGGCTGACGGCAAAGCACGCTGTTAACCCCTAACGTCTCTCACCCCACCCACTGCCGTCAACGATTGTTGCCATTTGCTGGCGGATGGCAAAGCCCTTTGCCGTCCGCTTCTGTGAAGCAGACAGCAAAGAAGGCCTTTGCTGGAACTCGTTCAACCGGACATGTTGCCGTCTGCAGGCGGACGGCAAAGGCCTTTGCCGTCCGCCAGGTATGCCTTTGCCGTCCGCCATGGTGGACGGCAAAATGTCCAAACGATCCCCGAAAAAATCCAAAATTTAACACGACACTCCTGTTGTTCTATGTTGACAGCAGGAAAAAAATTGAAAGGAAGAAGAGGCGACGAATATCGTTTTGCCCATAAAGGTGACACGGTTCCCAACGGAACCATGGGGCTTCTTCTGAGAAGCTCTGGTTTGTGAGAAGCTTATACCATAACCTGCCCCAAATGGGACACTATTTTTTACCCCAGCATGTCGATGCCATTCCATGATTGCATGCCAAGGTTCATGCATTTCAGACGGGTTATGGATTTACTAGAATTACAAAAGCAAGTGCATCAACATTTGACGGAGAGCCACGGTGCCGTGGTGTTCGAAATTCATCCCCATTTCTTGCATGGGACATAAGCATAAACCCATGAACACATATATGATTTTACAACCAATGTTGGTGCACCGGAGCATGTGCATGTAGTTTAATTATGAATTGTGCACCTGAAATGGCAAGAAACCCAATTTAATGTATAAAATTTCCAAACGAACCTGTCAGTGTACAGGGAACCAGGGTACCCAGACTTGCCTGTCTGCGGGCCGCGACGCGCTCCTACTACGGCCTGGTACGGCCCAGCTGATCGACCAGCTGCCCAAGACCCTCGCGAGGGGATTAAGCCTCGCGAGGAGAACGACGCCAAGACCCCCTCAGGAGTGGCCTCAGCCAGGTGCTTCGGAGGGGCAGAGAATCCAAGGCCAATCCTGCCTCGGGAGGAGGCAGTGGTGTCAGCAGTGACGCATTGCACCAGCGGGTGCCAGCGCACGCCACCGACGCAGTTACCATTTCGGTGCAAGGGGGACAGCGTAGCCGTAAGTTCCCGAGGAGCGTGGCAAAGGTTTCCTCGTTGGTGCAACGAGACCGAAGACCGCAAGGACGGCAAGGAGGATGTCATCGTCGAGCCCACCACCACGTCATCACCTGATCCTTTTGCACGCAAAGACTACTTTTGTCAGGGCAGGAACGTCCTTGTGTTCCCGCTCAAAATCGGCCGTTGTGGGATCCCTTCCTGCCTAAACATTCGGGGGAAGAGGACCGTGGCCGCCTATATAAGTAGCTTGAACCCCCACTGCAAAGGACGGGATGAACACACTCTGCCACCATACAAGGAGCAAGAACACTAGCCTCCTGACCCTCCTGAGCTCACCTCCTGAGCCAGGAACCTCTGTACTAGCTTGTATCCCGGCTCGCCCGAGGCTAATCCACCAAAGCAGGAAGTAGGGTCTTACACCACGCGGTGGCCCGAACCTGGATAAACTCTTGTGTGTCTTGTTCGTTGTTTGCTTGAATCCCTCCACCGCGACGAGAGCGAGGCGCTAGGTAGACGAGAGTGGGAGAGATCTTCGTTCACGCCCCTGTGTTCGAACTTAACGGGTTTTGTGGAGCCCTGAATCTGACATTTGGCGCGCCAGGTAGGGGGCGTGCAGAAATTTCGCCTCTCCGACGACCTCGTCGCGTTGTCGTCGTCGACCCTGCTCCACAGCCATGGTGGACAAACGCCAAGCTCGCGTCGCCCGCCGCGCTGCGAACGTCGCTCCGACGGCGCCCGCGGGCAACGGCGCACCGCTCCGCCCTAACTCACTGGTCGCCAACGCCGCCACCGACCGGACTGTCCGCGAGCCGCAGGACTCGTCGCTGCCACCGTCCGTTCGGCGGGATGGCCGCACGGCGACGCCTTCCCCCTCGCCTGCCGCGACATCGTTCTCGCTGGTCCGCCGCGGGCCGGTCTACCAGCAGCCTGCGCTGTCGACGGCGTGGGAGCTCATGCGCTACCGCCCGATGGGTGACCTCCACAACGAATGGCCCCACCGCATCACCGAGCGCATCAACGCCGCTGGAGAAGCGCCTGCACCAACACACTCCTCACGTTTTCCATCGCCCTCGGCGGGGAACTAGGGCCATGGGGTCCCAGCTCCGCCTCCACTCCACCACGCCAGCCAGGAGGGCCGACGCGAGGCCCCTCGACGTGAGCAACCCCGCAGAGCCCACGCCCGCGACGAGGAGAGCTGCCAGGTGATTTCGCACCCTCATGCAAGGGCTCGTGGGCCCCCTGAGCAGCAACGCCCAGACCGCGCGCCACAGGAGGTGGCGGCGTCGGCGCCTCGAGAACCAGCACCGCTGGCGCAAAGGGCGCCTGCGATCATGAGCGTGGCTGGGTGTCGCGTCCTAGCCCCTGATCTACGGCACCTTGTCTGGCCCGGCCAGTTTAACTGGACCTGCTTCCGCGCTACGGGGGCCCCACCAACCCCACGGAGTTCCTCCAACTCTACGAGCGAAGCATCGAGGCGTCCAACGGCACAGGGCAGGTCATGGCGAACTGGTTCCTCATGGCTCTCAAGGACGGCGCACGCTCCTAGCGCTTGAACCTCCCCGCGGTATCCATCTCCTCCTGGGAAGAACTTCGTGAGCATTTCGTCATCGACTTCCAAGACACCCGTTGTCGAGCCCCAGACGGATGGCTAGTATACTTCAACGGCGCCTTCTCACACCTCGGCGCGGGGGCTGGCACCGTGTTAGTATCTCCCACTCAGGATAAGTTGTACTACGCTGTGCAGCTCTGCTTTCGGGGGGCGAGAAGGTCTCCAACAACATTGCCGAGTACGAGGGCCTGATTACCGGGCTCAAGGCCGCCACCGTGCTGGGGGTCAAGTGTCTCACCATCAGGGGCGATTCGAAACTCCTCATCGACTTCTCCAACAAGAAATACAAGCCCAAGGACGAGCACAAGAGGGCATATCTAGAGGAGGTCCGCAGGCTGGAGAAGCAATTCCAAGGGCTGGAAGTACAGCACGTGCCGAGAGGCACCAACAAAGAAGCGGACAACATCGCCAAGCGAGCCTCCAGACGGGAGCCTCAAAGGCGAGGCGTCTTCGAGGAGCGGCTACCCAAGCCGTCAGCAGCACCATCAGCTCCCGAGCCGGCCTCCCCTCAGCAGGGGCCACATGCGACGCCTCAGGACGATGATCTGTCCTGAGGGCCACCTTCCGGAGTCAGCCTGTTGCTCGCTGTGGAGCCCGAGGAGGGTTGCTGGACCCAAGAACTCAAGATGTACCTACAACACGATGCCCTGCCAGACAAGGAAGAAGACGCAGAGCGCGTGGTCCGACAGGCCTCAGCTTACTGCATCCAAGACGGCGAACTCTACTGGAGGCACCCCAACGACGTCTCGCTGAAATGCATCTCGAAGAAGCAAGGGCGCGAGCTGCTGGCTGATATCCACGGTGGATACTATGGTCATCACTCGTCGTCCCGCACCCTAGTGGGCAAGGCCTTCTACAACGGTTTCTATTGGCCCACGGCACTGAATGACGCCACGAAGCTCGTGTGAGCTTGCGAGGCGTGCCAGTTTCATGCCAAGCATATCCACCAGCCGGCGCAAGGCCTCTAGACGATTCTGCTTTCCTGGCCCTTCGCGGTCTAGGGATTGGACATGCTAGGTCCATTTCCTCGGGCAGCAGGGGGCTACCGCTTCCTGTACGTTGCCATCGACAAATTCACCAAGTGGGCGAAAGTGGAGCCTGTTCGCGTGATCCCAGCCGGGTCAGCTGTCAACTTCATCCAGGGCCTCGTGAGGCAATTCGGGGTCCCCAAACGCATCATCATGGATAATGGTTCGCAGTTCACGAGTAATCTCTTCAGGTCATATTGTGCTAAGCTTGGAACACAGATCTGCTACGCTTTGGTGGCCCACCCCAGGAGCAACGACCAGGCTGAACTCGCCAACGCGGAAGTCTTGCGTGGCCTCAAGACGCGCAGCTTCAAGAAGAAGCTCGAGGCTTGCTGCAGGGGCTGGATCAACGAACTCCAGTCCGTGCTGTGGTCAATCCGAACCACTGCCACCAAACCTATGGGGGAGACTGCCTTCTTTCTCGTTTATGGGGCGGCGGAGGTCCTTCCTCACGAGATCAAGCATCGCTCCCCACGGGTCTTGGCCTTCAATGAGGAATGCCAGGACGCCGCCTGGCGAATGGACCTCGTGCTCGGCGAGGAGGTCCGCGCCGAGCTGCCCTCAGGGCGGCATGTTACCAGCAGGCGCTGCGGCGGTACCACTGCCGCAGCGTCCGTGCAAGAACACTTGAAGTTGGTGACTTGGTCCTGAGGCGGGTCCTCTCCCGTGAGGGGCTACACAAGCTCTCGCCCATGTGGGAGGGCCCGTTCAGAATCGCCCGTGTCTCTAGGCCTGGCGCTGTGCGCCTGGAGACGCAGGATGGGATACCTATCCAGAATTCCTGGAACATCGAACACCTCAGGAGGTTCTATCCATAATCAAGGCTTCATGCCCGTGAAGGTCTCCGCCCATGACACTCTCACGTAATAATGAGTTGGGGCTGTACACGCCTCAGAGTCTCCTGTGCGTTGCCTACGGGCCCTCGGACGGGGCTCCCACCCACGCCCCAGTGGCAGTCCTTAGCTCCGTGCTGGGAAGAAGACGTAGTGTAGGGGTCGGACGCGACCTTTTTCCTTTTTGCTTGGTGTTTGGCTGTCGGCCGTTTCTACTTCCTTGGCTATCAGCCCTTCCTCTACCCCATGCTATGAAGTTCTCGTGTTTCTCGCGCTTCCTGCATTTTGTTGAGAGTTTTTGTGTTTGGGATCTATCTTGCCGACTTTAAGTTCATCTTGCCACTCGCTCTCCTTCACGCGACTCGCGCGTGGGGGCTGGGGCACGGTCGGTCACCGGCCCGCATCTGCCGTGGCCCCGTGACCTTGCTTGGCCAAGCCTGCTCAGGCTCTGGCGCCGGGATTCTCAGTCCGCGCAACCTATCTACCGAGCCACTCAGGCTTTGGTGCTCTAACCCGCGCTCGGCACTCTCAGCAGATCTCAGCGATTGACCCCTGCTCGGGGGCTGTACGAGCCCATCAGACTCGGCCACCTCCTCACTACCCGATGGGGCTCATGATGCCGGAATTAGGAGGACTCCGCCTCAGGACGGCATGGCACATAAAAGCTAAGTGATTTCATTCAGCTAACAAAAGCATGACAGCGAGTTCTCGCTTCTTACATACATCACAACCCATTACACGCCTCCTCAAGGCAACTTGAAATTTTGATGCATAACGGACATGAAGGAAAAGAAAGAAGAAGAAGCAGAAGCTGCTCCCGCTCAGTCGGAATCCTCCGGTTCCTTTGGCTTCACCGAACCGCAGCACCGCGGCGATCCCCTCCCCTCGGCGTACCGAGCTTGGCGGCGTGGTGGTTCGTCACGGCCGCCACTACTGGAAGAGTTGCTGCTGCCACAGAGGGCCCCCCACAGTGCCCCCTAGGACTAAGGTCATATCCGGAGGAGGAGCTGCTCCTCCGGACGTCTTCGTCCTCCTCGTCATCAGCCTCGGGATAGCACCCAAGGCGCCTCCCTTCCTCCGAGAAGACCCTGACGAACAGCGTGGAGATGCCATCATACCTAAAGGGGAGCGCACACCTCCCCTGCAGCCGGCGTGCGCGGGCAAACGACTGCCAACCATGCTCCAAGAACACATCGCCCGAGGGCGCCACATCAACCTCCACCCAGGACGCACCACTGCAGCAACCGTCGGCCTGCAACCATATACCTCCAAGGCCTTCGGCCAGTAGCACGTCACCAAACGAGCGGGGAAGCCTGAGCCACAGGCCGCCGGGCTTCTCCGCCCACACCATGAACTCTGACAAGACATCAAAGGAATGGAGTTGTGGGCGTGGAGGGCGTGCGACCAGCAGGCACCGTTGCACGCCCCCTCTTCCTCCGTGGCCGCGACCACCTTCGCCATGGGAGGACGCCCCGCGCCGACCACCGGCGACGGCGGCGGGGCTTAGAAGGACGTGCCCGCCTCTCCGAGAAGCCGCTACCGGCGCAGCGCCGTACTTGCGGGGACGACCGCGACCCCTCTTCGGCGGCAATGGGACTGGATCCTTCGGGGTCTTCTCCTTCTCCGCGGCGGATGGCTTCCTCGGCGGTGCCATGAGAATCTTGCGAAAAGAGAGAGAGAGTGAAGGACAAGCAAGGAGAAGACGGCGCTGGCTTGGAAACGGCCTGGGGGCTCCCCCCTAGTCCCGTTTATAGGGCGGAGGAGCCCAACCGCCAGCCAATGGCGTCGCAGCCATTACTCCCTTGTCGCCTGTGCCAAGGAGTTGTCAAGGCGCATGATCACTAAGGCTGCGTGGGAAGCGGAGCCGCCGCGTCCCATCCAACAATCACACGCCGGCCTCGCCCGCAGCCTTTTAGGGCCCGCGGCGCTTCGTCCTCGGCTAAGGCTTCACCCCGTTGCTAACTCCGCGTGTGCCTTGGGCCCGGTGGCTACTGTCGGCGTACTGGAAACCAGGGTACCCAGACTTGCCTGTCTGCGGGCCGCGACGCGCTCCTACTACGGCCTGGTACAGCCCAGCTGATCGACCAGCTGCCCAAGACCCTCGCGAGGGGATTAAGCCTCGCGAGGAGAATGACGCCAAGACCCCCTCAGGAGTGGCCTCAGCCAGGTGCTCCGGAGGGGCGGAGAATCCAAGGCCAAGCCTGCCTTAGGAGGAGGTGGTGATGTCAGCATTGATGCATCGTGCCAGCGGCACAGTTACCATTTCGGTGCAAGGGGGACAGCGTAGCCGCAAGTTCCCGAGGAACGGGGCAAAGGTTTCCTCGTTGGTGCAACGAGACCGAAGACCGCAAGGACGGCAAGGAGGATGTCATCGTCGAGCCCACCACTGCGTCATCGCCTGATCCTTTTGCAGGCAAAGACTGTTTTTGTCAGGGCAGGAACGTCCTTGTGTTCCCGCTCAAAAATGGCCGTTGTGGGATCCCTTCCCGCCTAAACATTTCGGGGGAAGAGGAGCGTGCCGCCTATATAAGTAGGTAGAACCCCCACATCAAAGGACGGGACGAACACACTCTGCCACCATACAAGGAGCAAGAACACTAGCCTCTTGACCCTCTTGAGCTCACCTCCTGAGCCAGGAACCTCTGTACTAGCTTGTATCCCGGCTCGCCCGATGCTAATCCACCAAAGCAGGAAGTAGGGACTTACACCACGCTGTGGCCCGAACCTGGATAAACTCTTGTGTGTCTTGTTCATTGTTTAATTTAATCCTTCCACTGCGACGAGAGCGAGGCGCTAGGTAGACGAGAGTGGGAGAGATCTTCGTTCACGCCCCTGTGTTCCAACTTAACAGGTTTTGCGAAGCCCTAAATCCGACAGAACCATGAATAATTCCAATTCTTTTACCACACACTTATAGTTGCATGTTCACTGCATATAAAAGTTCTAGCAATTCAAACACCGTCCATTCCCGCTGTGACCCCATTATGTAATTCAAATCAAGATGAAAAATCAAGTAGATCCCACACAATTTATTATCATCAACGGTGTGAGATGCAGTACAAAATACCATGGAGCACCGTCGGTGTATAGTACGCCGACGGCTTACGCGAGAAGGTGTGTGGGCTACAGTCCACAGCCGGCGTGTCAAGCACACTAGAAAGCTCCCCAAATATCATTTCCCTGTCCAATCGCCGTCGGTGAAAGATGGGGACGTGGAACCGTGTCGTGAGGGCAACTTCAGCGGCCCACTCCGGCGAGAGTGCGGCCGTAGCCACCATGCGCGCACTAACAAGGTGCATGAGCACAGCCGCAATCTGCGACCGGGTGGCCAAGGCGGCCCAAATGGCCGCTGTTGCTTATCAGGTGGCAACTAGCGAGAGCGGCACAACATCTGTCAGTTCTGCAGTGGCGGCCTTAGCCGTGATCGAGGCCGCCCATGACCATGTCGAGCCCGCCCACGCCCAGCTCATGGTGGTCATCGCACAAATCGAACGAAGCTTCTCCAACAACAATCGACAACCCATGACCGAAGAGTTGGAAATTGCCGAGAGCGTTCGAGGAGCCGTCCGTTCCTCCGCCGCATACGTTGCCACGACGGAGCCCGTCCAAGCCCAGATCATGGCCGCCTACGCCCAGCTTGTGGCGGCCTTCTCCAAAGATATGGCAGACGCGGATGGCGAGATGCTTGCCAAGTCTGGTGCGATGGATGGCATGGAGGAGGTGGCGAAGATCGACGAGCAACAACAGTAGTAGTACTCTTTGTTTTGTTTAATTAAGAGTGTCGGTCTTTAATTTGTTAGAATAATGTTTAGGTCAGATAGCTCTATTTAATTGCTGAACTTGCTCGATTAAGAAGTGTGGGTGTTCTGTAGTCTCCTTTGTGTACTCAAATTATGCAATGACGTGGATGAACACTTTAACCAAGGAAATTTGAACCAAAATTATTAACGTTCAAACTCATCACACACGGGTTAAGCTATCTGAATCGTTTGTGATTTTCACATATCGTACACAGTTCTGAATAAGGTACCTTGTTTGATGACACGTTGTGCTAGTTTTTTCACTGAATCGATTCAAAATTTTCGGCTTCCGTGTAAATATCTACCTTCCCGCCCCCTCCTTACCAAAAGCCACATTTCCCCTAATTCCGACTTCCTTTCCAAGTTGAAACCTTAACTCCTTGCTTGCAGCCTGCCTCCTCGCCAGCGACCCTCCTTCACTGTGCTCAGCCTCATCTATCCAGGTCATTAATCGACACCCGCGCCCCATCCTCCTCCTCCTTCCACATCCCACATGCCCCGACCACCGGCGCGACACCTTCCACCCAAATCACCGACCCCTCCACCAAATGAGCATTGCCCTAAGCCATGGTGCATGAAGTATAGCCAGGAGCTCAAGGAGCATTTTCTAGCGGAGAAGCAAATCGCGCACACACGCGTGGATGAGGTCGGGATGGCTCCCATTCGTGACGACCCCCGGATTTTGGAGTAGCACCTTGCCATTTGCTAGCTACGCTGGTTAAGCATGCTCGGTTTACCCATTGCGTGTGCTGCTCCTGCCTTTCCTTAACAAGTTCTAGTGAATTGTTCTATCTAATTGTACCATGCATTCTGTTGCTCTAGTTTATATGTTCTATATGTCGTGTAGTGTGGTGCTCACTTATTAACTGTTTGGTTAATTAGTTGTCGTTTTCTGTTAACTGTTTGGTTCAACTCTACAAATGTGATGTTCAATTCTTCAGGCTGCAATTTTATATTGTCTTATATGTGAGAAATAAATCGAATTTATCTTTACAAAATACATGAGAAACAAATACAATTGCTATATTTCCAACTTGCCAAGCATGCTTGGTTTGGTTGTACATTATGCAATGTGGCGCTCAATTAACATTTGGTTCATTTGTTGTGGTGTTTAGTTAACAATTTATTTCAATTCTGCAATGCGATGCTCAATAGTTGTGGGTGCATTCTGTTATTGTATACCATGTGGGAACTAAATCAAACTTGGCTGTACTAAATACATGAGAAACAAAGACAATTGTTATATTTCCAAGTTGTTAAGCATGCTTGGTTTGCTTAACTATCTGATCTTCTATTAGGACTATGTTATATTGTGCAATGTGGTGCTAAGTTAACGGTTGGTTCATTTGTTGTGGTGTTTAGTTAACAGTTCACTAGTACAATGAGGTGCTAAACCAACGGTTTTTAACCCTATCTGCGACTTCATTTGGAACTGTCTCCTAGTGAGTGACTGCGATAGAGGGGTCCTTCCCACACGGCCCAGAAACCATCGGGGTTATGCCCTCCTAGCACACACGCTCGGCAAAATGAGGTCGTGTGTGACCGACGAGCGATCAAATACGGTTTTATGTATAGTAGTGCTCAAAAATCAATTATACATGCAAAATCATTTCCGGTCGTAAGTTCATCCCACATAGTCAGTCCCCACTAAACGTTTCCGTTCATATATATATCCCACACAGTCACTCGAAGGAAAACGTTTCTGTTCGCAGGTACATCACACACAATTTTATAGGTTAAATCGTTTGCAATAGCGTTTCCATTGCACACGGTATTAACAATTTTATCGTTTGCATTATTGAATGCATCACACACGGCGCTTAGAAGAAACCATGTGGCAAAGGCTATCCATCACACACAGTTTTTATGTGGTAAACAATTTTCAAGAGGATGTCGTGTGTGATTGTTCATTAATCCAACACGGTTTATTCCTAGAAACTGTGTGCGTTGCCTGTGGTCATCGCCCACAGTATTTTCTCAATAACCGTTTGCAATAGAAAATCCCTATTAGCAGGCTAATTATCATATTATTAATAATCCATTTATTAATCTAATTGACATTTCATATTAAGCACACAATATATTTAATTTTCATAACTGAAATACATCATAGTACAACATCATATAGCTTCAGCACTCAGCTACCCCATTACACAACTGCACCCGCACCAAGTTTCACATGCAACATCTATAACCTTTCGAAATTATCATCATAGACGGTAAATAAACAGATGTATCTCATGTATTAAGTGCAACCAAATTCGATTATTCCTCACATGCACAACAATACAAAATTCTACCCACGACAATTGGACATCGCATTGCAGAATTAAACCAAGCAGTTAACTAAACACCACAACAAATGAACCAAACATTAACTGAGCAACACATTGCACAATATAACATACTCTTAATAGAAGATCAGACAGTTAACCAAACCAAGCATCCTTACCAACTTAAAAATATAACAATTGTATTTGTTTCTCATGTATTTAGTACAACCAAATTCAATTTATTTCTAACATGGTATACAATAACAGAATGCACCCAAAACAATTAAACATCGCATTGCAGAATTGAACCAAATAGTTAAGTAAACACCACAACAAATGAACCAAACATTAACTGAGGACCACATTGCACAATTTATAACACACTAGCATATCAGACAGTTAACCAAACCAAGCATTCTTGAGAACTTGGAAATATAACAATTGTATTTGTTTCTCATGTATTTCATAAAGAAAAATTTAATTTATTTCCCACATGGAAGACAATACAAAATTGCACCCTAAAGAATTAAACACCACATTTGCAGAATTCAACCAATCAGTTAACTGAACAGAACAACTAATTAAACAAACAATTAATAAGTGAGCAACACATTGCATGAAATATAGAGCATATACACTAGAGCAATATATTGCATGGTAAAAGTAGATAGCACAATTCAATAGAATTTGCTAAGGAAAGGCAGTAGCTAGCAAACTGAACATGGGTCCTTATAGTGAGCTAATAAGACAAGCTACTCCTCATTGTCAGAGATATCGATGACGATTTGCTCCTTGGACATGGAAGAGGGTGAGGCCTCCGCATCGTAGGTGCCCTCGTCGTAGTGGTGAGTTGCCTGAGCCACTCCGGGCACCAACCTGCTGGCTCTTGAGTTGAGTTAATCATGTGTACGCTGAGAAAACATCTCGTAGTCTTTGTCGAAGGAACCGAGGGTGGCCTCGAGAAAACGCTATGAACTGTCATTTAAAGTAGCCAGTCGTGTCGTGGCGTCGGCACGCGAGGCGTCAATGGTGGCCTCGAAGGCGAGGTGCTCCTCCAAGATCTGGGGGGTCGGCACGAATGACAGCCGTTGCAACCTCATCCGCGTGTGCGGCTGCGATTTGCTTCTCCTCTGTCAAATGCTACTTGGGCTCCTGGCTATACTGCGTGCACCATGGCTTAGGGCGGTGCTTATTTGGTGGAGGGGACGGTGATTTGGGTGGAAGGTGTCGCGTCGATGGTCAGGGCATGTGGGATGTGGAAGGAGGAGGAGGATGGGCGTCGGGTGTGGATTGCCTGGCTGGATAGACGAGGTCGAGCATCGTGAAGGAGGGTCGCCAGCGTGGAGGCGGCGTTGCAAGCAAGGAGTGAAGGTTTCAACTTGGAAAGGAAGGCGGAAACAGGGGAAATGTGGTTTTTGGTTAGGGGGAGGGGGCGGGGAGGTAGATATTGTAGCGGAAGCCGAAAATTTTGAATCGGTTCAGTGAAAAAACTGGCGCACAAAGTGTCATCAGACTCGTTCCCTTATTGAGCACTGTGTACGATATGTGAACATCACAAATGATTCAGATAGCTTAACCCGTGTGTGATGAGTTTGTACGTCAAAATTTTTGGGTCGAATTTCCCTGGTTACAGTGGTCATCCACGTCATTGCATAATTTGCGTACACAAAGGAGACTATAACACACCCACACTTCTTAATCAAGCAATTTCAGCAATTAAACAGAGCTAGCTGACCTAAACATTACCCTGAAAAATTAAAGGCCAGCGCTCTTAATTAAACAAAACAAAGATTACTACTATGGCTGGTGCTCATCGATCTCCACCGCCTCCTCCATGTCCAGCTCGCGCCCAACGATCTCTCGGGGAAGGGGCTCAATGGCATCCCTCACACCATACTAAGAAAGCATCTCGCCATCCGCATCTGCCATATCTTTGGAATAGGCCACCACAAGGTTGGCGTGGGCGGCCGCGATCTTGGCTTGGGCGGGCCCCGTCCTCGCAAGGTATGTACGGCTACTAGAGCGCTCTCGGCGATTGCCAAGTCTTCGGCCGTGGGTTGCCGACCATTGTCGAGAAGGTTCATACAATTGGTGTGGTGACTACCATGAGCTGGAAGTCGGTGGCCTCAACATGGTCGTGGGCGGCCTCCAACAGGGCTAACGCCTCCGCTGCGAAACGGACAGCTGTTGAGCCGCTCTCACCAGTTGCTATCCCCGAGGCAGATGTTGCTACCCCCACCTGAGAAGCAACAACGGCCGTTTGGCCTGCCTTGGCCGCCCGAACGCAGATTGCGGTCGCGCTCACGAAGCTTGCTAGACGCGCCTGGTAGCTGCGGCCGCGCTCTCGCCGGATTGGGCCGCCAAAGTTGCCCTCACAAAGCAGGTCCACATCCCCATCTTTCACCGACAATGATTGAAAAGTGAAATGATATTTGGGGAGCGAGCTAGTGTGCTTGACACCCAAGCTGTGGACTGTAGCGGGTGCACCTTCTCGCGTAACCTGTATGCGTACTATATATACACCGACGGTGCTCCATGATATTTTGTAGTTCATCTCACACAGTTGGTGATAATAAACTGTGTGCGATCTACTCGATTTTTTGTCTTGATTTGAATTACATAATGGGGTGAAAGCTGCAAAGGATGGTGTTTGAATTGCTAGAACTTTTATCTAGCAGTGAACATGCAACTATAGGTGTGTGATAACCCACAAGTGTAGGGGATCAGTTGTAGCCTCTTTCGATAAGTAAGAGTGTCGAACCCAACGAGGAGCTAAAGGCAGAACAAATATCCCCTCAAGTTCTATCGACCACCAATACAACTCTACGCACGCTTGACGTTTACTTTACCTAGAACAAGTATAAAACTAGAAGTACTTTGTAGTTTTGGTTGGATAGGTTTGCAAGAATATAACGAACACGTAAATAAAACTAGGGGCTATTAAGATAAGGACACAATAAAGTTAATGATAGCGAGTGTGGAAAAGTGGTGGTAGGAGTTGCAAAATTACCCCTAAGCAATTGACTATGTTACTAGACTGATAGCAAGATTTATGCGGGAGAGGCCACTGCTAGCATGTCATCCCTTACTTGGAATTCTATGCACTTATGATTGGAACTATTAGCAAGCATCCGCAACTACTAATGTTCATTAAGGTAAAACCCAACCATAGCATTAAGATATATTGGTCCCCCTTCAATCCCGTATGCATCAATTTCTACGCTAGGTTGAAGCTTCTGTCACTCTTGCCCTCCAATACGTAGTCCTATCAACATACAACTAACCCTACGGTGTGATCCACGCGCGCGCTCATATGATGGGCACCAAAGGACAGCAACATAACCACAAGCAATTTAAATCAATCATAGCAATTCACCAATCACCGATAGGACAACGATAATCTACTCAGACATCATAGGATGGCAACACATCATTGGATAATAATATGAAGCATAAAGCACCATGTTCAAGTAGAGGGTACAGCGGGTTACGGGAGAGTGGATGCTGTAGATAGATGGGGGAAGGTGATGGAGATATTGGTGAAGATGACGGAGGTGTTGGTGTAGATCGCCGTCACACGATGATGGCCCCGGTGGCACTCCGGTGCCACCGGAAGCGAGGGGGAGAGAGCCCCCCTCCTTCTTCTTCTTCCTTGACCTTCTCCCTAGGTGGGAGAAGGGTTTGCCCTCTGGTCCATGGCCTCCATGGCGGCGGAGGGGCAAGAGCCCCTCCGAGATTGGATCTGTCTCTCTATCTCTCTCTTTTTCTGCGTTCCCACATTCTGGCCCTTCACCATTTCTTAAATTCACGGAGATCCGTAACTTTGATTAGGCTCATCTTTTGACACGATTTTTAACCGGAAATTAGCTTTCTTGCGGCGAAATAAGGGCATGAACCACCTTACGATGTGGGCTAGATGGCCCAGGGCGCGCCCTGGGCAGGGGGGCACGCCCCCCACCCTCGAGGCCCACTCGAGCATCGTCTCGTGTTAGTTTCGCTTCCCAAAATTCACATATATTCCAAAAAAATATTCGTTCATTTTTATTCCGTTTTTATCCCGTTTGGACTCCGTTGGATATTGGTATTCTGCGAAACAAAAAACATGCAACAAATAGGAACTGACACTGGGCACTGGATCAATATGTTAGTCCCAAAAAATAGTATAAAAAGTTGCCAAAAGTATATGAAAGTTGTAGAATATTGGCATGGAACAATCAAAAATTATAGATACGACGGAGACGTATCAGCATCCCCAAGCTTAATTCATGCTCGTCGTCGATCAGGTAAATGATAAAAAAATTGATGTGGAATGCTACCTAGCATAATCTAGATCATGTAATCTAATCATGGCATGAATATTAAGACACGAGTGATTCAAAGCAATAGTCTATCATTTGACATTAGGACGATAATACTTCAAGCATACTAATAAAGCAATCATGTCTCTTCAGAATAACATGGCCAAAGAAGGTTATCCCTACAAAATCATATGGTCTGGCTATGCTCCATCTTCACCACACAAAGTATTTAAATCATGCACAACCCTGGTTTTAGCCAAGCAATTGTTTCATACTTTAGTGTTCTCAAACCTTTTCAACTTTCACACAATACATGAGCGTGAGCCATGGACATAGCACTATGGGTGGAATAGAAGGTGGCGATAGACAAAAGGTGGGAGAAACTCTCACATCAACTAGGCAAACCAATGGACTATGGAGATGTCCATCAATCGATATCAATGTGAGTGAGTAGGGATTGCCATGTAACGGATGCACTAGAGCTATAAGTGTATGAAAGCTCAAAAGAAAACTAGTGGGTGTGCATCAACTTGCTTGCTCATGAAGACCTAGGGCATTTGAGGAAGCCCATCGTGGGAATATACAAGCCAAGTTCTATTACGAAAAATTCCCACTAGTATATGGAAGTGACAAAACAAGAGACTCTCTATTATGAAGATCATGGTGCTACTTTGAAGCACAAGTGTGGAAAAAGATAGTACCATTGTCCCCTTTTTTCTTTTTCTTTTTTTCTTTTTTTGGGCCTTTTTTTCTTTGGCCTTTCCTTCTTTTTTTTCTTTTTTTTTCTTTTTTTCTTTTTTTTTCTTTGGGACAATGCTCTAATAATGATGATCATCACACTTCTATTTACTTACAACTCGATACTAGAACAAAAATATTACTCTATATGAATGCCTCCGGCGGTGTACCGGGATGTGCAATGATCTAGCGTAGCAATGACATCAAAAAAACGGACAAGCCATGGAAACATCATGCTAGCTATCTTACGATCATGCAAGGCAATATGACAATGATGGTGCGTGTCATAATAAACGGAACAGTGGAGTTACATGGCAATATATCTCGGAATGGCTATGGAAATGCCATAATAGGTAGGTATGGTGGCTGTTTTGAGGAAGGTATATGGTCGGTCTATGGTACCGGTGAAAGTTGCGCGGTACAAGAGAGGCTAGCAATGGTGGAAGGGTGAGAGTGCGTATAATCCATGAACTCAACATTAGTCATAAAGAACTCACATACTTATTGCGAAAAATCTATTAGCCCTCGAAGCAAAAATACTACGACGCATGCTCCTAGGGGGGAGGTTGGTAGGAGTTAACCATCACGCGCCCCCGACCTTCACGCAAAGATAAACAATCAAAATACAATGCGCGTCAATTTGGTTACATAGTTAGGAGACCATACGTGCATGCTTCGGGAATCACAAACCTTAACACCAATATTCTTACTAGACCGCAATCATTCGCTAGTACCTCCCACATATTAGCATCTTTATATCGCAAAACTATTGCAAGGAATCAAACATATCATATTCAGCGATCTACAAGTTTATGTAGGATTTTATGACTAACCATGTGAATGACCAATTCCTGTCAACTCTCTAAATAGATATAAGTGAAGCAAGAGAGTTTTAATTCTTTCTACAAAAGTTATGCCCACGCTCTAACAATTATAAGTGAAGCAAAAGAGCATTCTACAAATGGCGGTTTTCTATGTGAAGAGAAACAGGCAATTCGAACTTCAAATGATATAAGTGAAGCACATGAAGTATTCTATAAAGCCATACTCAAAAGATATAAGTGAAGTGCAAAGAGCATTCTATAAATCAAACAAGGACTATCTCATACCAGCATGGTGCATAAAAGAAAAGGTGAAAACTAAATGCAAAAGATGTTCCAAGATCTGCACATATCACATGAATGAAACGAATCCGAAAACATACCGATACTTGTTGAAGAAAGAGGGGATGCTTTCCGGGGCATCCCCAAGCTTAGACACTTGAGTCTCCTTGAATATTTACTTGGGGTGCCTTGGTCATCCCCAAGCTTGAGCTCTTGCCTCTCCTTCTTCTCCTCACATCGAGACATCCTCGATCTTCGAACACTTCATCCACACAAAACTTCAACAGAAAACTCGGTAAGATCCGTTAGTATAATAAAGCAAATCACTACTCTAAGTACTGTTGCAAACCAATTCATATTTTGTTTTTGCATTGTAGCTACTGTAATATAACTTTTCCATGGCTTAATCCACTTATAGAAATTGATAGTTTCATCAAAACAAGCAAACTACGTATCAAAAACAGAATCTGTCTAAAACAGAACAGCCTGTAATAATCTGAACATTCACCATACTTCTGATACTTGAAATATTCTTCCAAAATTAGGAAAAAACAAAAAAAATTGTTTAGAAAGACAGTGCAAAAAGTTCCATAACCATTTGACATTCCAGCAAAAAACGAAAAATCGCGCACTACAGCCAAAGTTTCTGTCCTGCACCGCACAAGCCAACAAGCATTGTAAACATCCTAAAGGCAAACCTTGGCACATTATTTTATAATACAATGGAATTGTACAAGGGGATAATTAGTTTTGATGAAAAGTTTCTGTAATTCAAGATTTGCAAAGTTTCCATGGGCATGAACAAAGTTCAAGGAGCTCCCCCATTTCAACGGTGCTTGTCCTTCTTACTTTCACTTTTCTTTTTGAAAAAGTTTTAGGTTCCCCTCTTTATTTTTTTGTTTTTAAACTTTATAAAAGAACACAACAGAAATAAATGACTCTCTAAAACTTCCGGGTTGTCTCCCTGGCAGCGCTTTCTTTAAAGCCATTAAGCTAGGCATATAGTGCTCAAGTGATGGATCCACCCGGATCCCAAGGTATATCAAAGCCAATTTTAATTAGCAATGATTTGGCATTTTGTAGTGAGCACAAAGTGATATATATCATGCAACAACGAAGTCTAACTCTCTTCCTATGCATCGACATGTCATACAAAAACAATTCATGCACATCAAGTAAAGGCCAATGCATAGTATAAGCAGTATCTTGCAATTTTATCATGTTGGAAACATAGACAGGCGGAGATGTAGTTACTCTCTCATAATAATTGCAAGTAGGAGCAGCAAGCACATGCATATTATATTCATCAAAATGTTCATGTGTAACGGAAAAAGGCAACCCATCAATATAATCCTTAATAAGTGCAAACTTCTCCGATATAGTGTTGTTTGGAGAATTCAAAAAGATAATAGGACTATCATGTGTGGGTGCAATAGCAACAATCTCATGTTTAACATAAGGAACTATAGCAAGTTCATCTCTATAAGAATAATTCGTATTGGCATCTTGGCCACAAGCATAGCAAGCATCAAGTTCATGAAAAAAGGATATTTGAAAATAATCAACGGGATCATAGCAATCATCATAGCATTCATCCTTTGGTAAGCACGAAGGGAAATTAAACAATGTATGAGTTGAAGAGTAACTCTTATTAGAAGGTGGGCACGGGTAGCTAATCCGCTCTTCCTCCTTTTGTTCTTCGCTCTCCTCCTCGTCTTTTTCAATCAATGAGCTCACAGTGTCATTGATTTCTTCTTCCATAGACTCCTGCAAAATATTAGTCTTTTCTTGGACAGCGGAGACCTTCTCAATAAACGCATCAATATTGTAGTTATATTCATAATTCAAATAGCAATATTTCAATATAGCAAAATTTTTAGGCCTAGAAACATCATCATCAAAAGCATCATTCTTTTTAAACAGAGACTCAATTTCATAAGCACCCTTAAAAGCAACGAATTCTTCTAGTTGTTCCACATCATAATAATCATGTATACCACTAGCATAAGAAGCTAAGGTTTCATTATCATTAAATTTGCATGAAAAGGGAAGGTGTGGAGCCTTCATCCTAGAGCAACAAGTATAATCATATCTCACGCATAGTTGCCGAGCATACCAATGCAACAAATGAATTTGATCCCATAACAATTTTCCTTTTTGCGTCAAGCGATAATCCCTAAAGTATTCACGTTGATCCAACGTTACTCCCATTACATAGTTGAATGGGGTTTTCTCAGGATTATCAAAGTAGTACATAATATCTTTCACATAATGAGCGTCGAGGGTTTTAGGAGGTTCCCCATCTCCATGAGTAGCAAGTACACCTAAGTTTTTTGGTATTTCGTGTTCCATATCCATAACTAAAGATAGAGAACAACTTAGAACAGAAAATAAAATCTACTTAGTGATAAAGCAAACAAGCACACACGAGAATATTCATCCCACGCTATTGCTCCCCGGCAATGGCGCCAGAAAAAGGTCTTGATAACTTACAAGTGTAGGGGATCAGTTGTAGCCTCTTTCGATAAGTAAGAGTGTTGAACCTAACGAGGAGCTAAAGGCAGAACAAATATTCCCTCAAGTTCTATCGACCACCGATACAACTCTACGCACGCTTAACATTTACTTTACCTACAACAAGTATGAAACTAGAAGTACTTTGTAGTTTTGGTTGGATAGGTTTGCAAGAATATAAAGAACACGTAAATAAAACTAGGGGCTATTAAGATAAGGACACAATAAAGTTAATGATAGCGAGTGTGGAAAAGTGGTGGTAGGAGTTGCAAAATTACCCCTAAGCAATTGACTATGTTACTAGACTGTTAGCAAGTTTTATGTGGGAGAGGCCACTGCTAGCATGTCATCCCTTACTTGGAATTCTATGCACTTATGATTGGAACTATTAGCAAGCATCCGCAACTACTAATGTTCATTAAGGTTAAACCCAACCATAGCATTAAGATATATTGGTCCCCCTTCAATCCCGTATGCATCAATTTCTACGCTAGGTTGAAGCTTCTGTCACTCTTGCCCTCCAATACGTAGTCCTATCAACATACAACTAACCGTATGGTGTGATCCACGCACGCGCTCATATGATGGGCACCAAAGGACATCAACATAACCATAAGCAATTTAAATCAATCATAGCAATTCACCAATCACCGATAGGACAACGATAATCCACTCAGACATCATAGGATGGCAACACATCATTGGATAATAATATGAAGCATAAAGCACCATGTTCAAGTAGAGGGTACATCGGGTTACGGGAGAGTGGACCGCTGTAGATAGATGGGGGAAGGTGATGGAGATGTTGGTGAAGATGACAGAGGTGTTGGTGTAGATCGCCGTCACACGATGATGGCCCCGATGGTACTCCGGTGCCACCGGAAGCGAGGGGGAGAGAGCCCCCTCCTTCTTCCTCATCCTTGACCTTCTCCCTAGGTGGGAGAAGGGTTTCCCCTCTGGTCCATGGCCTCCATGGCGGCGGAGGGGCGAGAGCCCCTCCAAGATTGGATCTGTCTCTCTCTTTTTCTGCGTTCCCAGATTCTGGCGCTTCACCGTTTCTTAAATTACCGGAGGTCCTTAACTCCGATTGGGCTCATCTTTTGACACGATTTTTATCCGGAAATTAGTTTTCTTGCGGCGAAAGAAGGGCATCAACCGCCTTACGGTGTGGGCTCGAGGGCCCAGGGCGCTTCCCCCACCCTCGAGGCCCACTCGAGCATCGTCTCGTGTTAGTTTCGCTTCCCAAAATTCACATATAGTCCAAAAAAATCTCCGTCCGTTTTTATTCCGTTTGGACTCCGTTTGATATGGGTATTCTGCGAAACAAAAAACATGCAACAAACAGGAACTGGCACTGGGCACTGGAGCAATATGTTAGTCCCAAAAAATAGTATAAAAAGTTGTCAGAAGTATATGAAAGTTGTAGAATATTGGCATGGAACAATCAAAAATTATAGATACGACGGAGACGTATCAGTGTGTCGTAATTTTTTTGAAATTATTCAGGGTTCGTTTGGACATTTTTACACATTAACTTGGGTTTCTAGGCATTTCAGGTGCAGAACTAAAAATTAAACTACATGCACATGCTCCGGTGCCCCAAAATGGGCTGTACAATGATATATGTGTCCATGGGTTTATGCTTATGTCGCATTCAAGAAATGGGGATGAATTTCAAACACCACGGCACTGTGTCTCTCCACCAAACGTTGAGGTGCTTGCTTTTGTAATTCTAGTAAATACAAATCTCGTTTGAAATTCCTGAACCTTGGCATGCTATCACGGAACGACATCAACATGTTGGGGTAAAAAAATTGTCCCACTTGGTGCAGCTTTGGGTATAAGCTTCTCACAAACCACAACATGGCACAACAAGCCTAATGGTTTCGGTAGGGAACGTGTCATCTTGGGGGACGGAACGATATCCATTGCCTCTTATTGCTTTCAACAATTTTGTAGTGTCAACATAGAACAACTAGCGTGTTTTGTTAAATTTTGGAATTTTTCGGGGTTCGTTTGGATATTTTTATACATTAATTGGGTTTTCTAGGCCTTTTATGTGCATAATTCGAATTTAAACTACATGCACATGCTCCAGTGCATATAAATTGGTTGAAAATCAAATATGTGTCCTTAGTTTCATGCTTAGGTCCCATGCAAGAAATGGGAATGAATGTCAAACACCCTACCACCGTCACTCGGACGCAAACATTGAGATACCTAGTTTTTAAATTTTAGTAAATCCAAAACTCGTCTGATAATCATGAAACCTGGCATTATATCATGGAGCGGCACCAACATGTCGTGGTAAAATTTTTGTCCCACTTGGGGCAGGTTTGGGTATAAGCTTCTCACAACAAGCCTGATGGTTTCGGTAGGGAACAAACCAGAGCTTTAATTTTTTTTCTAGTGTCAACATAGAATAGTATGAGTGTTGTATTAAATTTTGGAATTTTTCAGGGTTCGTTTGGACATTTTTATACATTAACTGGATTTTCTAGGCATTTTATGTGCATAATTCAAATTTCAACTACATGCACATGCTCGAGTGCATATAAATTGGTTGAAAAATCAAATACGTGTCCTTGGGTGCATGCTTAGGTCCCTTGCAAGAAATGACAATGAATTTCAAACACCAGGGCACTGTTGATTGCCGTCAAAATGTTGAGATACTTTGTTTTTAAATTCTAGTAAATCAAAAACTTGTCTGAAATTCATGAAACTTGGCATGCAATAATGATGTCACCCGACATGCTATGGTATTTTTCGTGTCCATTTTGAGAGATGGCACCCTCGAATAACAGCCAACAAAGGCATTTTGAAACAAATAGCTGCCGCTCTAGCATCACAAATTTGTGCAGCTCTTCATCGCAAGCCTTTTAGATAGAACACCCGTATGTAATGTGAGAGCTATGGTCTTTCGTAGTAAGCCAAGGGAAAATTCGCCGCGCAGGATTTGTGCATCTCTTCAACGTAAACGGCATATTGAATAAGGTATGCAAAGCGAGACTTCGGTGCTAAGCCAAGAGAAAATTTGGCAAGCAAGATTTGTACCTCCCATCAACGCAAACGGTTTTTTTGGATGACCCGTGTGCAACCACATGCAAACAATTTGGTAAGATTTGCATCGGTCATATTGGGTATATTGCCATTTGTCAAACTGGAAAGATTGACATTTGTTGATCTAGTAACATTGCCATTTGTCACTCCTTGTAACACTGCGATTTGTGAAAATATGCAGCTGAAATCACTAGCACTATCTAATTTTTTCAACTAAAATTCAATAATTAAGCACATATTTCATTCATAGATTAAGCAGTCGTTCTTAATTTATACAAACAGTTCAACTCGACAGCTGAACCGACCAAACTTTTCCCCAATTGTTGCCAACAACGTACTGAAATAGCTAGTTCAACTATATATACTAGCTAATTTTAAGTACGTTGTACAGTTCCACCACATCTATAGTCAGACGAACTGAACAAAAATAGGCCCTAAATACTAATACTATGGAGGGGCTTCGTACTACTTCCGGCAGCCTCTCCTCTGCCGAGCGCGCTCAGTAAGAGGAAGAGGAGGAGGAGCCCACCGACGAGCTGGACAACTACAATACGGTGTCTGCCGCAGCTGCACCTTTAGCGATGCTAACCTCGAACGCCCTCTGCTACTCCAGATGACCCCTCTCGAAGCGTCTGGACTGCTCGTAGATCTCTCGATTCCTCGCCTCTGCGTCGGCGTGACTGCCGCCACGGCTGCGGTAAGGCTGTTTGCGTACTCGACGATACACTACTCCTCCTCCCGCAGGAAGTTGATGTAGCACGCAAGGTCACTGACGCACGTGCGGCCTCCAACTCCGCCTCCCTCCTTCGGGCGGTAGTGGCGGAGCAGGTGTTGACCCCGACGATCGACTATGGGCTGGCAACCACGGCGGCCGACGATTGGGTAACAGCCACAACCACCACCTCCCGCCTTCAGTCTGCGGTGGCGGAGCGGGTGATGGCCACGGTGGCCTACAGTGGGGTGGCGGCCACGACGGGCACCTCCCGCTTTCGGGCCGCGGCGGAGGAGCGGGCGATGGCCCTAGATTTCGACGGTGGTGTGGCAGCAACGGCGGCCGGCAACCGATGTCGATGGACAGCAGTGGCGGAGTGTGTGGTGGGTCTTCGGCGAACACCCAACAAGGACTCCACGCTCACTACACTAAGTCGTGGACTGTGCCGCCGCCGCGGTGTAGCCTCCCAGCTGGAGGTGTCCTCTGATGATGGCGGAGTGGTTCAGCGACGACAACGGACCGGGGCCATTGATGATTGGGGGAGAAGCAGACGAGATAAGCTACATGGAGGGAGGGGAAAATGCGAGGCAGGACTCGCCGACCGTGAGGGTTTATATAGTAGGCTAGTAAGCATTGGGATTATGGGGGATTTCATCGAGTCGGGCGGGAAGCTTGCGTGGGAACCTACGCGGTGGCGTGGGAAGAGGCTCACCACCGTTTGGCCAAAAGAACGCCCCCGCGCGCTGCTCAAGCTTGCGCTCGAAGCCGTCTGTGGCAGCGGGGTGACAAGACATATTAGAGGAGGACGAAAGGATACATACACATATGGTTAATAAAAAACATTTGTGATTTAATTACCTACTATACCCCCGTCCTGGTTTATAAGTAGGATTTAACTAATAAAATATGAATACTTGTCGCCAAAGATTATATCGTTATATTCGTATTTGAACATAGTTTCCAGTTATAGTATTTTTGTAACATGCATTAACATTTTGTTTGTTAAATTTAAGATTATATACCAGCAAGAGTTTGCCCACAACACACATGGATTATTCCATCACAAACAGCTCGGATGGATCAACTGTATGCCTAATCTGATTCGTGCTTGATGTCTCCGACATCGCTTGCACAGTTCGTCTTATTTGGCACTGATACGTCCAAAACGTATCTATAATTTCTGCTTGCTCAATGCCTCTTTTGTGTGATATTGCTATGATATTTATACACTTCCATACACTTTTGATCATATTTGGACTAACCTATTAACTCAGTGCACCCCAGTGCCAGTTTCTGTTTTGTGCTGTTTTTGTATTTCAGGTTTTCCCATTACGTAAACTGCCAGAAAAATTACGGGAAAAATATATAAAAAATCAGCGTCCCGGAAGCTTCCAAGCCGCCAAAGTAGGGCCGGAGGGGGGCCACCAGGGCTCCAGGCGCCCTGGCCACGCGGCCCCCCTCCAGGCCGCGCCGGGGGGGCGCCTGGGCCCCCCTTAGCTCCCCTGGCGACCCCCTTTGGCATATATTTAACACCCGTTGAGGAAACCCTAATTCCGGACCCATTTTCTCCAGAAGCTATTCCGATCTCCGCCGCCATCGCAACCAAGCTTCGGGGGACCAGAATTCCTGTGCCGGCACCCTGCCGGGACAGGGAAGTGCCCCCGGATTCATCTCCATCGACGTTGCTTCCTCCCTCCATGATGCGGGAGTAGTTCCTCCTCGGGGCTGAGGTTTCTACCAGTAGCTATGTGGTCAATTCTCTCTCCCATGATGTGATCTTCGTTGTGATCATAGGCTATGTTAATCTAGGGTGATCCCATGATATTTCCCCTTCCTCTATGTATTGGATTGATGTACTCACTTGTCTTTATCTAGTATAATCCCCGAGACCAAGGTGACAGCGGTCTATTGGACATGGATTAGAAAAATATTTTCATGAGTGATTTTCTCTCTTGTGTGTTGATTGAAGATTGAGAGTCTCTTGGTGCTTGTCTTTGACTATCCTTTAGATATGTTGTGGTGATTGTGGGACTCTCTTTGGATGGCCGCGGTGACATTGGGAAATCCTTAGATTGAGAACTACGAACTTTGAGGTGTGCTTTTGTAGCCCTACATAATTCTCGTCCTCTCTTGACCACGAAGGAATGACCTCCGAGTGCGTCCCCTTTGCATGTTTTATGGGAAATATCATTTGATTCGATTATGTTAATGTTGTTGGGAGTTGCCACTAGTGAAAGTATGATCCCTAGGCCTTGTTTCCACCATTGCAATATCATTTGTGCTCACGTTTACCACTTGTTTGCTTGCTGCACTTTTTATTACAGATTTATATTACTTTGTTTTGCCATCCATATCACTTGCCATTTAACATATCTTCGCCGAACTAGTGCACCTATACATCTAACAAGTGTATTAGGTGTGTTGGGGACACAAGAGACTTCTTGTATCTTAGTTGCAGGGTTGCTTGAGAGAGACCATCTTCAACCTCTACTTCCTTGAGTTCGATAAACCTTAGGTCACCCACTTGAGGGAAATTGCTGCTGTCCTACAAACCTCTGCGCTTGGAGGCCCAACATAGTCTACAAGAGTAGAAGCGTGTGTAGACATCAAGCTATTTCGGGCGGCGTTGCCGGGGAGGTGAGTGCTTGAAGGTATATCTTTAGATCTTGCAATTAAATCTTTTTGTTTCTTGTTTTTATTTCACTAGTTATGGAAAACCGCAATCTTAGTTCGTTGCTTGTGGGAAGATGCCCCACACCTGTGGTGGTTGCTCCTCCCCCTACTGAAATTGTGCCCTATAAAATACCAGCTGGTATTATCGATTATGTTTTGGCTAATCGTTATGCAGGAGACAGACATCCCGGTGAACACTTGTTATATCTGTCACAATTATGTTCATTATTTAAGCTTGCAGGTGTATCAAGGGAGTTTGTCATGAGTAAATTGTTCGCCGTATCACTTATAGATAAAGCTTCAGATTGGTATAAGCTTCTCGATAACCCGCACTTGCTTGATTGGCAAGAGCTTATGTCTCTCTTTTATACTAAGTTTTATCCTCTTCATGAAATTCATCGAGACATGAACTATATCTATAACTTTAGGTCTCGTGACGGAGAAAGCATTTCTCAAGCTTGGGGGAGACTGAAAACGTTAATGCTAAAAAGTCCTAACCATGGGCTCCCCAAAGATGCTTATGTGGAGAGTAAGAGTACCTTTTTGCATGTGGATCATGGTAACAATGCTTTATGTGATGCTTATATTGTTGAGTTTATTCGTGATCCCACTGAAAATTATTATGAGAATGGAACATATGCTTATAGATATTTCAATAATATTAAGTTCCCTCTCTTTATGTTGAAGGTTTTGAAGCTGCACTTGTTTTGTCTTCCTATGCTTATTGCTTTGTGCTTCAATGAATTATTCTATTGCAATATTCCTATGCATAGGAAGCATGTTAGGCTTAAATGTGTTTGGTATTTGCTTCTTGATGCTCTCTTTTGTTCTTCAACTCTTATTCCTACGAGAGCATTATTAAAGTCTTAAGCCTATCTTTATGGCTATAAAGAAAGAGCTCTAGGGAGACAACCCTTGTTATTTTTGCTTTCAGTTTGTTCTTTCAGTTTTCAGTGGTCTTGATGTTTGTTACTACTGTAGCAACATCATTGTATCTTTATTTTTCAGCTTTGTGCCAAAGGTAGCCTCTGACTACAAGAAAGTTCAAAAGTTGTGACGTGCTGTCCAGGAAACAGATTCTGTCCTTGGACAGAAAAAATCGTATAAAATCACCAGATCATCTTTTTGGTCTGAATTTTTTCGTCAACGTGCTCTATACAATTGTTTTTCGAGCGTCTGTTCAGAGTTTTTTGATTTGAGTTGCAGAAGTGCCCCAAAAAAATCATTTACTACCTGCTGGTCTGTTTTTCACAGATTCTGTCCTGTTTTGCCTTTTCTTTATTTTGCAAACCTTGAGCTTGCTTTTTCTTTGCAAAAACCTTTTGGCAATCTTGAGAAACAGTAGACCTTCAAGAATATCCTTATTTCCAGCAAGGAACAATTATTTTATTATGGGTACTAACCCCGCTAATCAGATTATGATGAGTTATGTATGAAGGGAGTTTTCAAGTGTGCGAGGGAAGATGATAAAATGATTCAGGAGTGTCAAACGCTCAAGCTTGGGGATGCCCCCATGCACCCCCAAGAAATATTCAAGAAGACTCAAGCGTCTAAGCTTGGGGATGCCCCCGTGCATCCCCTTCTCCATCAACATTATCAGTTCGTCTTTCGTTCCACTATATTTTTATCACTTCATGTGTTATGTGCTCCACTTCAACCTAGAACATAGCATAGAATTTTCATGTATATCCTTGCTGTGTGTGTTCTTTGTCTTTCAATAGCTACTATCATGTTCAGCTCTTAGTTTTCATGCTTAACTTTTTAAAGAGCTTTTGTTTAGTTGGTCGCTGGAACTCTCTTTAGTTATCATGCTTATCTTGTTAAGAGAGTTGTCTTTTGTTGCACTGGTTGATATGTCTATGATAAAAATGCTATGTGCATAATGGTGCTTAGTAGTTCATGTTTTCTTATGGTTAGTCTCAAATAGCTGGGGGGTTTTCAATGTGTTATTGGAGTACCAACATGATTTGTTTGCCTATGATGTGGTATGGTCTAGTGATATCTTCCTCCGAGAATTTATTTTGATTGACTTGGCATATGCTCACGCATATTTAAGACTGTAAAGAAAGTCTATCAAGCCTTGATGATCTTTAATTTCTGAGTAGTGATATAACTTCCATGCCCGATTCAATGTTGCTTTGTCGCTCTGCATGATTATGACCGTCATTGCTCTCTTAGTTGGTCGCTCCCAGTCTTTTGCTAACCTCCACCTGTACTAAGCGAACTGACTGCTTGTGCATCCAAAATCCTTTAAACCAGTTATGCCATATGAGTCCACCATACCTTCCTATACATGGTATTTACCTGCCATTCCTAAGGAAGACTTTCATGTACCACCTCGAAATTATTCAAAAAAGCATTTCTCTTTTGTGCCTCTGTTTTAGCTCATGAGGAACTAGTAGTTAATTCATGATCTTTTTAAGTTGGACAAGCTTCACCCCGGGATTGCATGTCTAATCTACAAACCCCTAATACAAGAAGGAACTGGCATAGAGTGCGCCCGGCTCATTAAAAAATAATACAACAAACAAACCCTCCTTCACGCTTTGTTCATGAGAAATCAGAAAACTTTGGCAGTGATAAACAAAGGAGATTAAGAGGATGTGACCGTCCTCATGCGGGAGCTCTTCCTCGAAACTTGTCCAGCTCGAGAAGTAATTGAGTTATCTGCTAGCATTCGTTGACGAAATATGCATACCCCAAAAATAATTTTTACCTCTGTTTTTAAAAACCAAGAGCTCTGGTACATGTTTAGTTTTTGTTTCCGACCACGGGTTTTCAACTTTGCCATCAAAAGCCACGGTTCGAGAGTCTCCACCTTCTTTAAAGCACCAACTATTGAGAGCATGATTATCATTCTGAGTGTAATGTGCATTGTCCCAAAGTACCATTGTCTTTTGCATGATTATGATATCGTTTATTCTGAAATCATTGTATCTAGTCGTCACTTAAACCTTGGAGGTGCCCCTGCATTTATGTTTTGCTTCACTAAAGGGGGCAAGCGAGGTACCACTTTATCATATTTGCACACCATGCTCACTACAAATCTATTTGATGTTTCAGTATCATATTGTAAAACTTTCAGTTCTTTGTGATTTTCTCATGAGGCAACTTAATTACTACAGATTCATTATCTCAGTAAGCTTTTGTCATGTGACTGTGAAAAGTCCTTATATGGTTAATAGCATGTCACCACAGAAATTATGCTTGTTATCATTTACCTACTCGAGGACGAGCAGGAATTAAGCTTGGGGATGTTGATACGTGCAAAATGTATCTATAATTTTTGCTTGCTCCATGCCTCTTTTGTGTGATATTGCTATGATATTTATACACTTCCATACACTTTTGATCATATTTGGACTAACCTATTAACTCAGTGCACCCCAGTGCCAGTTTCTGTTTTCTGCTGTTTTTGTATTTCAGGTTTTCCCATTACGTAAACTGCTAGAAAAATCCCGGGAAAAATATATAAAAATCAGCGTTCCGGAAGCTTCCATGCGGCCAAAGTAGGGCCGGAGGGGGGCCACCAGGGCTCCAGGCTCCCTGGCCACGCGACCCCCCTCCAGGCCGCGCCGGGGGGGCGGCGCGCCTGGGACCCCCTTAGCTCCCCTGGCGACCCCCTTTGGCATATATTTAACACCCGTCGAGGAAACCCTGATTCCGGACCCCTTTTCTCCAGAAGCTATTCCGATCTCCGCCGCCATCGCCACCAAGCTTCGGGGGACCAGAATTCTTGTGCCGGCACCCTGTCGGGACGGGGAAGTGCCCCCGGATTCATCTCCATCGACGTTGCTTCCTCCCTCCATGATGCGGGAGTAGTTCCTCCTCGGGGCTGAGGTTTCTACCAGTAGCTATGTGGTCAATTCTCTCTCCCATGATGTGATCTTCGTTGTGATCATAGGCTATGTTAATCTAGGGTGATCCCATGATATTTCCCCTTCCTCTATGTATTGGATTGATGTACTCACTTGTCTTTATCTAGTATAATCCCCGAGACCAAGGTGACAGCGGTCTATTGGACATGGATTAGAAAAATATTTTCATGAGTGATTTCCTCTCTTGTGTGTTGATTGAAGATTGAGAGTCTCTTGGTGCTTGTCTTTGACTATCCTTTAGATATGTTGTGGTGATTGTGGGACTCTCTTTGGATGGCCGCGGTGACATTGGGAAATCCTTAGATTGAGAACTACGAATTTTGAGGTGTGCTTTTGTAGCCCTACATAATTCTCATCCTCTCTTGACCACGAAGGAATGACCTCCGAGTGCGTCCCCTTTGCATGTTTTATGGGAAATATCATGTGATTCGATTATGTTAATGTTGTTGGGAGTTGCCACTAGTGAAAGTATGATCCCTAGGCCTTGTTTCCACCATTGCAATACCATTTGTGCTCACGTTTACCACTTGTTTGCTTGCTGCACTTTTTATTACAGATTTATATTACTTTGTTTTGCCATCCATATCACTTGCCATTTAACATCTCTTCGCCGAACTAGTGCACCTATACATCTAACAAGTGTATTAGGTGTGTTGGGGACACAAGAGACTTCTTGTGTCTTAGTTGCAGGGTTGCTTGAGAGAGACCATCTTCAACCTCTACTTCCCTGAGTTCGATAAACCTTAGGTCATCCACTTGGGGGAAATTGCTGCTGTCCTACAAACCTCTGCGCTTGGAGGCCCAACATAGTCTACAAGAGTAGAAGCGTTTGTAGACATCAGACACGAATCACTGTGCCAGCCTCGGCAAGCTCTGCTTACCGTTAGGCCGCGCATCGCGCTGTGATCGCCGTTAGGTGCTGTGGCGCGCTCTGCTTGCATCTGCGGGCGCACTTTGCTCACGTCCGTCAGCGTTCTTGTCTTGTGGACAACTTTTCCCTGCGTGTTCAACTACTATATGCGTATATATGGTTGCTTGCCATTGAGGCGACCACGAAGTGCTCTGCTGGCGTACCTCCGTGCGCGCTCTGGCAGCGGTCGGGCCTTCGCACGATCACGTCGGGGCCCCATATGCATGCAGTTGCGCCGTGTGCGTTGCCACGCGATGCAGTTGCGCGCGACACGATGGAGTAAACTTCCATGAGTGCGTGCCGATATTCCAGGCTGTCTGTCTTCCCCTTTAATTCCGTGGCCATTATAACCTAAGTCTCTTCAACCTTTCAATCACACCCCACAATACAACAAGCACACTCACGATGACACATAGAGAGGGGATGTCTAGCAGCGCTCCAATGGATTTTGGCGATCATAAACTGGAGACCCACGCGAGGGAGAGAGATCTCTCGGTGGTGTACAACATCGACCCGTCCTTGGTGGAAGACTACATCAACATCTTTGAGCAGTTGCTTGCTCGAGACAAGTACAAGGTGGTCGACATTGACCTCCAGTACACCACCGGTCGTCCCAACATAGATCAGAAGGTTGCCGTCGCCCAGTTGTGCGTGCAGCATCATGTCCTCATCTACCATTACTTGATGACCCACAAGTATAGGGGATCAATTGTAGCTCTTTTCGATAAGTAATAGTGTCGAACCCAACATGGAGCAGAAGGAAATGAAAAGTGGTTATCAGTAAGGTAGTGTCCGCAGGTGCTGAAATTGTAAGTAACATAGTAGTTTGATAGCAAGATATTTTTGTAACGAGTAAGTAACAATAGTAATAGAAAAAGTGTAGCAAGATAGACCAATCCTTTTGAGGCAAATGATATACCAAGACGGCCTCTTATAATAGGCAAAGCGTTCTTGAGGGTACACGGGAATTTCATTCTTTTGAGGCACATGACACCACTAAGGGAATCACAACATACATACTATCAAAATATCAAACACATATCAAATTCACATGATTAATTGCAACGTGATTTCTCCCATGACCTGAAGAACAATGGTAACTACTCACAAATGATAAACATGCTCAAGAATAGAGGGGTATTAAATAGCATAATGGATCTGAACATATAATCTTCCACCAAATAAACCATATAGTAATCAACTACAAGATGTAATCAACACTACTAGTCACCGACAAGCACCAATCTATAGTTCTGGTAACAAAATTGAACACAAGAGATGAACTAGGGTTTGAGATGAGATGGTGCCATTGAAGATGTTTATGAAGATAGCCCTCCCTAAGATGGGAGAGTTGTTGGTGATGATGATGACAATGATTCCCCCCCTCCGGAAGGGAAGTTCCCCCGGCGAAATCGCTTCGCCAGATGGCAAAAGTGCTCTTGCCCAAGTTTCGCCTCGAGACGGCAGTGCTCCATCCCGAAAGTCTCCTCCTTAATTTTTCTAGGTAAAAATGACTTATATACGAGAAGAGGGGCACTGAAGGTGGGCCCGGGTGAGCACAACCCACCAGGGCGCGCATGGGGGGCCCGGCGTGCCCAGGTGGGTTGTGCCCTCCTGGTGGCCCCCCTCTAGTGGTTATCAGCTCCAACATTTTTCATATATTCCATAAAAAATCTCCGTGAAGTTTCAGCTTGTTTGGAGTTGTGCAGAATATGTAGCCTGATGTAGCTTTTTCAGGTCCAGATTTCCAACTATCAAAATTCTCCCTCTTTGTGTGTACCTTGCAAATTAGGAGAGAAAAGGCATTATAATTACTCCAAAAAGCATTATTATGCATAAAAACATCATAAATAACAGCAAGAAAACATGATACAAAATGGACGTATCAACTCCCACAAACTTAGACCTCGCTTTTCCTCAAGTGAAAACCGAAATCGAAAAACATGTCCACATGCTTTGAGAGACAGGTGTCGATAAATAAATACGGACGTAGAAGCATCATGTAGATTATTATAACATCAACAAAATTAAGCATAAGACTTCATCATAGAAATTTTATCGTAGACTTCTCATGAACAAGTAACAGTTCATCACACAATTGAAGTATAAAGCATAAACTCTACTAGAAGCCAACAAACCATGTTTTTAGTCAACTTTGCAACTACAATTCAGCATCTTTTGAGGAAGGGTCATGGATCGGAGCCTTTAGGCAAGTCCACATAGTCAACCATCATACAGTCTTCTATGATTGCTAACACTCACCGCATACACATGAGCAAAACGTTTCAACCGGACACATAGAAAGATAGTGCCTAGATCTTTCCTCACCACATGATGCTTGCCAAAGGATAAAATAAAAAGGAATAAAGAGAAAACTTTGACTCTTTGCATAAAAGTAAAAGATAGGACCTTCGTAGAGGGAAGCAGAGGTTGTCATGTGCTTAATTATTTGTATGCTCAACCCCTTAATGCAAAGAAACGTCACGTTATATTGCCCCTTGTGATAGCATCCTTTATTATGAAGTCCGTCGCCTTTATTACTTTGCCATCACAAGTTCGTACATTGCTCAATTTTCCCTTACACAAAATGATCTCACACTTTTAAAAGCAATTTTTATTACCCTTTTTGCATCGATGAAAACTTACTTGAAGGATCTTACTCAATCCATAGGTAGGTATGGTGGACTCTCGAAAAGGTTTGGGTTTAAGGGTTTTTGGATGCACAAGTAGTATCTATACTTAGTGCGGAATTTTTGGTTAGAAAAGATATTGAGCAAGTATGGCATGTTAAAGGATCTATGACAATATGACCTCTATGTGAATATGAACAAACATAAATCATTAAGTTGTCTTCCTTGTCCAACGTCAACAATTTTGGCATATAATATTTTGATGGGGGCTCACAATCACAAAAGATTTCTACGATAGTATATTTATATTTGAATCGTATCTTCCCTTATTAATTCTTTCATGAGTTGCATCATTAACTAATTCTATGTTTGTCAATCTCTAATAAAATTTTCTACTTATACTTTTCCTTATATGGTGCTATCACCTACCATAGGATTAGCATATGATCTTCTTAATTTATTTCCTTTATTTTATTTCAACATGAAAGTAAAGAAAGCGAAACTCAAACTAAACTTTATTATATAACTTGCACACGATTACAAGGATAGATCACTAAGAAAACACTTAAAAAGAAAGGATCAAACTAAACTTTCATTTATTCTAAAGCAAAAGATTGAACTAAAATAAGTAGAGGTAAAAGGATAGTGGGGATGATACGATACCGGGGCACCTCCACCAAGCTTGGTGGAAGCCAAGGGGAGTGCCCATACCCGATACTAAATTTTATTTCGGTGATGAAGAAGATGGTGGTGGTGGAGAAGATAATTGTGCCTTCAACTTTTTCATATTGTAATTGAGAAGGTTAATTTCCTCCTTTAGATCATCAACTTTTAGCTCCAGCTTTAAGATCTTGTCGCATAAATCCCCTTTGCTTTTCTTCCGAAAACGAGAAGGAATAGATTGGTTTTTAGCTCGGTTAGTTCTCATAGGAAGACTTGACTTCTTGAACACCACGTGCATATCCCCTGGTTGAGGTAGAGGGACATCTTCCTCCTCCGATCTTGAATCATCAATGCTCATCAAGTGGGCATCCTCCTCGTCATTCGTAGTCCGACCAGGGGAGATAAGTCCCCATAGCACTTTGTGTCAGCAATGAGATGCGAGGCATAGAACTCTCTGTCGGAACCTTAGATGACATATTTCCAAAACTACGCAGAAACAACAAGAAAAGAAAAACATAAGATTTCTCTACGATACTGTGTTTAATAGGTTCGGGGGGTATATAATGAGTTTTCATCTTGGGAAACAAGCAAAAGGAAGAAAAACGGAGTCCAGAAGGTGCCCCAGGTGGGAACAACTCACGTGGGCACGCCAGGCAAGCCTGGTGCGCCCTGGTGTCTTGTGACCACCAGGGTACGCTTCCTGGAAATTTCCTATTTTCGAAATTTTGTAAATATTCCAAAACTGATGAAAAATATTTTTGTGGATTTTTCGGAGTCTGTTTACTTACCGTATCACGTACCTCCTTATTTTCATGATTCTGGAGTGTTCCGGAAGGACTCTTTTATGTGTTCTTCCGGTGTTAAAGTTTGGATACTATTGCTTTCAACATCATTGGGCGTACCTGAGATATAATGCTTTATTCGTTGCCCATTAACAACCTTCGGGTTAGTACCTTCAGCATTATTTATTTTGATAGCTCTAGACCGACAAACCTCCTCGATGACATAGGGGCCTTCCCATTTAGAGAAGAGTTTGCATGCAAAGAGCCTGAAACGAGAGTTGTACAAAAGAACATATTCTCTCACTTTGAACTCTCACTTTTGGATTCTTTTATCATGCCATGTTTTAACTTTTTCTTGAAATAACTTGGCATTTTCATAAGCTTGGGTTCTCCATTCATATAGTGAGTTAATATCAAATAACCTCTTTCCACCAGCAAGTTTGAAATCATAGTTGAGTTCCTTGATTGCCCAAAATGATTTATGTTCTAACTCAAGAGGCAAATGACAAGCTTTACCATAAACCATTTTATAAGGAGACATACCCATAGGATTTTTATAAGCTGTTCTATAAGCCCAAAGTGCATCATCTAATTTCTTAGACCAATTCTTCCTGGACCTATTGACAGTCGTTTGAAAAATTAATTTTATTTCTCTATTACTAAGCTCAACTGGACCACTAGACTGAGGATGATAAGGTGATGCAATTCTACGGTTAATATCATATTTAGCAAGCATTTTACAGAAAGCAGCATGAATAAAGTGTGAACCATCATCAATCATTAAATATCTGGGGACTCCAAACCTTGGGAAAATAACTTCCTTAAGCATTTTAATAGAGGTGTTGTGATCAGCACTACTGGTTGGAATAGCTTCTACCCATTTAGTAACATAATCAATAACAACTAAAATATGTGTATACCCATTAGAGGAAGGAAAAGGTCCCATGTAATCAAATTCCCAAACATCAAATGGTTCAGTAGCAAGTGAATAATTCATAGGCATTTCTTAATGCTTACCGATATTACCTATTCTTTGACATTCATAACAAGATGAGACGAACTTACGGGCATCCTTGAAGAGAGTAGGTCAATAAAATCCAGACTGCAATACCTTGTGAGCAGTTCTATCTTCAGCATGATGTCCTCCATATGCTTCAGAGTGACATTTCCGAAGGATTTGTCCCTGTTCATTCTCAGGTACACAACGTCTAATAATACCATCTACTCCTTCTTTATAAAGATGTGGGTCATCCCAAAAGAAATGTCTTAAATCATAAAAGAACTTTTTCTTTTTTTGGTATGTAAAGCTAGGTGGTAAATATTTAGCAACAATGTAATTAGCATAGTTTGCATACCAAGGAGTAGTATAAGCAACATTTATTGCAGTTAGCTGCTCATCAGGAAAACAAACATCAATAGGTAGTTGGTCATCAGGCATATTTTCAAGCCTAGACAAGTTATCAGCTACGGGGTTCTCAACTCCTTTTCTATCAATGATATGCAAATCAAATTCTTGTAATAGGAGAACCCACCTTATAAGTCTAGGTGTAGCATCTTTCTTTTCCATAAGATATTTAATAGCAGCATGGTCAGTGTGAACGGTTGCTTTTGAATCAACAATGTAAGATCTAAATTTGCCATAAGAAAACACAACTACTAAGAATTCATTTTTAGTAGTAACATAATTCTTTTGAGCACTGTCTAGAGTTTTACTAGCATAATGAATAACATTCAGTTTTTTATCAACTCTTTGTCCTAGAACAGCACCAACAACATAATCACTAGAATCACACATAATTTCAAAAGGTAAGTTCCAATCAGGTGGTCGAACTATAGGTACAGAAATTAAGGCTTTCTTGAGTATTTCAAAGGCTTCAAAGCAATTATTATAAAAAAAAAGTAGCATCCTTTTGTAAAAGGTTAGTTAGAGGCCTAGAAATTTTAGAAAAGTCTTTGATAAATCTCCTATAGAAATCAACATGACCTAAGAAACTACAAATACCTTTGACATCCTTAGGACATGGGATTTTCTCAATTGAATCAACCTTAGCTTTGTCCACTTCAATACCCTTTTCAGAAATCTTATGGCCCAAGACAATACCATCATTTACCATAACGTGGCATTTCTCCCAATTCAAGACAAGACTTGTTTGTTCACATCTCTGCAAAACTCAATCAAGATTGCTTAAACAATCATCAAAAGACTTCCCATAAACAGAGAAATCATCCATGAAAACCTCTACAATCTTTTCACAAAAGTCAGAGAATATTACAGTCATACATCTTTGAAAGGTAGCAGGTGCATTATGTAAACCAAAAGGCATTCTTCTATAAGCATAGTTTCCAAATGGACATGTAAATGTAGTCTTTTCTTGATCAGGTTGAGAAATATGTATTTGTGGAAAACCAGAGTATCCATCAAGGAAGCAAAAGTGTGTGTGCTTTGATGATCTTTCTAACATTTGATCAATAAAAGGTAGAGGGTAATGATCTTTCCTAGTTGCTTTATTTAATTTCCTAAAATCAGTTACCATTCTATAGCCTGTAACAATTCTTTGTGGAATAAGTTCATTCTTATCATTAGGAACAACAGTAATACCTCCTTTCTTAGGAACACAATGAATGGGACTTACCCATATATTATCAGCTATAGGATAGTCTTTTCGGATTTAGCCGACGTTGATGATCGACAATCGGTTTGGCATTAGGTTCCATATTAATCTTATGCTAGCATAGAGTGGGATTGATTCCCTTTAAATCATATAGAGTATATCCAATAGCAGCTCGGTGCTTCATTAGAACTTTCAATAATCTTTCTTCTTCATGTTCTGAAAGGTTAGCATTAATAATAACAGGATATATCTTCCTTTCATCAAGATAAGCACATTTCAAAGTGTATGGCAATTGTTTTAATTCAAACACAGGTCACCTTTAGGTGGAGGAGGACCTCCTAGAGTTTCAACAGGAATATTGTGGTTAAGCAGATGACGTTGTTCAAAGAAAATATCATCTATTTCATTTCTTTCATGCATATGCAAATCATTTTCATGGTCTAGCAAATATTGTTCTAGAGGATCGGTAGGAGGCACAACAATAGAAGCAAGGCCAATAATTTCATGTTGACTAGGCAATTCTTTTTCATGAAGCTTTCTACTAAACTTGGAGAAATAAAATTCATGAGACTCATCATGAAAACTAACACCGACAATTTGTTTCTCACAATCTATTTTAGCATTAACATTGTTCAAGAAAGGTCTACCAAAAATAATGGGACAGAAGTCATCTTGTGGGGAACCAAGAACAAGAAAATCAGTAGGGTATTTTATTTTCCCACACAAGACATCAACATCTCTAACAATCCCAATTGGTGATATAGTATCCCTATTAGCAAGTTCAATAGTAACATCTATGTCTTCTATCTCTGCGGGTGCTATGTCATTCATAATTTCTTGGTATAAAGAGTAGGGAGTAGCACTCACGCTAGCACCTATGTCACATAAACCATGATAGTAGTGATCTCCTATTTTAACTGAGACAACGGGCATGCCAACAATAGGTCTGTGTTTGTCCTTTTTTGTCAGGCTTGGCAATTCTAGTAGCTTCTTCATTGAAGCAAATAGCATGCTCGTCTACATTTTCTTTCAAGGGATCTTTGACCATAGCAATATTAGGCTCTACTTTAATTTGTTCATCTGGTTTAGGTGTTCTAATATTACTTTTGTTAACCACAATTAAAACTTTAGCATGTTCCTTTATCCTAACTGGGAAAGGTGGTTTTTCAACATAAGCAGTAGGAACAACTGGATGAACATTATAAAGTATAGTTTTTTCTTTAACTGGTACTAGTTCTTTATTTTCTTCTTTAATAGGTGGGTGATATTTAAACCACTTCTATTTAGGGAGATCAACATGAGTAGCAAAAGATTCACAAAAGGAGGCTACTATCTCAGAGTCAAGTCCATATTTAGTGCTAAATTTTGAAAAAGCATCGGTATTCATAAAAGATTTAACACAATCATACTTAATCTTAATGCCTGACTATTTACCTTTGTCGAGTTCCCAATCTTCAGAGTTGCGTTTAATTCTTTCCAAAGGATCCCACCGAAATTTAATAGTCTTCTTCATAAAGGTACAAGCACAAGAAGTATCAATCATGGATCGATCATTGTGAGAAAGCCGAGCATAAAAATTATGAATAATAATTTCTCTTGAGAGCTCATCATTGGGGCATGAATATAACATTGACTTAAGCCTCCCCCAAGCTTGATCGATACTTTCTGTCGGATTTCGGGTACTGCAAACCCTTGAGAGGTTCGAACTCTGGGGTGCGCATGAAGAACACTCTCTCCCCAGCGCGCTCACCCTACGATTCAACAGCCTAGCTCGACGAACTCAAAGAACAAGGGAGACGGAGGATTATACTGGTTCGGGCCAACTTGCGGTGTAATATCCTACTCTAGTGTGTGTGGTGGATTGCCTCGTGGGTCTGAGGATGAACTAGTACAATGGATGAACAACCTCCGAAGGAGAGGTGTTCTTGGGCTCGAATGAGCTTGTGGTATTTGTAGGGTGGAATGTATCCGATCCCTTCTAAGGTTGGATCTGCTCAAGATGAGATGCCCCTCTATGGTGGTGGCTAGGTCCTATTTATATTGGCCTTGGTCCTCTTCCCAAATATCAATGGGAAGGGATCCCACAATGGCCAAATTTGAAGGGGAACAACTAGCACAAGCTATGCTGAGAAAAGTGGTCTTCGCCTGCCAAAGGCACTGGTGGTGACACCGCGCCGGGCTCCACGATGACCTCCATTCTGCCGCCCTGACGGTCCTTGGTCTTGTTGCACCGATATGGAAACCTTTGCCTGATTTCTCGGGACTCCGCGCCTGCGCTAGCCCCCTTAGCACCAAAGGGGAAACTTGTACCCTGCGCCCGCTGGCACCCGCCTGGGCTTGGACGTCATCGCTCACGTCACGTGAACCTCATGAGGTGCGCCTTGCATAGATATCTCCGCCCCTTGGGAGCCAGCCTAGAGAGGCTGCCCCCACGGGGGTCTTGTCATCGTCCGCCTTGCGAGGCTTGGCCCCTCGCGAGGGTCTAGAGCTGTGGTTGCTGAAGCTGGGCCATACTAGGCCGCCGATGGAGCCACGCTCTGGGCCACGGGCAGGCAAGTCTGGGTACCCCCATTCCCAGGACGCCGAAAGTAGCCCCCGGGCCCAAGGTGTGCTCGGACTGGGCTTCGCGGCGAAGCCAGAGGGGCAAGGGAGAAGTGATGCGGGCCCCAAACGCCTGTGGACCTGGATCAACACGTGGCGACTGGATTGGACGTGGGCGTCTCCGCTTCCCCACGCTGCCTTGGCAGCTGTCCGAGTTGATTTAACCCTGCTGCATGCATAGAAAAACCATCATTACGTGTGATCATGGAGGCCGGCGGTTTGCCTCCTCCTGGCTATAAATGAGGTGGGGGAAGAGCCCCCGTTGCTCACCTCTTTCTCCTCGCCACCTGCCCCTTCCTTCTTCCTCCCTTCTTCGCCCTTTTGTCGTAGCCTCCATGGTGCAAACGAAAAGGTTCTCCGCCGTAGAGAAAGGTAAAGCTCGCCGGGAGGGATCTGACATGCCGCCGCTCAAGAGGGGGCGGGTCACCCGCGCAAACATGTCGCTACCCCTACAGCGGTCCTTCAGGGTCACAGGCATACTCCTTCTGGGGTCGACGCCGCCGCGGGCGGCCGTGATGGCACCTCTTCCCGTCGCAGAGGTCGCTCTCGTCGTGGCAGCCCCCTGCCGCGAGAAGGCGCGCCGTGGTTCCCCGACTTCCATTCGTCGGAGGTGCTCCCAGAGTTCGTCATGTGGTCGGAGAGTCCGGCCGGCGCCTGGCTCCAATTTCCGCGCTTCTTTGCCCGCTGCCGACCGGGGGTCTTGACGACATCTGGTTGCAGGCCGATGGCTGTTGCAGGATTGCCTCGTGGGGTGCGGTGGAGGTCTCTGCTGTGGGCAACGTGGCCCTGGCCTGCGGTTGGCAGACGTTCAGTCGCGCACGCGGCTTGGGCAGCCAATGCACCCTCCACTTCAAGTATGATGGCACCACGACCCCCTTCGTGAGGGTGTTCGGGGCGGACGGCCGCCGCGCAGGGTGTGGCCTCGAAGACAGCAGCGGCAACGACGGGCTCGGCCTTGGCGACAGTCGTGACGAGGCTGCAGGTGGACATGCGCTTGGCGACGTTCGTGGCTCATCTAGTGGCGGCGGCTCTGATGTCTACTACGCAACCTTCTTCTTGTAGACGTTTTTGGGCCTCCAAGTGCAGAGGTTTGTAGGACAGTAGCAAATTTCCCTCAAGTGGATGACCTAAGGTTTATCAATCCGTGGGAGGCATAGGATGAAGATGGTCTCTCTCAAACAACCCTGCAACCAAATAACAAAGAGCCTCTTGTGTCCCCAACACACCCAATACAATGGTAAATTGTATAGGTGCACTAGTTCGGCGAAGAGATGGTGATACAAGTGCAATATGGATGGTAGATATAGGTCTTTGTAACACGAAAATATAAAAACAGCAAGGTAACTAAAGATAAAAGCAAGCATAAACAGTGTTGCAATGCGTTGAAACAAGGCCTAGGGTTCATACTTTCACTAGTGCAAGTTCTCTCAACAATAATAACATAATTGGATCATATAACTATCCCTCAACATGCAACAAAGATTCACTCCAAAGTCACTAATAGCGGAGAAAAAACGAAGAGATTATGGTAGGGTACAAAACCACCTCAAAGCTATTTTTTCTGATCGATCTATTCAAGAGTTCGTAGTAAAATAACACGGAGCTATTCTTTCCGTTCAATCTATCATAGAGTTCGTACTAGAATAACACCTTAAGACACAAATCAACCAAAACCCTAATTTCACCTAGGTACTCCATTGTCACCTCAAGTATTCGTGGGCATGATTATACGATATGCATAACACAATCTCAGATTCATCTATTCAACCAACACAAAGTACTTCAAAGATTGCCCCAAAGTTTCTAATAGAGAGTCAAGATGAAAACATGTGCCAACCCGTATGCATAGATTCCAAAGGTCACGGAACCCGCAAGTTGATCACCAAAACATACATCAAGTAGATCACGTGATATCCCATTGTCACCATAGATAAGCACATGCAAGACATACATCAAGTGTTCTCAAATCCTTAAAGACTCAATCCAATAAGATAACTTCAAAGGGAAAACTCAATCCATTACAAGAAGATAGAGGGGGAGAAGCATCATAAGATCCAACTATAATAGCAAAGCTCGCGATACATTAAGATCGTGCCATCTCAAGAACACGAGAGAGAGAGAGAGAGAGAGAGAGAGAGAGAGAGCACATAGCTACTGGTATATACCCGCAGCCCCGAGGGTGGACTACTCCTCCCTCGTCATGGAGAGCGCCGGGATGATGAAGATGGCCACAGGAGAGGGATTCCCCCCTCCGGCAGGGTGCCGGAATGGGTCTAGATTGGTTTTCGGTGGCAACAGAGGCTTTCGGCGGTGGAACTCCCGATCTAGGTTATTTTCCAAAGGTTTCTGTATTTATAGGATTTTTGGCGTAGGGCACAAGTCATGGGGGTCTCCGGGCTGTCCACGAGATAGGGGACGCTCCCAGGGGGGTGGGCGCACCCCCCACCCTCGTGGGCAGCCCGTGACTCCCCTGGCCCAACTCTTTTACTTTAGGGGCTTTTTTTGGTCCATAAAAAATCATAAAAAATTGGCACATCAATTGGACTCCATTTGATATTCCTTTTCTGTAAAACTCGAAAACAAGGAAAAAACAAAAACTGGCACTGGGCTTTGGGTTAATAGGTTAGTCCCAAAGATCATATGAAAGTGTATATAAAAGCCCATAAAACATCCTAGAAGGATAATATAATAGAATGGAACAATAAAAAATTATAGATATGTTGGAGACGTAGCAAGCATCCCCAAGGTTAATTCCTGCTCGTCCTCGAGTAGGTAAATGATAAAAACAGAATTTTTGATGTCGAATGCTACCAAACATAATTCTTATTGTAATTCTCTTTATTGTGGCATGAATGTTCAGATCCTAAAGATTCAAGACAAAAGTCTATATTGACATAAGAATAATAATACTTCAAGCATACTAACAAAGCAATCATGTCTTCTCAAAATAACATGGTCAAAGAAAGTTATCCCTACAAAATCATATAGTCTGGCTATGCTCCCTCTTCATTACACAAAATATTCATATCATGCACAATCCCGATTTCAGTCAAGCAACTGTTTTCATACTCAAAAATTTTCAAAACTTTCAACTTTCACGCAATACATGAGCATGAGCCATGGATATAGCACTATAGGTGGAATAGAGTGGTGGTTATGGAGAAGACAAAAATGAGGAAGATAGTCTCACATCAACTAGGCGTATCAATGGGCTATGGAGATGCCCATCAATAGATATGAATGTGAGTGAGTAGGGATTGCCATGCAACAGATGCACTAGAGCTATAAGTGTATGAAAGCTCATCAAAAGAAACTAAGTGGGTGTGCATCCAACTTGCTTGCTCATGAAGACCTAGGGCATTTGAGGAAGCCCATGGTTGGAATATACAAATCAAGTTCTATAATGAAAATTCCCACTAGTATATGAAATTGACAAAACAAGAGACTCTCTATCATGAAGATCATAGTGCTACTTTGAAGCACAAGTGTGGAAAAGGATAGTAGCATTGTCCCTTCTCTCTTTTCTCTCATTTTTTGGAGGGGCTTTCTCTCTTTTTTTATTTAGCCCCTCTCTAATAACGAAGATCATCACACTTTTATTGACTTACAACTCACAGATTACAACTCGAAGCTAGAACAAAATATGACTCTAAGTGAATGCCTCCGGCGGTGTACCGGGATGTGCAATGAATCAAGAGTGACATGTATGAATGAATTTTGAATGGTGGCTTTGCCAGAAATACGATGTCAACTACATGATCATGCATGGCAATATGACAATATGAAGCGTGTCTTATGAACGGAATGGTGGAAAGGTGCATGGCAATATATCTCGGAATGCCTATGGAAATGCCATGATAGGTAGGTATGGTGGCTGTTTTGAGGAAGGTATATGGTGGGTGTATGGTACCGGCGAATGTTGCGCGGTACAAGAGAGGCTAGCTGTAATGCCCAGTATGCGACTATGTCTCCTACATGTCGAGGCACGACTTAGAGACATAAGCGCATACTAGAATGATCTCAAGTATGGTATCTTTGCACGTCTGATGTAAAAGTTCAGAGATGAAATTGAAAAGATAGTTGGCTTACACTCGCCACATCACACAATGAATACAATAACATACATCATCCAAAGAACACAGGGTCCGACAACGGATGAAATCCAAACGAGAAAGATACCATAAACACAAGCCCGGATCCTCCTAGTAGGAACCACTACTGATCGTCGGGATACGAAACATAGTAATGACCACGCTCTTCATCGAACTCCCAGTGAAGTTCTGAACCATCTCCTGCATTGTTCTCAGCGGTACCTGCATCTTTTAATATGTGAGCTACAAGGACTCAACAATCTCGTTGCCGGGTATCAAAACTACCAAAGCCTTACGTGTGGAAATGTTATTAAAGTGACTACAGCAAGCACTAAGCATCTAGCTTACGAGTATAGAGTGAGAAGAGAACAAGTGCCAACGATCGCCAAGTTGATCAATAAGTGATCCTAGCTACTCACGGTCAAACATAGCCGCACTGTGTTCACTTCCGGAAGCCCTTCGGAAAGAGACCATCACGATTACTCACACAGGTAGTGTATTCTTATGGATATGGTGTCAAGTTATCTACAACCGGATATTAACATATTCCCATCTGCCACATAACCACGGGCACGGCTTTTGAAAGATCAAACCCTGCAGGATTGTCCCAACTTAGCCCGTCACAAGCTCACGATCTGCGGAGTCACAACTCCAAAGTGGGAAGACCCGAGTATTCTCGGAATCCTGTGCTCAAGATATTTCGACAAAGGTAAAACTAAACCAGCAAGACCTCCCAGCGTGCCGACACCCTGATAGTAGTCGCGCGTATCTCGTTTTAGGCCACGACCGGATGGGCGATTCTATAGGTAATACCAGATACCTCGGGTTTCCCCAAGGCGGCCCCGCAGAACCCCCGGGTTCTTTATTAAGAACTCGGGTTTCCAACGCCCTATGTATGTTTTTAGTTATTTGGTAAATATAAAACCAATGTTGGGCCTTGATGGAAAAGCTTTAAGCAGAATGAATTATCAAGGGGGGCCCATAAACCCCAACCGTGTTAGGAACGAAAAATCAAGGAACATAACACCGGTTTATCGGTTCCTAAGGTGGCATGAGTGGAACAAAACACCAAGCAGAAGGCCTAGCCTTCCACCCATTACCAAAAACTAGTCGCGAACCCGTGCGTTCGCACGGGCGCACGGGCTAGTTGCGAAATATTACCTTAGACCCGACGTACCATCGGAACATAAAGGATTTGAGACATCAGGAGACTAATTCATAAGGAAATGAATATCTATGAATCAGCTATGTGTATGTCTGACCTGCCATAAACTGAATTGGTACAAAAAGCATATGTCAAGATAGCATGCTGACATATTCTTATATTATTTCTATTTCCATTATATATGAACAAAAGGAATTAGAAATCAAAAAATCATTCAATTTATGGCTGGTCACCTTAAGCATAATTGTTTTGGCCCATTTTAGAAGCATGTGGAGTGTGTGAATACATTGCTTATGTCTATCTATGTACATATGGATTTGAATATCATGCAGAGTAACTATCTAGAAATGCTCACTCAGTTGTCGGTGTTAGTCTGTTATGATATACTCCCTGCATATCATAATTGGTGACATTTTGCACCTACTATCAATCGAACTTCTACTTTATGTGTCTCAAAAATTATCTCTAGAATCTTAGAACTTTTTTTCATATACACATTACAATAGAAATGAGTAGTTAATGTGACATTGTGAAGGTCTTGTGAGTGGCCAAAACATCACTTATTTGTGATATAGAGTGAGTATTATATTCAAAAAAATTATGTGTAATACAATATTTATTTCCTTAATCCTATATTTGTCTACTCTTTATAATAAGTCACTTCAGAAAAAATCAAACATATAATATCATGTTTTACACTTGATATTGTTCCAATTAATTAATAGGAAAAGAAGTAGCTAAAGAATGCATCCTACTCAGGTGAGTGAATCGATGATACAACAAATAAATATGAATAAACAACACCCAACATAACAAAGTGCAAAAAAACACAACTTATCGAGAGCCTACCTCAAAGTGCATGGCAAAAACCTGCAATGAAGCAGATTGTACAGAGCTATTTCTATTGTAGATAGTATATTGATATGCTTAGATGACAATTTTGATTTCATGTTTACGCACATATTACATGGCAGTATTTTCATTGTATTGGAACAACAATTGGTAAAGGTTTTTCACTATCTTTCTAAGCAACTTTTGCCAGCCAGACGTCATTGATCAAGGGCAGTTCTAATCACCCAAAATATCATCACTATTCCTCTCTTGCCAAATCTCCCCCGTGATAACAATAAGAATAATTTCATTTCTTTCCTGTACTTACATGGCTGATTTTCAATCATCTTCTTCCAAACGTAAGTAGTGCTCACCATGGATGACCAACCTGCTGGGTTTAGAGTGTTGTAGCAACATATGCTAGTGTGAAGCCTTAGTCCAATTCTACTTGGCAACTTGGCAGAGGCAGAATGGGTGCCTTGAAGTCTCGAGCTCAAACATACACAACGGACAAAATTACGCGTTCGACCATGCTTGATGTCGTAGCTTGTCAGCACAACGATATTCTTCAAATGCAAGCTGCCAAGAGCTTGCAGTCCATAATTGGTATGCCATAAGATAGAACAAATTAAGGCGAACTGAATAGTCATTGGTCCTTGAGCTTGTACTCATAGTCATCATAGATATGCATTTTGAAGGGCTTGTTCATCATGAAAATGCTGCTACTTATCTTTATGTATAGATAAATAAGACTTACTAATGGCCGATTTAAAAGAACAAATTATAAACACTTACTTTATCCTGCATCACCATCAGTCAGTTGTCCGTTCATCCTTGGTCGCACTGTATAAGTCCTAATTTGTGTGTTATGTGGCGTATGGATATTGAAATATTTTTTGTAGGGCACCAAGTAGACGTAGGATCGGAGGCATGGAATTAATTGGATCAGTAGTATATATAGATCATGTCATAATTAAATCTCATGCATGGTTGTATGCTTAGTTGCTGAACCAAGCATCCAACGTTAATATAAAACTGTTGTGTACATCTAGTCCTTCTATCTACCTGTGTACTATGGTTGGATACATGGGTCTAGAACATGGAGCAGGATGGGAAACATCTGCAGATCCTTTCTCTCTGAGCTACAAAGGAACTTTGTGCTCAAACATAGATGCCTTGACGCTGGTGACTCCGACGATCACCCGAAGTAGCCTCACCTATCAGTTTGCGTATTGCCGCAGTCCCCGACTCCCGAGAAATATTAGGAAAAATAATGAATATAATAAGCATATACGTACCAAATAAACACAATAATAATTGAAATATTAGGAGAATACAACAGAAAAGATACGGCCGATCCAATTATAAACTGAGAAAAGATCGATTCAAAACAAATCAGTTAAGAAAGCAAACCTGATCTATATGTGGAACATAATTTTTATGCGGTAAGCTCCGTGGGTGCATGGGATTCATGCCCCAACTTTTTTTGTCTGTGAGCGCATGGGTTCCCTGGCCCAACTTCTTTGCTACAATTTGTGACGCAGATCTGTTTTCTATGTGGGACAAAGAGACGCATGAGTTAGGAAGAGAGACGTGAGAGAGATGCTTGAGAGAGAGACGTGAGAGCTTTGTAGAGAGGCGTCAGAGAGATGCTTGAGAGAGAGACGTGAGAGAGAGAGATTTCGATGTTTGGGGTGCTATTTTTTTACTGCCAGAGGAAGAGACGTGGAGGTAAAGACTATACGTGACCTATTTCTAGAACCGTGAGAGCATTATGGGTCTCTTTTTGGGCTGTATATATGGGCTTTCTAATATATCAGTTTTCGGCTGAACTAAACTGCCTTAATAATAGATCACGGTTAATCTACACCGTAATAATTAGGTCCCACCCTAGATGAACGGTTCTAAATTTTTAATTAACGTGGGAATTTCTAGAGAGTCACAAATTAGTATAAGTATATATATAGGTGCATTAGTTTATAACAGGTATATATTGTGTTATCCCAACAACAAGTACGGACGTGGAGCAATCTTCAAAAACTTCACCCGCAACTAACAACGCTATAAGATGGGCTGAGCAAACGCGTACTTAGCCAATCAATGGTTTGCTTGGAAGGCGGTTAGAGCGTTTCATGGCAACAATAGGAGGCTGACAAACAGGAATAGGCATCGAGGCATACCTATAGAACGAGACAACTAGCATAGGCAAAGATAGAGGTGATATCGGGGAATGGTCATCTTGCATGTTGAGTCCACGGAGGGATTGTAACCCCTCTCCTCAAACTCAGTCTCGAAAGGAACCTCGAACTACGAACCGTCACCTGGCTCTAACCAATGCAACAATGCAAACACCGGAACAACGATCAATCATCATGCAATGCTCAAACACATGATGCATGAATATGATGCATATGAATATGGGTAGGATATGATGCAACTCCTAGGGGCAAGATGAGTGCACATGACATGGCTATGGATAAGTCCACAAGCAAGTAGGAACACATGCAAAAGGAAACAAGGACAAACATAGTCAGAAGAGGTTATGTAGTTATACTAAACAAACACCCAACAAGTTTTATAAGTTGCTTAACATGGCAGGGGGTGCAACTAGGATCAACAACATCATGCTTGCATTTTAAATGGGCCGGAAAGAACAAACAACAATTTTCGGAAACTCCCATGTTCATAATAACACATATAGAACATATCTGAGAAAGTCATATTTTAGAGTTGTTAAAAATGCAAAGTAACAACACCATCTTAATCTACACATTTTTCCACCCCAAATACATATAAAGTTTGTCAAATTTGGAGTTGTGGTTAATTAGTTATGAATTTAACAAGTTTGAGCATATTTAAAACTCCAAATAATTCAAACAACAATTTAAATGTTTTTAACATGGCAACAAACTCCATATAAATAACCTACACTAAAGACTAAGCAGTTTTCATATATAAAGTATTTTCAACAGATGTATATATAAAAAGATATGAATATGCAAAAGAAAATACAGAAAACTGAAATTAAAAACAAAAACAGGAAAGGAAAAGGGCTAAACAGACCCAGCCTAGACCAGCCCTAGTCACTGACTAGTGGGTCCAAAAGGGAGCTCAGGTGGCGCTGTGGTGCAGGAATGGGTGTGAGTGGCGCTGAGGCTGCCAGGTGGGACCGGCATTTCAATGGCACGGAATTAGCAAAAAGGGGGCTAAACCACTGCCCCGGCGGGAATTGAACCCCGGTCTGCGCGTTGCTAGGGAAAGGCTTAGGCCACTGGGCTATGCGGGTGCGAATGACAGAAGAGGGAAACGTTGCCATAAGACTAAACTGAAGGTGCAGAAACAGAGTGGAAACAGAGCCGGTCGGAGGAGCTCGTCGGAGCTGCTCCGGCGACCAAAACGGAAGGCGGATGGGTGTGGTGTGTTCCTGGAGGAACTCCGCACACGCGACATGGACCAGCTGCACCTAACGATGACTACAGCGACGCCGGTGGCAACGAATAGAGGCGGCGGCGACGAACTCCAGTGCGATAGCTAAGGGCCCTAACGGAGCGGCGAGAGCACGTAGCTGGCCCTACGCGACACGGCGAAGACGATGGACATACACGAAGGAGCAACAGTAGTCGGAGCACTCGCCGGAGATGAGGCCCGATGGCGACGAGTTCGGGTGCGCGCGGCTAATGTGGCTAGAGGACGCAAACAAGGAAGAAAAGGGGTCGGGGAGGTGCGCTAGGTCACCACAAGCACGGAGATATGCTTGGTTAGGCGAGAGGAGGCCAGAGACGGTGGAATCTTGCCGGAGTTGAATGGAGACCGATGCGGGGGAACACGACGAGGAAGGAGTCGAACTTGGCATTCCCTCGGGGCTGTAGAGGTAGCAGGGGACGTAGTCGACGACGGTGAACTTTCCGGACACGATTTCCAGGGCGTAGGTGACCGGAGAGCACGTCGGCGACGAGGACGAGCACTCTGATGTGCGCAGGACGGCGGTGGAGCGGTAGATCTGGTGGTCTAGGTGGCCTGGCGGCGGTCGAGGAAGGAGGAGGTAAACCCTAGAGGGTTGGTGGACACGGCGGGGGCTGAAAAGAGGGGCTAGGGCAACGAAACGGAGCGGCGACGCTCTCGTGCTCGGGGTCCCCATGGTGACGGCGCGAGGAGGACAAAAAGGTGGGTGTGGCGGAGGCGTCCGGTCGCTGATGCGCGGGCCCGTCCTAGCCATGTGGACGCGACACAGAGGGGGTACGCGGGGGCCTGGGTGAGAAATGGCGAGAGGGGCGCGCGCGGGATGGCTACCTGGGCTGCTGGCGCGCGCTAGCTGGGCCGAGGGGGAGAGGCCAGGCCCATGTGCTGCGGGGTTGCGGTGCTGCTGACTGCTGCTGCTGATTCTTTTCTTTTTCCATTTTCCTCAGACATAAAACAAAAAGAAAAGCACAGACTAAAATAAAAGGAATTAGGAGGGAAATAAAATATTCCCTAGCTCCTGGATTTATGCCCTATTTTATAAAAATGACTTGGACATTTTTAGAGGTAGAAAAATAAAACAAGTTTGAATATGGTTCGAACTTCTATCATTTTTGAACCTGACCAAATCATTTTAAAATGGGGCAAGGCTTTGCAATGTGACTTAGGTCAAGGTAACAAAGATGTGGGGAGGAGATGAACATTTTAAAAGCAGAGGTTAAGTCACTTGCAAAATTTAAAGAATGGAAAGATGGGAAGGGAAGAGAAGTGGTGCTAGATGAAAAAGGTGTTTAAGAAGGCATGAATTTCTACCACCATCACAACAAGATCAAGATGATCTCATCTAACAAACTAGGAAAAGAATAACACAATGATGTGTGAAATGCCATGATGATCATGATGCAATGTTGATGATGAAGTAATGCATGAATGCATAAAGAAAATAAGACAATGCAATGACAAAGAGAAGGCATAATTGAAAAAGAACCCCCTAGGAAAAGGACAAGGATCAAATGGTAAATGCTTTATAGCCATATAAGGAAGGTATTACATATGGGGTGTTACAAACTATCCTCCACTACAAAAAGATCTCGTCCCGAGATCTAGGACTGAAAGAAGGCGGGATACTCGGAATGGAGATGATCTTCTTGTTCCCATGTAGCTTCTCGGTCGGTATGGTGTGAGCACTTCACTTTCAAGAATTTGATGTACTTGTTGCGGGTCTTGCGCTCATTTTCTTCAAGGATAGCAACGGGGTGCTCACGATAAGACAAGTCTTGCTGAAGATCAATCTCTTCGAAAGGAATAGTGCGTTCAAGCGTCTTGAAGCACTTGCGGAGTTGTGACACGTGAAACACATGGTGCACATTTGCAAAGTTGGAGGGAAGCTCGAGTTGGTAGGCTAGAACGCCTCTCTTGCCAAGAATATTGAAAGGGCCCACGTATCTTGGAGCAAGCTTGCCCTTGATACCGAACATCTGAGTGCCCTTCATTGGAGAAACACTGATATAGACATGATCACCAATGTCGAAAGCCAAGTCACAATGCTTGCCGTCATAGTAGCTCTTTTGACGCGATTGTGCGGCTTTCAGATTCTCACGTATGACTTTGCACATTTGTTCGGCTTCTGAGATCAAATCATTTCCAAGCAGTTGACGTTCACCAGTCTCGGACCAGTTAAGAGGGGTACGGCACTTTCTGCCATAGAGAATTTCAAACGGAGCTTTGCCTGCACTTACTTGGAAGCTGTTGTTGTAGGAGAATTCGGCAAATGGAAGGCAATCTTCCCGTTTCATCCCGAAGGAGATGACACATGCTCTGAGCATATCTTCAAGGATTTGGTTCACTCTTTCCACTTGACCACTAGTCTGAGGGTGAAACGTAGTGCTGAAGCGAATCTTGGTGCCCATGGCTGACTGAAAGGAATCCCAGAACTTGGAAGTGAACAAGCTTCCACGGTCTGAGGAGATCACTTGAGGAAAGCTATGCAAAGAGACAATTCTGGAGGTGTACAGCTCTGCCAGCTGAGCTGCGTTGATGGATTCTTTGACTGGAAGGAAATGAGCCACTTTAGTTAGCTTCTTAATCACCACAAAGATAGCATCATTTCCTCTCTTGGACTTGGGAAAACTGGTGACGAAATCCATCTCAATGTGATTGAATTTCCACTCGGGAATAGGTAGAGGTTGAAGGAGTCCGGCTGGACATTGATGCTCTGCCTTCACTCTTCTGCAAACATCACACTCATTCACGAATTGGGCAATCTCCCTTTTCATGCGAGTCCACCAATATGATTGCTTGAGGTCATGGTACATGTTGGAGCTTCCTGGATGTATCGAGAGGAGTGAGTAATGTGCTTCGTTCATTATGAGTTTTCTGAGATCACCTTTGGGAACCACAATTCTGTCCTCAAAGAACAAAGTGTCTCTGTCATCAATGCGATAGCGCTTGTACTTGGGAGTACCCTTAGCAATACCATGTTTCACTTTCTGCACCATAGCATCACTGAGTTGGGCCTCACGGATTTGATCTTCCAAGGTAGGAGCAACTTGAATGTTGGCAAGAAATCCTTGTGGAACAACTTGGAGGTTGAGCTTCCTGAATGATTCACAAAGTTCAGGTTGGAACGGTTTGAGAAGGAGACTGTTGCAATATGCCTTTCTGCTCAAGGCATCTGCAATGACATTGGCCTTGCCAGAAGTATACTCAATGCTTGGATCATACTCTTGGATCATTTCAACCCAACGAGTCCGGCGAAGGTTAAGGTTTGGCTGAGTGAAGATGTACTTCAAGCTCTTGTGGTCGGTGAAGATGTCCACTTTTCTGCCCAACAGATGGTGTCTCCACGTGATCAGGGCATGAACAACTGCTGCTAGCTCAAGATCATGTGTGGGGTAATTCTTCTCATTTGGTATCAGCTGACGTGAAGTGTATGCAACGATCTTCTTGTATTGCATGAGAACACCACCAAAGACCTTGCAATGAAGCATCACAAAAGACTTCATAAGGCTTGGACTCATCCGGAGGAGTAACAACTGGAGCAGTAATGAGCTTTTGTTTGAGGGTATTGAATTGCCACATCACAATCAGGAGTCCACGAGTACTTGACATTTTTCTGGAGCAAGTTGGAAAGAGGCTTGGCAATGTTGGAGAAGTTCTAAACGAACTGTCTGCAATAGCTAGCGAGACTGAGGAAACTTCGGAGTTGTTTGACATTCTGCAGAGGTTCCCAGTTGACAATAGCTTCAACCTTCTCGGGGTTAATAGAAATTCCCTCGGTAGAGATAATATGGCCAAGATAGAGGACTTTATCCAGCCAGAATTCACATTTGGAGAACTTCGCATAGAACCCTTTCTCACGGAGCCTGTCAAGGACCAAACGGAGGTGCTTGGCATGGTCTTCTTCATTCTTGGAGAATACCAAGATATCATCCAGATAGACAAGAACGAATTCATTGGTGTAGGGGTTGAATATGAAGTGCATCATCCGAGAGAAGGTGGGTGGAGCATTAGCAAGGCCGAAAGACATGACCATGTATTCATAGGAGCCAAAACTCATTATGAATGTGGTCTTAGGAATATCCTCTTCACGGATGCGAATCTGATGGTAGCCCATCCAGAGATCGAGCTTCGAGAAAACCTTGGCTCCTTTGAGCTGCTCGAACAATTCATTGATGTTGGGGAGCGGGTACTTATTCTTTATTGTCTTCTTGTGCAATGACCGGTAATCAACGCAAAGGCGTTCCATGCCATCCTTCTTCTTGAGAAATAGAACACCACATCCCCAAGGAGAAGAACTTGGTCTAATTAGACCCATACTGTCAGGCATATTACTACTGGGTATAAACCTCCCAGGAGGGGCCGGTTTATGCCTGTCAAGATTATTTCTACTAAAGCCCAGCGGAGCATGGAGCGTGACGCTTTGTACCAGAAAGCTTTAAAGCCCAAGATGTGTTAGGGCCAATGATTTGTCAACCGCCATACGGCGTGTGACTTGTGATGTAAGATAGGAAAGATAGAGCCTAGGCCGGACACGTTTATGAGCCGGCCTGGGGATCCTGTAAACCGGACCGGGCGTAACCTCGTGTATAAAAGGGATGACCCGACGACGGTTCAGGCCAGAGAAACAACAACTGGAGACACAGGCAAAGCGTATTCGCTCCCTGTTCATCGAAACCCTAGCAATATTATACCAAACTAGACATAGGATTTTACCTTCATCGAAGGGGCCGAACTAGTATAAAACCCTAGTGTCCTTTTCCGCTTTAACCCCTTTAAGCTAACCCGTAGCAATGGCCTCAGGACTAAGTCCTTTTGCTAGGACATCTGCCATGACAAAACCATGACAGTTGGTGCCCAACGTGGGGCTATCGCACGATGGTTTCGAGTTCTTGAAGGGCAGCTTTGAAGGACTCAAGGGCTATGCAGTGTGCCGAATGACTAAGAGTCGTCGAGGCAAGATCAACATTGACGATGCAGGATGGGGCCCCGAGGCCAATTCAATCGAATACGAGTACCGGGTCCCCTTTGGCGGCATCCACGTCTTCATCGGCAAGATCGGCGAACCGGGCCCTGAGCCGGACATATTCCCCAACATCGTCGAGCCGGCTCAGAGTGCGAGACCTGCCCGGATTCGGCCCGCCGTGAAGCACGTCTTCGTCAGAGCGGTTCATGGATCGCAAGCTGAAGATGGATCGGAATCTGGCGGTGAGACCGTCGTCTATTCCAATGATGAATCGTCCTCCGAAGAAACATAATCTTTATACTTGCTACAGATTGGCCGGTCTGGGGGCTATTCCGATGGTGACAGTATTCCGGATCCCCTGGATCCGTCAAACCGGGTCGCAATATTCATGGCCGGATCGCAACATGTGCAACAGTCTTCAACTGCGGCGACGTTAACATCGGATCTAGCGGCAGCGGCGGCTAGGGCTGGTGGCCCAGTTCTGTCACCGGTTCAGGTATTAACTGCCTTAGTTGACATGTTGACGGCGCTGTTAACTGCAGAGGTGGCCCAGGCCGATAAGGAACAACATGATGCAGAAGTTGCTCAGGTGAAGGGCCAGATAGATCAAGCAAAATTGGATTTAGCCGCTGAGAATACCAGGATGCTTGCAAGGCAGGCCGAGCTAGATGCTCAGGCTTACCGGCTCATGTTGGATCAAACTGCTTTGCATGATGTAATGAGGAGAAGGCAACAATCCCGCATACCGCCGGTTTACGAAGCGAGGAACCTTCTCAATACGCCAGGAGCAGGAACCAGTAACCAGCCGGAGGTAAACCGGGGAGGCGTGCCTGGCACAAGAGCATCAGTCCAGCCACAGGCTGCAGAGCCAACTCACCAGGTCGTGTCGTCACAGCGCGCACCTACCCCTCCCGGTCATTACTCCAACCCATTGGATAACATAGTTGCCGCCGCTTCGCGACTGGCCGCTCTTCCCATTAAAGGAGCATCCCCTATAGCAGTAGAGGCACGGCGGGCCAGGGACTTTTTGGAGACGGCTCTAACCTAACAGCAAGCTTATTCTCACAGCCGTGAAAGGATTCACTCCACCCCTCGCCCAAGCCGGAGTTACAGTAGGCATCTGGAGGAGCCAGTCGTGTCAAGCAGCGCACGAAAAAGTAACCCGCCGTGGAGGGATAATCTGACGGGGGGAGATGCTGTCAGGCCCAAGATGCGATTCTATTCCGATTATGTGACACTTACGTGATTGGGGCACAACCGCATTTCGGGCGCTTACCAAGATGGATATCATTACATCGTACCATTACATACATACATGGGGGGATACAACAATACATACAAGTCACGTGAATACAACAACATCAATACAAGGTATCCGACTACGGATACAAACAAGAAAAGCACAAAGACATCCATCTGCTATCCCAGGCTGCCGACCCGGAACCTAACCCAAGACTGAAGAAGAAGAACTCCAAACAACGAACAACGCTCTCACGTCAAGACATCGGAAACCTGCACCTGCAACTATGGTTGTAGTATCTGTGAGCCACAAGGACTCAGCAATCCTATAACCATGGGTAACAAGACTATCAAAGCTTAATGGGTAGGAAGAGGTAAAGTGGTGAGGTTGCAGCAGCGGCTAAGCAAAAGTATGGTGGCTAACTTACGAGTACAAGAATAAGATGAGCATCTACGCAAACGGTCGCAACTAGTAGTGATCGCTAAAGATCCTGAACTACATACGAGTCAAACATAACCCCACCATGTTCTCTTCTCAAAGTGAAAAGACACAGTCACGGTTACTCACACAGTTGTGTGTTTTACTTCGGATCCTCTGTCAAGTTTTCTACAACCGGACATTAACAAATTCCAATCTGCCACATAACCGCGGGCACGACTTTCGAAAGATCATAACCCTGCAGGGGTGTCCCAACTTAGCCCATCACAAGCTCTCACGATCAGCTGAAGTGATAAATATAATATCATCACCCCTTATCTTAGGGAAATCCGATCAGGCTCGGCATCCCGGTGCACAAGACATTTCGGCAATGGTAAAACAAGTCCAGCAAGACCTCCCGGCGTGCCGACACCCTGATAGTAGCCGCGCGGATCTCGTCTCAGGCCACAACCGGATAGGTGAGCCTACGGGAGCCAATCCTCGAGTTTCCCCGTGGTGGCCCCGCAGTCTCCCTGTTTGGGACCAACACCATCAGCACTGGCCCCCCCTGCTATGTAGAAGAATCCTCGGGTAGCGCTAACTCCCTATGCAATTTAATTAATTAATTAAGTTGTTATTATGAGCAAATTAAAACCAATGTTGGGCCTTGCTGGAGGAGTTTTATTCAAAGACGAACTGTCGAGGGGTCCCATATACCCAACCGTGTAAGGAACGCAAAATCAAGGAACATAATGCCGGTTTATCGGCGCCTAAGGTGCCATGAGTGGAACAAAACACCGAGCAAAAGGCCAAGCCTTCCACCCATGCACAGTATATAGGTGTGTTATTATATATATAACATATTGTGATATTCCAACAACAAGTTCCCTCCTGGAACGATCTTCATCTTCACCTGCAACTAACAACGCTATAAGAGGGGCTGAGCAAGCGGGTAACATAGCAAACAATGGTTTTGCTAGGAAGGTTTCAAAGGTTAGAGGTTTCATGGCAACAAGGAGAGGGGCTGATAATAATGATGGGTAGCGCGACATGTAACGATAGCATCAAGACACTAAGCAAAGGCAATGATAGTAAAGGTATCCAAGGGTATGGTCATCTTGCCTGAGATCCCGCAAGGAAGAAGAATGGTTCCGTGAAGAAGACGGAGAAGAAGCCTTGAAGAAGAACCACGGGTAGGCGAACGAATCCTCACGATCGCAACGGAACAAGCACTAACGAGAGGAAGCAAGCAATACGGTAAACACACAACACAAGAACATAACAATATGCTCAACCAAGTATGATGCAAAACAAGTCTACATATGATGCACATCAAGTCTATACAGGAAGCAAAACATGGCAAGGTAGGAAGCACAGCAATACAACACAAGTCTATATGATGCAATACATGGCAAGGTATGATGCATGACAAGTCTATACAGGAAGCACAACAGGTCTATACAGGAAGCATAACATGGCAAGGTAGGAAGCACAGAAAAACAGCACAAGTCTATATGATGCAATACATGGCAAGGTATGATGTATGACAAGTCTATACAAGAAGCACAACAAGTCTATACAGGAAGCATAACATGGCAAGGTAGGAAGCACAGAAAAACAACACAAGTTTATATAATGCCATACATGGCAAGGTATGATGCATGACAAGTCTATACAGGAAGCACAACAAGTCTATACAGGAAGCATAACATGGCAAGGTAGGAAGCACAGAAAAACAACACAAGTTTAAATATGATGCATTACATGGCAAGGTATGATGCATGACAAGTCTATACAGGAAGCAATACATGGCAAGGTATGATGCACTGCAGATGCACTTAGGATGCATTACAGGACAACATAGGAAGCACACCAGAACAACACAAGAACAAGACAATAAGCTCAAACAAGTAGGAAGCAAGACAGATCCATATAGGATGCAAAACATGACAAGGTAGGAAGCACAGAGAAGCAACATAAGAACAACAAGTTTAAATGAGGCCGGAAGCTACTTAAGACAAATCCGGTAAGTCCTCATATGCATAGTTTGAAATTAGTCCAGATCTGCACAAACCTTAAGTTAAAGTAGTTAAACAGCAATTTAACATGCACCATCATGATCTACACGGAATTCTAGTCAAGTTTCATATAAAGTTTGTTTAATTCGGAGCTACGGCCTAGAAGATATGAACAAAACAAGTTAAGCATTCCAACGGTGCAAGATGCACCCAAACATCAAGCAAACTCACTCCAAACATGAAAACAACATTATATTATGATTCTACATGCAAAATCACACAAGTTTCATATAAGGAACACTCCAAACGGAGCAACGGGCTAAAAGATACACATGAAACAAGATATAACAACAAGCTGAAGTTAACAGCCACATAGCAACTTTGGAGAAAGGTATATATATGCTACAGCACTCAAACATGGTGACAGGAAGCATGGACATGAAGTAGACATATCCTACAACAAACAACTCCATTGGAGCATCTCCATAGGAGGTATGGATCAATAGCAACAAGCTACAACTTTTTGATCATGACGATAAAAACCTGACAGTAATATTTTATAGCAACTTGGGAGCAAGAATTAAATAAGCTACAGCAATCCAAATGAGCAAGTGAGGACATGGATGGATAGACAACAACATATACAGCAAGGAATGATCAAAGGCCACCCCAAAACTAACATGGATTTACCTAGGGCATCAAGCAAACATAGCATCAGGATATTACAGATTCCAGACTTAGTGAAATTTCACTAAGTGTTAAAATAGTAACATTATCATGGCATGTTTGCAAGCATGTTTAATTCATCTTAAAGCATAACATGGCAAATGTTTTGCACCACAGCAAAGATCACATGATGGAGATTCTAAAACATCTAGGCATGTGACAAGGGGACAAACACAACAATAGTAACGAGCATGTGAAATCAGCATCTCATAACAAGTTACAAAACCTAACAGCCACATGCACTTTTGCAACAGAGGTAAACATGGCAATATGAACTCAAACAAGCATGCTATAGCAACCAACATGTAGAGCATCTCATGGTGAACATTTTGACATATCATATGCATCATTTGGATAAACATGCACCAAGTTATCATATCTCAAACATGGCAACAAAATAACAAGTAGCAGCAGTTGTAACAAGTATCACTCTTGCAACAGAGATTAGAGCATCTAGATAAACTCAAATGAGCATGGCACAATGGAACAAAGTGTAGAGCACATCACCACGATCATTTTGACAAATTATTCACTCAATTTGGATCACCACACAAAAAGTTATTATCTCCACAAGAATGCATCAGACAACAGTTTAACAGGGACTTGGCCAAAATCGCAGACAAGGAAGTGAGCGCACGGTAACAAAATGTCGCACGGGCGGGAAATAAGAGGCTTCTCACCAGAGGGCCCGTGGGCCGGATTTGTAGCAGAAGAGGAGGAGGAGGCCCGGGGATGGAGCTGGCCTGGCCGGCGGGGAGGCTGGGCCTGGCCCATGCGGCGGCGAGGGGCTGCGAGCCGGGGCGCTGGGCCTCGGAGACCAGCACGGCCCACGAGCAGGCCGCTGGCAGTCGTCGTTCTCTCGCACCGGACAAGGCAAGAACAGGTCGATGGAGATGCCGGCGATGGTCCCCGACGAGGTTGCAGGCGAAGGTCAACCCGGCGGGGCGGGACTCACGGATCTGGGCCAGCTCGGCCGGATCCAGTCAAAGGAGCGGCCGGTGACCAGCAGGAGTCCTGCCGGGGCGGGGAAGAGAGATGGTGGCCGCGGATCTCGCCAGATCCGGCACACGGCGGCACGGTGGCTAGAACACGATGCTGGCATGCATGGAACTCCGGCGAGGCGAGGCGCTGAGCAGGCGGCGGGGTCCCAGGAGGCGGCAGCGGAGGCCTGGGCGCCTGCTAGGAGGCTCGGGCGGATGCAAGTTTTGAAAACATGTTGATGCAACACACATGATGACATGGCAAGATGCAACACGCAAGCAGATGACATGGCAACGACAACGAATAACTGGCTAACACCTCGCGCACCGGTCTCGGGGTGTCACAACACTCCCCTACTAACAAGAGATCTCGTCCCGAGATCTTAGGAATGAGACGGAAGGGAAAAAGGAAGAATAAGTTCTTCGAGAACAAAAGGGTGAAACGAAGGAACCTGAGAGGTTGAACAATTGTGAAAGAAGGATACAACGAAGTTGAATAAAGTTGCAAAGACTTCGTTAAACAAGAGGAACAAGTGATACAACGAGAATCAAGGAGGTTGAAAGAATAATAATGAATAAGAAACCACTCCGGTTAAAAGAGATAGAAAAGAATTCGAACGAAGTAATCCGGGCAGCACTCCGGCTGAAACTGAAAGAAATAGCACACCGGTTGGACATGAATGGAATGGAGCAAAAATTTGAGAATATGGAACGATCCATGACGAGATGAACAAGAAAATGCCTCCGGAAGATTTGAAAAATGGAATGAAAGAACCGAGAAGAAGATGACAACTTCCATCACGAAAGAATTTAAAAGAGCATCCTCAAAGAAGGACTTGAATGGAGTTGTTGATAAAATCAACAACAAAAGAATGAGCTTGCTGTGGACTTATGTAAACATCTCAAAACTTGAGGTGAATTATGCCGCAACTAAAAGATTGATTAGCTGATAATGAAGAAATGCAAAACTCCACTTCAAAAGAATAATGAGAATTATTTGCATCTCGGGACACAAAAGAATAATGCTTGAGCTGCTCCAGAAGAATTATATGAATATTGACGAATGATTTGAATTGCGATGAACCTCCATGAAAAACTCCGGTAACGAAAGGATGATGAATATAGAAATGACGGATGAAAAGAATAAGATTAAAGCCTTGCGATGATTAGTCGGGGTTCCAACGAGATAACCGAGAAAAACTTGAACTCCGGGAAGAAAAGATGAAAGGACTTGGAACTAGAATTTATTCATGAAGAATAAACTCTGAAGGAAGGAATTACTCAACTCGATGAAAACGAATAAGAATTATGTTATGCTCATCCTCCATCAATTAAATTGATGCGAAGCAATGGATTCGCACACTACTTATTCTCCTTGAAATGATTAAAGAGGGATATATCGCGGACTCAAGAAAGTCTTCTTGAACCACCGGTAGGAATGAAATATAAATGAATTGATTGATATGATAGCACCGGAAAAGACTCTTGAGCGAACCACCGTAAAAATTGAAACCTGGTGAAGAAAAGAACGAACCACCGGGAAGAATTAAAATCGAGTGAAGAACGAGAATGACCACCGTAAGGAATGAAATTGAACAATGCAAGAGGGCAGCCACCGTAAGAAAATGAATCGAGTGAATGCGATGAACCGCCGGAAAGAATAAAGCACTTGGGGAATTTAGATGACGAGCACGAAGAGATCGCGAACTGATTAAAGAATACTTGAACAAGCACCGGAAGAATGTGAGACGAACGAAGAGGCATCAATGAAGAATATTTGAAGGACGACGTTGAAAACTGAGAACGAAGAAATCTTCTGAATTGATGGCCTTCAGAGGAACACAATGAAAAGAATTCAAGAACTACTCCGGATGAATGAAAAGAAAAAAGATTGAACCACCGATGAAAAGATTTTGAAAACGATCTTCGGAAGGCATATGACTGATGGATATCCATACTAACGTCACACTTGAAAAGAATTTCGGAACACTCCGGGAAATATTAGAAGAGTCAGGTAAGATCCTGGGAAAGACCTGTGGGTTATGAGCCCACCGAAAAGAAACATCGTTGGAAAGATTTAAAAAGAGATAATGCACCGGAATAATTGAAAAACTTGAATGAGGTGACAACCTCGAATTAATTCGAATACAGGCGAATCTGAAATGCCTGCGGAACTCCGGATAATTAAATGGCGAGGGGTAAATGAGCAAGAGGAACATCTGAGCCGAGGGAAAAGAATATGATGAACACCGAATACTGGGATTGAAATCCACCGGAAAAGAAGAAGAGGTGAAGAATAACGAACGAGAGGAGAATTCACCGAAGAAGGAAAAAATATGAAGGATGACGAACTAGACGAGAATTCACCAGTTGAAAAAAATTGATGAAAGAAAGCAAAGACTTCACACGAGTAGAATGGATACTCGATAAAGGACTCCGGTCCGAGAAGCAAAAGGGGTGGCGGGTGGGAAAAAGAAGACCACAACGGACGGGGAACAACATCGTCGGTTGAAAAGGACTGAAGGATGAACTTGCAAGAAGAAGAGGGTCGAGTCCACTTGACGAGAGATGCACCAGATGAAAGAACTAACAACGCAATGAACAAAAACTAACCACGTGATCCTAAAAAATATTTTAAGGGGAAGAGGAGTAATTCAAAACACCTACGTCAAGATTCCTCACCAGAGCGACGAAGGGGCAGGGGAGTAAAAAGAATTCCTACTCTCCGATATAACTAGACTCCGAAAAAGTTTTCTGCTAGACTCAACAATGGCAAAACTACGATCAATGAAGGGGGCTCCTATGGTCGGTCGAGGCTCTGATACAAACTTGTCAGGCCCAAGATGCAATTCTATCCCGATCACGTGACACTTACGTGATTGGGGCACAACCGCATTTCGGGCGCTTACCAAGATGGATATCATTACATCGTACCATTATATACATATATGGGGGGATACAACAATACATACAAGTCACGTGAATACAACAACATCAATACAAGGTATCCGACTATGGATACAAACAAGAAAAGCACAAAGACATCCATCTGCTATCCTAGGCTGCCGAACGGAACCTAACCCAAGACTGAAGAAGAAGAACTCCAAACAACGAACAACACTCTCACGTCAAGACATCGGAAACCTGCACCTGCAACTGTTGTTGTAGTATCTATGAGCCACGAGGACTCAGCAATCCCATAACCATGGGTAACAAGACTATCAAAGCTTAATGGGTAGGAAGAGGTAAAGTGGTGAGGTTGCAGCAGCGGCTAAGCAAAAGTATGGTGGCTAACTTACGAGTACAAGAATAAGATGAGCATCTACGCAAACGATCGCAACTAGTAGTGATCGCTAAAGATCCTGAACTACATACGAGTCAAACATAACCCCACCGTGTTCTCTTCTCAAAGTGAAAAGAGACAGTCACGGTTACTCACACAGTTGTGTGTTTTACTTCGGATCCTCTGTCAAGTTTTCTACAACCGGACATTAACAAATTCCAATCTGCCACATAACCGCGGGCACGGCTTTCGAAAGATCATAACCCTGCAGGGGTGTCCCAACTTAGCCCATCACAAGCTCTCACGATCAGCTGAAGTCATAAATATAATATCATCACCCCTTATCTTAGGGAAATCCGATCAGGCTCGGCATCCCGGTGCACAAGACATTTCGACAATGGTAAAACAAGTCCAGCAAGACCTCCCGGTGTGCCGACACCCTGATAGTAGCCGCGCGTATCTCGTCTCAGGCCACAACCGGATAGGTGAGCCTACGGGAGCCAATCCTCGAGTTTTCCCGTGGTGGCCCCGCAGTCTCCCCATTTGGGACCAACACCATCAGCACTGGCCGCCCCTGCTATGTAGAAGAATCCTCGGGTAGCGCTAACTCCCTATGCAATTTAATTAATTAATTAAGTTGTTATTATGAGCAAATTAAAACCAATGTTGGGCCTTGCTGGAGGAGTTTTATTCAAAGACGAACTGTCGAGGGGTCCCCATATACCCAACCATGTAAGGAACGCAAAATCAAGGAACATAATGCCGGTTTATCGGCGCCTAAGGAGGCATGAGTGGAACAAAACACCGAGCAAAAGGCCAAGCCTTCCACCCATGCCCAGTATATAGGTGTGTAATTATATATATAACATATTGTGATATTCCAACAACAAGTTCCCTCCTGGAACGATCTTCATCTTCACCTGCAACTAACAACGCTATAAGAGGGGTTGAGGAAGCGGGTAACATAGCCAAACAATGGTTTTGCTAGGAAGGTTTCAAAGGTTAGAGGATTCATGGCAACAAGGAGAGGGGCTGACAATAATGATGGGTAGCGCAACATGTAACGATAGCATCGAGACACTAAGCAAAGGCAATGATAGTAAAGGTATCCAAGGGTATGGTCATCTTGCCTGAGATCCCGCAAGGAAGAAGAACGGTTTTGTGAAGAAGACGGAGAAGAAGCCTTGAAGAAGAACCACCGGTAGGTGAACGAATCCTCACGATCGCAACGGAACAAGCACTAACGAGAAGAAGCAAGCAATACGGTAAACACACAACACAAGAACATAACAATATGCTCAACCAAGTATGATGCAAAACAAGTCTACATATGATGCACAACAAGTCTATACAGGAAGCAAAACATGGCAAGGTAGGAAGCACAGCAAAACAACACAAGTCTATATGATGCAATACATGGCAAGGTATGATGCATGACAAGTCTATACAGGAAGCACAACAAGTCTATACAGGAAGCATAACATGGCAAGGTAGGAAGCATAGAAAAACAACACAAGTTTATATGATGCAATACATGGCAAGGTATGATGCATGACAAGTCTATACAGGAAGCACAACAAGTCTATACAGGAAGCATAGCATGGCAAGGTAGGAAGCACAGAAAAACAACACAAGTTTATATAATGCAATACATGGCAAGGTATGATGCATGACAAGTCTATACAGGAAGCACAACTAGTC
>LR738712.1:127449834-127490242 GCA_902687465.1 Secale cereale
ATACAAGAAGCACAACAAGTCTATACAGGAAGCATAACATGGCAAGGTAGGAAGCACAGAAAAACAACACAAGTTTATATAATGCCATACATGGCAAGGTATGATGCATGACAAGTCTATACAGGAAGCACAACAAGTCTATACAGGAAGCATAACATGGCAAGGTAGGAAGCACAGAAAAACAACACAAGCTTAAATATGATGCATTACATGGCAAGGTATGATGCATGACAAGTCTATACAGGAAGCAATACATGGCAAGGTATGATGCACTGCATATGCACTTAGGATGCATTACATGACAACATAGGAAGCACACCAGAACAACACAAGAACAAGACAATAAGCTCAAACAAGTAGGAAGCAAGACAGATCCATATAGGATGCAAACCATGACAAGGTAGGAAGCACAGAGAAGCAACATAAGAACAACAAGTTTAAATGAGGCCGGAAGCTACTTAAGACAAATCCGGTAAGTCCTCATATGCATAGTTTGAAATTAGTCCAGATCTGCACAAACCTTAAGTTAAAGTTGTTAAACAGCAATTTAACATGCACCATCATGATCTACACGGAATTCTAGTCAAGTTTCATATAAAGTTTGTTTAATTCGGAGCTACGGCCTAGAAGATATGAGCAAAACAAGTTAAGCATGCCAACGGTGCAAGATGCACCCAAACATCAAGAAAACTCACTCCAAACATGAAAACAACATGATATTATGATTCTACATGCAAAATAACACAAGTTTCATATAAGGAACACTCCAAACGGAGCAACGGGCTAAAAGATACACATGAAACAAGATATAACAACAAGCTGAAGTTAACAACCACATAGCAACTTTGGAGCAAGGTAAATATATGCTACAGCACTCAAACATGGCGACAAGAAGCATGGACATGAAGTAGACATATCCTACAGCAAACAACTCCATTGGAGCATCTCCATAGGAGGCATGGATCAATAGCAACAAGCTACAACTGTTTGATCATGACGATAAAAACCTGACAGTAATATTTTATAGCAACTTGGGAGCAAGAATTAAATAAGCTACAGCAATCCAAATGAGCAAGTGAGGACATGGATGGATAGACAACAACATATACAGCAAGGAATGATCAAAGGCCACCCCAAAACTAACATGGATTTACCTAGGGCATCAAGCAAACATAGCATCAGGATATTACAGATTCCAGACTTAGTGAAAGTTCACTAAGTGTTAAAATAGTAACATTATCATGGCATGTTTGCAAGCATGTTTAAGTCATCTTAAATCATAACATGGAAAATGTTTTGCACCATAGCAAAGATCACATGATGGAGATTCTAAAACAATTAGGCATGTGACAAGGGGACAAACACAACAATAGCAACGAGCATGTGAAATCAGCATCTCATAACAAGTTACAAAACCTAACAGCTACATGCACTTTTGCAGCAGAGATAAACATGGCAATATGAACTCAAACAAGCATGCTATAGCAACCAACATGTAGAGCATCTCATGATGAACATTTTGACATATCATATGCATCATTTGGATAAACATGCACCAAGTTATCATATCTCAAACATGGCAACAAAATAACAAGTAGCACTCTTGCAACAGAGATTAGAGCATCTAGATAAACTCAAATGAGCATGGCACAATGGAACAAAGTGTAGAGAACATCACCCCGATCATTTTGACATATTATTCACTCAATTTGGATCACCACACAAAAAATTATTAGCTCCACAAGAATGCATCAGACAACAGTTTAACAGAGACTTAGCCAAAATCGCAGACAAGGAAGTGAGTGCACGATAACAAAATGTCGCACGGGCGGGAAATAAGAGGCTTCTCACCAGAGGGCCCGTGGGCCGGATTTGTAGCAGAAGAGGAGGAGGAGGCCCGGGGCTGGAGCTGGCCTGGCCCATGCGGCGGCGAGGGGCTGCAAGCCGGGGCGCTGGGCCTCGGAGACCAGCACGGCCCACGAGCAGGCCGCTGGCGGTCGTCGTCCTCTCGCACCGGACAAGGCAAGCGCAGGTCGATGGAGATGCCGGCGATGGTCCCCGACGAGGTTGCAGGCGAAGGTCAACCCGGCGGGGCGGGACTCGCGGATCTGGGCCAGCTCGGCCGGAAACAGTCAAATGAGCGGCCGGTGACCGGCGGCACTCCTGCCGCGGCGGGGAAGAGAGATGGTGGCCGCGGATCTCGCCAGATCCGGCACACGGCGGCACGGCGGCTAGAACCCGATGCTAGCATGCATGGAACTCCGGCGAGGCGAGGCGCTGAGCAGGCGGCGGGGTGCCAGGAGGCGGCAGCGGAGGCCTGGGCGCCTGCTGGGAGGCTCGGGCGGATGCAAGTTTTGAAAACATGCTGATGCAACAAACATGATGACATGGCAAGATGCAACACGAAAGCAGATGACATGGCAACGACAACGAATAACTGGTTGACACCAGGCACACCGGTCTCGGGGTGTCACAGATGCGAACGCTCAAGACATAGTGGATTAGGGTAGGCAGCGCCGGGAGGCCGAGTTAGCAGCACAGTACGAAAACCGTCAGCCAACGCCGGTTCGTCCATCTACCACGATTAAACCGGGAGTCATGTCCAGCTCCTTGGGAGTACCGTGCTTTACTCCCGCTTTACGCAATGTAAAACTGCCCAAGGACTTCAATGGACCGCGCAAGGTGCCCAACTATATCGCGGACCTGTCTCCTGAAGCCTGGGTTGAAACCTACGAGATGGCGATTGAGATACTTGATGTGGATGATGCGGCGTGTGCTAAATACTTCACTATGATGCCGGAGGGCACGGCTCGCGCATGGCTGAAGGGGTTACCACAGAATTCCATCGGGTCATGGGCCGAGTTACGGCGCCGGTTTATCAATAATTTCAAGGATACATGTAAGCAGCCCATGTCCATCGTGGACTTCGCGGCTTGCGTTCAAGGTGAAAACGAATCAACGAGTAATTGGGTACGCCGGGTGTCATAGATTTTACATTCCTCAGACCGCATCAATCCGGACACATCAGTAGTTACGTTAGAGGGCAACTGCCGGTTTGAACCTCTGAAGCTGAAGCTGAGACGACTCAAGCGTCATTGTGCTGACATGGGGACACTCATGGGGGCCCTGATGAAGTAAGCGGATTCAGATAGCACCAAGTATCCAGAGTCTGATGATGAGAAGTCAGGAAAAGCAAAGAAGAACGGTAAAGTGCCACAGCCTAGGCCGGTGAATCAAGGATATAACGGTAAGCATAAAGCGGATAGTAATTCAGATTTTGTGGCTAACACCAATGCTTGGGAGAATGGCTAGCGCCGCAAGGGTAGATCGCCCCCGCGGAATGGGAACCGCCTATCAATCTGGAATGCCAGATGAACATACCTTGCCCGAGGCACGGTACGCAGGAAAAGCCAGCTACGCACCTCTGAAAGGACTGCTTTATTATGAAGGAAATCATGAACCGGTCCCAGTATGATCATGGACCGTTCGGTGGTTCGGGCCCTGGTTTTCACGGGCCGGGTTATCAAGGCGGTGGATCCGGTTCAGGGTTCCAAGGTAACCAGAACAATCACAGCAACCAGAACGGGTACAATCAGCATAACCAGCAACACGGCCAGGGTGGTTATAACAATCAGGGAAATCAACAGCAGCAGCAGTCAGGATATCAGAGTTATCCGAAGCAGTTGAGTAGTGGGCAGTATCACGTCTTCACCACAAGCTTATGTAAACGTGATCAGAAAGTTTACAAGAGGCTAGTACATTCTGTTGAACCGGCGGTGCCACGCTACCTGCGCTGGTCAGAACAGCCCATTGTGTGGAGTCGAGAGGACCACCCGCCCCGAGTTGATAATCCGGGCCAGCTGGCTCTAGTTGTGGCACCTCAAGTTGGGGGCTATAAGTTCACTAAGGTGCTCATGAACGGAGGAAGCAGCATCAACATCTTATATTATCTGCAACTCAAGATGCCAGATCATAAGGGAACCATTACGGTTCATGGGAGTCACAAGATTGCTTTGGAGTGCGAAGAAGGTGATGCAGCTTATGTTGAGGCGGTTTGTGCAACTGAGGAGCTGAAATTTTATAAAGATAATGTTGGTCCGTCAGATATGTCTCCGCTGAAGAATCCAACCACAGAGCATGATCCGACCTTGAAGTTCAAATCAGCTGATGAGACCAAGTAGGTTGACTTTATTCCTGGCAATTCATCCAAACAGTTCACCATCAGTGCTAACCTAGATCCGAAATAGGAAAGCACGCTCATCGAGTTCATCCGTGAGAATCGGGAAAAATTTTCATGGAAACCTTCTGACATGCCAGGTGTACCGAGGGAACTCGCTGAGCACACTCTCAATATTGATCCCAAGTTTAAACCAGTTAAACAGTTTCTCCGCCGCTTCAACGAAGAAAGGCGCAAGGCAAATGGCGAAGAAGTGGCTAGGCTCTTGGTGGCAGGCTTTATAATTGAGGTGTTTCATCTAGAGTGGTTAGCAAATCCAGTGCTGGTGCTTAAGAAGAACGACACTTGGCGAATGTGTGTTGATTACACAGACCTGAACAAAGCTTGCCCAACTGATCCCTTTGCCCTCCCTCGTATTGATCAAATCATTGATGCTACGGTGGGTTGTGAATGCTTAAGTTTTTTGGATGCTTATTCTGGTTATCATCGGATCAAGATGGTAGTTAAGGACCAGGAGAAAACGTCCTTCATAACTCCCTTTGGGGCCTTCCGCTACGTGTCTATGCCTTTTGGGCTCAAGAGTGCCCAGGCGACCTATCAACGATGTGTGTAGAATTGTCTTCATGGGCAGATTGGGCGGAACGTTCATGCTTATGTGGATGATATTGTGGTAAAATCCAGGAAAGAGGAGATGTTAATAACAGACTTGAAGGAAACCTTTGATAATCTCCGGGTCTATAAGATGATGTTTAATCTGGCCAAGTGTGTTTTTGGTGTTCCGGCAGGCAAACTCCTGGGGTTCCTGGTGTCAAACAGAGGAATTGAAGCTAATCCGGAGAAGATCAAGGCGATTACATCCTTGGCTAAACCGGCATGCATCAACGATGTCCAACGCTTGGCGGGCCGAATTCCGGTGCTCAGTCGGTTTATCAGCCGTTTGGGGCAGAATGCCATCCCGCTTTACCACATGATGAAAAAGACAGACTATTTTGTCTAGAGTGATGCTGCTGATGCTGTGTTTGAAGATTTGAAGAAGCAATTGGTAGAGCCGCCGGTCCTTGCTGCCCCAGTTGATAATGAGCCGTTGTTGCTATACGTGGCTGCTAATGCCCGAGCAGTAAGCGTTGCCATCGTGGTAGAGTGCAAGGAGACAGGAAAGGAATATCCGGTTCAACGGCCGGTTTACTACATCAGCGAGGTGCTCATTGAGTCAAAGCAGAGATACCCGCATTGGCAGAAGTTGGTATATGGAGTCTTCATGGAAAACTGGAAGCTGAAGCAGTACTTTTAGGGTCATCCAATCACCATGGTTAGTTCAGCCCCTCTGGGCGATATAATCTTGAACAGAGAAGCGACTGGTCGGGTTGCAAAATGGGCCATTGAACTTAGTCCCCACGGGTTGAAGTATATACCTCATACTGTAATCAAATCTCAAGCACTGGTGGACTTCTTCAACGACTGGACAGAGTTGCAGGCACCAGAGGAAAAGCCGGATCATACATACAGGACGATTCACTTTGACGGATCCAGGCAATTGGAGGGCTCGGGGGCTGGAGTCGTGTTAACTTCCCCACGAGGTGATAAGTTCTGTTATGTTCTCCGCTTAATGTTCCCTTGTACTAACAATGCAGCTGAATATGAAGGTCTCCTCCATAGTCTACGAATGGCTAAAGAGATGAATTTAAGCCGTGTTAAATGTTTCGGCGATTCAGAACTGGTGGCTCAACAGGTGTCGAGTAAGTGGGATTCTAAAGATCCACTTATGGCAGCATATAGACGAGAGATGGATGCTGTTGTTGGACACTTCAAGGGTTATCAGGCGGACCATGTAGACTGGCAAAAGAATGAAGTGGCCGATGCTTTAAGCCGGCTGGGTTCTCAACTTAAACCGGTTCCACCCATTGTTTTTCTGGACATATTACATAGTCCGTCGGTGAAATTGCCTTCAGAGGAGGATTTGGCTGTTCCTGATCCGGAAGCTCAATTGGTGGCGGCACTTCATGTTATTCCGGATTGGACGGTCCCTTACTTAGCGTACATAAACCGAGGTGAGTTACCAGAGGATGAAGTCTTGGCTAGACAGATAGTCCGGCGATCCAAATCAATGACTATTGTCAATGGGGAGCTACATCATTGCAGCATCTCTGGGGTGTTTCAACGTTGTGTATCGCCAGATGAAGGTCATGATATTCTTAGAGAGATCCACGAAGGAGACTGTGGTCATCACGCCGGTTCGAAATCCTTGGTGGCTAAAGCTTTTCGTCATGGGTTCTACTAGTTGACGGCTCATGCTGACGTAGAGGACTTGGTCAGAAAATGCGATGCTTGCCATAAATTCTCACGGCGCGCTCATATACCGGCTCAAGAATTGAGGATGATTCCAATTACTTGGCCATTTTTGACTTGGGGGCTTGACATGGTTGGACCCTTCAAGAGATCCCCAGATAAGAAGACCCACCTTTTGGTGGCGGTGGATTAGTTCACCAAATGGGTTGAAGAGGAACCAGTCAACAAGTGTGATGCGGCAACGGTGGTTGAGTTCATCAAGAAGGTGATTTTCTGGTTTGTCTTTCCACACTACATTATAACTGATAATGGTACCAATCTATCCAAGGGGGCTATGGAGGAGTTCTGTCAACGAGAGCACGTCCGCCTTGATGTATCATCGGTAGCTCACCCTCAATCCAATGGTCAAGCTGAGAGAGCCAATCAAAAGAACTTGAGAGGCATCAAACCCCGGCTTATGGTCCCTTTGCAGAGGACGCCGGGTTGTTGGGTGGAGGAATTACCCTCTGTGTTATGGAGCATCAACACCACACCTAACAGATCTACAGGGTACATGCCTTTCTTCATGGTATATGGAGCTGAAGCGGCCGTCCCTAGTGATATCCGCGCCACGGGTGGCGGCTTACGTCGAAGCTGATAACGAGAAGGCACGGCAAGACGCGTTGGACCGGCTGAATGACGAACGTGACATGGCAACAGCTTGATCGGCGATTTATCAGCAAGATCTGTGTCGGTACCACAGTCGCCGGGTTAAAACCAGAACGTTTCAAGAAGGAGATGTAGTGCTCCGGCTCATCCAAGACTAGACAGACATGCACAAGCTATCCCCGCCTTGGGAAGGACCCTTTGTGGTCAGCAAGAACCTACATAGCGGATCATACTACCTCGTCGACGTTCGAGAACATAAGGACTCACGTACTGCGAAGGAGGAGACCCGACGACCGTGGAACATCGCTCTTCTTCGACCTTACTATACTTGAGCCATAGGCTCTGCTTTATGTACATAACTTTGCAGTGTATATATTATGATCAATATAATAAACCGGCGGCCCTGATAAGCGGGGTCTCTGCTGCTTTTTCATAAGAGTTTGTCACATGGGGGCTTCTGTGTGCAAAGGAGTTCCTATGGTCTCTTAAACCGACTACTAGACCAAGACCATCATAAGAGCATAGCTCTGGTTGCTTCGGTAATCCGGCTATCAAAGCTCGCATGATGATGAGGGGCAAAAGAGAGTTCGATGCATAGCACAACTAAAACATAGGCACCCGACGAGCATAGCTCAAATGCTACCTGGGGCTCCTGATGCATAGCATCAACGAGTTGACAACCCTTGTAGTAGGCTATCAAGCCATGACTTGGAAGCCTGGTGTATACACCTAAAACCCCGTATTAGCCCGCCTGCATTAAGTAAGTCACTCCGCCCAGGTAAACCTGGTATGACCCGTCGAACGTATACACAAGTCATTCTTTTACAGACCCTGAACTTGATAATGTTAAATTGACGATTGGTTAAGGATTGAGGACCATCTTAACAGGCTTTGTGAAATGGTTAATTCAGTAGCTTGGCAGCTCATAAAAAGCCTCGAATTTGGAGCCTGGCAGCTCGTAAAAAGCCTTGACTACACGGTTTTTATTTGACAATGTCTCTTTTGATATTTGCTTAAAAAAATTATTGTCAAGGTCATTGGTGTTTATCCAAGTCCAATGATTCGGAGTGGATGACTATAAGTTGCCACTATGATACACCAGCGTTTACAGAACCTGGTCTGGTTTGATTATAAAACGCGAGTACTGTCTATAGATAAACCGGAGTTTATCATAACCCGGTACGGTTCCATCATGAACCGGCAAATGATCAAGAGAATCATCAACACTTGCAACTTGGATCATTGTCTTTGCTATCGATTATTGATTAAGGCCAATTGTGCAAAACTTAATCACAAGTATGATATATGTTTTATATTTTATATACAGTTTAGGTTATAAACCTAGACCATGTATTTGGGCATCATGACCCGTCCGGCGATAAACCGCCAGGACACTTTAAACATTGTCTTATGCAGAAATAGGTGGAATAAACCATCAAAGGCATTATAAGCAAGAAAAAACTATGAAGTTGCCAGCTGAAGCAATCTCATACAAAGGACAGTATGCGTGAGGACATAAACAAACATGTTTTCAGCTACCCTATTACAAGGCGCTGCGCAGCCCAAAAGAATATTTACTTTTGTCTAAAATTACTGGGACATAATACTTAAACCGGCACTGGTTTAGGACTCAGCGTCAGGTCGGCGTGAAGGTTGTGGATCGATTTGCTCCGACTCCTGGACGTTCTCTTCTAGCAGCTGGAAGTCAGTGGTTGCCCAATTTATCCTGGTCAGCGCTTTGAAAACAACTTCATCGTTCACGAGTTCAGACGGATCAATATCAGGAGCGTAAGTGTGCTTACGGACGGGCGGGATGAGATTTTCAATCTCGTAAACTGAAGGGTCGACCCGCACGTTCTCAGCATCATAACCCGGATGATAACGAGACAGATCAGCCTCATCAGATAGTTTGCCGGCCAAAGGTCGCATTTCTTTAGTTAGAGCGCGCAAATCGCTGTCTGTAAAGGCTGATCCATCATGTTTCATGCTGGGATAGCCATTCATTGCTTCTGCCGTATCAAAGTCAAGCACCCATGCTTTCGCCCGAGTTAAAGCCATCAAGGCACCCGCCCTTGCAGATGATTTCTTCAGCTCGACGAGACGTGCAGGCAGAATTGATAACTTTTCTAAAGTGCCCTTGATCGTTGTGGGAGCCGGTTTATTGTGGGAAGTAGCGCAGACAATTCTCTGAGCACCGGAATACAACTGTTCAACAAGAGTATATGCGGCCTTCAACTTTTTCCGCATGTCAATGCCGAGATGAGCAATACGTTTTCCTGCATCAAAGAGTATGAGTTAAACCGGAAGGTGCAGGACTACCATATTCAGGATTATGTTAACAACACTTACCAAAGATAGCATTCGTCATGGCGTTTATCTGCTGCTGTAAACCGGACAGTTCCTGTGTCACCGGATTAAGAGCAGCCTCTGCATCAGTTGCCCTTTTCTCCAAGATAGCTTTTTCAGCATCCCAATCCGACCGTTCCTTTTCAAAGACCTTCTTCAGCTTTTCTATATTCTCTAAAGCAAGTGTCAGCTCATCTTTGACTTTGGAAGCAGCGGTTTCTTGGAACTTCAGAATATCTTGGAGCTTGGCCACTTCAGAATTTTTCCGGCTTAAGTCAGTCTGCCAAGAGGAGAGCATATTATATATTTATGAGACATTTTTCAGTAAAGTCCCAAGCACATAACAAGTTATACACTTGGCACTTGGGGGCTAATTTGTATTTGCAGTTAAACAGACATTTTTTAGTAAAGTCCCAAGCACATAACAAGTTAGACACTTGGCACTTGGGGGCTAATACGACATTGTTCAGAACATAATGCAAACTGAAGTCCCGGTTCATCATAAAGGAGTTAACCGGTCCTTGGGGACTACACTTGTGAAAAACAAACTATCTGCTGGATATTCTGAAGTAGCGGTTCATCCTAAAGGATTAAACCGGCCCTTGGGGGCTTTGATGGAGTAAAGACAAGCTACAAGACTTACGCAGGAAGAGAGTACAAGTTAAAGCAGAAAGTTACCTCATAACGCTCCTCCATCATGTTTACTAAACCGGCTTCATGATCACGGCTAGTATACAGCCGGTTTAGATAGCCAGAATGGAGTTCTTGGGCACTGAGCTGAGCATAATTGGACAAGTCAGTACTCAATTTTCCTTTGTCCTTGCCAGAAATTTCATCATTTGCAGTAGGCTTGGACAAAGTGACTGGTTCACTAGGAGTAGTGTAGCCGATTCCAGTGATCTCAACATCTTTAGTTGAAGCAGCTGTGTGTTGGCTAGCAGGAGCAGTGTTGGCTCGGACAGGATTGGCCGGTTCAATGTCACGATCCATTGGAGCACTCCCTTGATCAACAAAGACTTCGTGATCCATGAGAGGAGGATCGTCATGCAGAATATCAGCATTTTCTTCTGCAGGTTCAACAAATTTAGGGTCTTTGGCCGGTTCAGGAATTGTGTTATCACCTGCCGGTTTATTCAGCTTAGCCTTTTTGCTAGGCTTGGGCTTACTGCAAAAGTTAAAGATGACGAAAATCAGAAGAGTTGAGACAAAGAGTAAACCGGCCAAATGAAAAAACTTACCCAGGAACAGTCTTCAAAGGAGGAATCTGAGTAGCTGTTGATTCGCTAGACGATAAATGAGGAGTTTCCTGATATTTTGAATCAGACGGATTAAGAGGTTGTCGAATATGACCTGCTTTGGTATAAAGAGCGTCTGGAGTGTGTAAAACCTCGGAACGATGCCTCCAAGCTGGAGTGTGTGGTAATCTGGTGGATTCAATGGCGTGACCACTATGCCGTGTGGTGCGGAAAGCATCATGTTGCTGTTTCTTCAAAATAAAGTTCGGATCCAAGTAAGCTAAAGGGTGAGAAAACTGTCCTTTCCGGCTTGCTCGATGAATTTTTGGTGTTGGCAGAGGTTCTGAACCGGAAGAAAGAGTAATTACCTCAACATCATCCGATTTGCTGCCTTCAGCGTGTCCCTGGGTATAGTCACTGTTAGTAACATGCAAGTAAAGAAAGTCAAAGAAATCAAGAGAGACAAGTAGTTCCTCGGAGGCCGGTTCATCATCCTCCGGGTTGGATTCAGACATGTCAGTGGTTTTCTTCTTGACGGTCTTCTTAATGGCTTTGGTCTTTTGGCGAAGCACCTTCGCCGGTTTATCATGGACCTTCCTCTTCCAGAATGGGTCATTAGCCTGTTGAAGATTATGAAAAAGCATTCAAGAAGAGTGCTAAAGATGAATTGAAATAGAGCAAAACAATATGAAATAAGTTTTTACCGATGGCTATTTGTTGAGCTCACAGAAGGGAGCCAATCCAGTTTGACTGCAAGTTTCCACCGGTTCATTCAGCAGTTTCTTGACAGACTCGTTGATCTCATTTTCTGATAGCACCGCTTCTGTATGGCGTAGAGGATCTTTGGGGTTTCCAGTATACTCGCACATTGTGGTTCCGGTCGAGGTGAAGATACCCCGAACAAACCCCTCAAAGGATTGTTCTCCATATAGCAACAAGTGATAATAAATGTCAGCACACTATATGAGTGTTTCCTTACCAATTTCCACTTACCAAAAGCGCTTCACTCCCCGGCAACAGTGCTAGGAAATTAGCCTTGATGACCCACAGGTATAGGGGATCAATTGTAGCTCTTTACGATAAGTAAGAGTGGCGAACCCAACGAGGATCAAAAGTAAATGACAAGTGGTTATCAGCAAGGTAGTGTTTGCAAGTGCTGAAATTGTAAGCAATAGAGTAGTTTGATAGCAAGATATTTTTGTAACGAGTAAGTAACGATAGTAATCGCAAAAGTGCAGCAAGATAGCCCAATCCTTTTGATGCAAAGGACATGCCAAGATGGTCTCTTATAATAGGCAAAGTGTTCTTGAGGGTACATGAGAATTCCATCTAGTCACTTTCATCATGTTTGTTCGATTCGTGTTTGCTACTTTGACAATTTGATATGTGCGTGGATTGGTGCTTAGGTGCTGTTCTTACTTGAAAAAACCTCCTACTTATGATTAACCTTCCTGCAAGCATCCTCAACTATGGAAAAAATATTAAGATTAAATTCTAACCATATCATAAAACTTTCGGATCCTATCGGTCCCTTACGGAATAGCGCATAACCTGGGGTTTCAGCTTCTGTCACTCCTGCAACCCACCATCTAATTACTACTCCACAATGCATTCCCTTAGGGCCAAATATGGTGAAGTGTCATGTACTTGACGTTCACATGACACCACTAAGGCAATCACAACATACATACTATCAAAATAACGGACACATATCAAATTCACATGATAACTTGCAACATGCTTTCTCCCATGACCTGAAGAACAAAGGTAACTACTCACAAATGATAAACATGCTCAAGATCAGAGGGGTGTTAAATATCATAATGGATCTGAACATGTAATCTTCCACCAATTAAGCCATATAGTAATCAACTACATGATGTAATCAACACTACTAGTCACCCACAAGCACCAATCTATAGTTCCGGTAACAAGATTGAACACAAGAGATGAACTAGGGTTTGAGATAAGATGGTGAAGTTGAAGATGTTGGTGAAAATAGCCTTCCCCAAGATTAGGGAGTTGTTGGTGAAGATGATGACGATGATTTCCCCCTCTAGGAGGGAATTTCCCCCGGCGGAATCGCTCCGCCGGAGGGCCAAAGTGCTCCTTAGCAAGTTCCGCCTCGAGACGGCAGCGCTCCGTCCCGAAAGTCTCCTCCCTATTTTTTCTAGGTCAAAATGACTTATATACCATAAGAGGGGCACCGGAGGTGGGCTGGGGTGAGAACAACCCACCAGGGCGTGCCTGTGGGGCCTGGTGCGCCCAGGTGGGTTGTGCCCACTTGGTGGGCCCCCTCTGGTGGTTATTAGCTCCAGTATTTTTCATATATTCCATAAAAAATCTCCGTGAAGTTTCAGCTTGTTTGGAGTTGTGCAGAATAGGTAGCCTGACGTAGATTTTTCAGGTCCAGATTTCCAGTTGCCGGAATTCTCCCTCTTTGTTATACCTTGCAAATTATGAGAGAAAAGGCATTAGAATTACTCCAAAAAGTATTATTATGCAGAAAAACATCATAAATAATATCAAGAAAACATGATGCAAAATGGATGTATCACTACCGCATGCAAGGTTGTCAGAATCATGATTTTGAATCGGATCGGAGCTTCGATGGTGGAATCGCAAATCGTAGAATCTGCACTATCAGGATCGTAGAAACGTAGATTCTTAGAACTAAAATCGTAGAATCAAAGGGGTAATCTTGGATCGTAAAGTCGTAGAATCATATAATAGAATCGTGATTCTGATAACCTTGACCGCATGGCAATAGAGCCTTCCAACTATTTCGCCAGGTTTGTCAACAGCATCGACTACAAGTCGCCACGGTGGAAACCACCGACGATATGAAAGCGCTTAGGGTTACGGGCTTGGCCTGCAAGAACCTTGTCAAAATCCGTGAGCACTACAGGGTCTGGGGCAGCATGAAGAAGGACTCCCTCGTTGAACTCGCCTCATCCATGATCGACCCATAGTATGAAAAGATGAAGCAGGATGCCAACAAAACATGTCCCGTATCTTGGCACGGGGCCTAGATGCGGCAACTAGATGAACCTCACCTTAGGTTTGTGGCCAAGAGCGTGTACACATGCTACGAGATTCACAGGCGGATCGTTGACATGAGGAAGTGCCTCGTTACCCAAATCGACGAGGCCGGATCGAGCCACAAGCACACCAACCGTCACAAGAAGTAGATGATGATCAGATGATCGTTTATCATAGTTAATCATGCATGTAATATATAGTTTACTTTTGTGTGTGGAAATTTCTTGTGAGTGGTAGCCACCTATGTAATTATGCATGTAATAGTTTACTTGTGTGTGTGCAAATGCCATGGTTGTAGTAGCCACCTATGTAAGTGGATGTTCAATTTGGTTATGCAACCATGTCCTTATAAGTGTGTATATATATGTTATTATTCTGTATGCAATCCCATCAGACAACACACACGTCTTATTAGCAGCAATCTTCTGTGTTATTATCAGTCTGCGCACACATTTCTGATTACAGGCCTGTTTGCCGGATATCACACACATCTTGTTATATTGAACTGTTTCTGTTCTCTAGTCTCAACGCAAACAGTTCATCCGAGTGAACCGCATGCCGTATATCGCACACACCTTGATCTGGTTGATTGTCTCTTTTGTGTTCCCTAATCAGAAATAGTTCATCTGAGTGAATCGTATGTTGTATATCGCACACACCTTCATTTGGCTGCCCATTTCTTTCGTTCCTCCTCACTGCAAACAGTTAATTGAACTGAACCGTATGCCCTTCATCGCACACACAAATAAAATCTAAACAGTGTTTGATGCATCCGTCATTGCAAACGTTTTGCACCTTTTTTGACGGTTTTTCTACAACACCATTTGCGATTATTGCATCACACACAGTTTCGTCGAAGGGTCTCTGATCATAGTGTCGCGTTAGCAGCATCCTGCAGTAGTGGTTTGGTTCAATTCTACAATGTGATGTTCAATTGTTGTGGGTGCATTCTGTTATTGTATACCATGTGAGGAATAAATTGAACTTGGCTGTACTAAATACATGAGAAACAAATACAATTGCTATTTCCAAGTTGTTAAGCATGCTTGGTTTGGTTAACTGTCTGATTTTCTATTAGGAGTATGTTATATTGTCCAACGTGGTGCTCAGTTAATGTTTGGTTCATTTGTGGTAGTGTTTAGTTAACTACTTGGTTCAATTCTACAATGCGATGTCCAATTGTCGTGGGTAGAATTTTGTATTGTTGTGCATGTGAGGAATAAATTGAATTTGGATGTACTTAATACATGAGAAACATATACAAGTGTTATATTTCCTAGTTCTGAGTCATGCTTGGGTTGGACTAATGGGTTTTCCACGTGGCTTGAATTAATCTGATGAATCTACAATGTGCTTATTTTTCATCAACATATTTTACTGATAGCATGCGAACCCTTACTTAACCTGATGACTAACTACCTTATATGTGTTGCAGGAAAACAATTTGAAGCACTGAGGTTTACAATCGAGGTTAGCACGTGCTTGGTCCGTTGTCTAATAACACATTATTGTGCAATTGCAGGAACCATTCTAATGTTCAGGTTTTTAACAATTTGGTCTGGCACATGTAGGTCCTGCTGTCAGAGGCCTTGACTCACTGATCGACCCTTTTTGCATATGGGGAAATGCGTTGTCCATGAATATCAATCAAGTCAAGAAACTCAGAAATATAGTTAGGATAAACAAATTAGCGACAAAAAACAACAAGATATTTGTCTGCACAATGAACAAGACATCAGTTCACTACAAGATGGTACTAACTATTATACCTTGCACTTTTCTATTCCTTTGCCCCATTTCCAATATAGAGAAGATATTTACGCACTTCCTTGTTTTCAGGCCTTTCCAATGAAGTTCACTGATGATTACCTCTCAAACCACCTCTATGGTCAGGAGGCGAGGAAGGTTTTCATACAACACCCACAGTTCAATATTGAAGTGTTCCTGAAGAGGACGAAGGATGGACGGTCAATCATCCATAGGCACTGGCCTAAAGTTGCAAAGAGCTTCAACATGAATGAAGGCTCAATGTTTGCCTTCCGCTTCAGTAGTTTTCCAGATGAGATGCATTTGTCTATGTATCGTCTATGATGCTAATTTTGAAAGGTTCTAGATGTTGCATGTGAAAATTGGTGCTGCGGCAGTTGTGTAATGGGGTAGCTGACTGATGAAGCTATATCATGTTGTACTCTGACGTATTTCAACTATGAAATCCTACTTCCTTAGTATGGAAATGAAATAAATTATGTGCTTAATATGAATGTTAATTAGATTAATAAATGGATTATTAATAATACGGCAATTAGCCCGCTAATGGTCAATTAGCCTGCTAATTGGGTTTTTCTATTGCAAATGATTATTGAGAAAACACCGTGGGCGATGAGCTCATGTAACACACACAGTTTCTAGGAATAAACTGTGTTGGATTAATGAACAATCACACACGTCATTCTCTTGAAAACTGTTTGTGTTAGGCCACCTTGCGCAAATGTTTACCACATAAAAACTATGAGTGATGGACAACCTTTGCCACACAGTTTCTTCTACACATCATGTGTGATGCAGTCAATAACGCAAACGAAAAAATGTGAATATGGTGTGCAGTGGCAATGGTATCACAAACAATTTAATGGGGAAAATTGTGTGTGATGTACCTGCGAACGGAAACGTTTTCCTTGGAGCGACTGTGTGGGATGTATATACGAACGGAAACGTTTAGCGGGGACTGACTGTGTGGGATGTACTTATGGCTGGAAACGATTTCGCATGTATAATTGTATTTTTAGCACTATTATATGTATAACCGTATTTGATTGCTCGCCGGTCGCACATGACCCCATTTTGCCGAGCGTGTGTGCCAGGAGGGCATATCCCCAATGGTTTTCAGGTGGTGTGGGAAGGACCCCCCTATCGCAGTCACTCACTAGGTGACGGTTCAGAACGCCGTCGTGGAAAGGGGTTAAAAGCCGTTTGTATAGCACCTCGCTGTACTAGTGCGAGTTGAGAGGAGATGGTGATGTTGAAGATGTTGATGACGATTGGTCTCCCAAAGATGAGAGGGTTTTTGGTGATGACGATGGCTTCGATTCCCCCCTCCAGGAGGGAAGTTCCCCTGGCGGAATCACTCCACCGGAGGGAAAAAGTGCTCCTGCACAAGTTCCGCCTCGAGACGGTGGTGCTCCGTCCCGAAAGTCCTCTCTTGATTTTTCCTGGTCAAAATACCTTATGTACTAGATGATGGGCACCAGAGGTGAGCTGGGCTGGCCACAACCCACTAGGGCACGCCTGGGGGGCCTGTCGTGCCCTAGTGTCTTGTGGTCACCAGGTGGCCCCCCTCCGATAGTTCTTTGCTCCAGTATTTTTATATTCCAAAGTAATTCTTCGTAGTTTTTCAACTTATTTAGAGATGTGCAGAATAGGTGTCTTGACGTAGCTTTTTCAGGTCCAGAATTCCATCTGTCGATATTCTCCCTATTTGTGTAAGCCTTGCATATTATGAGAGAAAATGCATTAGAATTACTCCATAAAGGATTATTATGCATAAAACATAGGAAAACTTGATGCAAAATGGACATATCAACTCCCCCAAGCTTAGTAGCATCATGTTTAGAGAGAGAGAGAGAGGTGTCGATATTGAAAATCATGTTTAGAGAGAGATAGAGGTGTCGATAAAAACAAAATATGGACATAGTAGCATCATGCTTATTATTATAATAGCAACAAACTTTATCATAAAGCTCTATTATATAACTTTTATCATATAACTTCTCATAAACAAGTACGAATTCTTCGTGCGCTCAATTGGCTATCGCATGCGAGTTGCCTCATGTAGGTCTCGGTTCAAAATAAGTAACAATTCATCACAACATCAAAGTAGACAGGATAAACTTTATGGAAAAGCAACAAATTATGTTCTCAGTCAACTTTGCAACAACAATTAATTATATTTTCAGGAAGGGTCACGTGTCGAAGCCTTTTGGCAAGTACACATACTCAACCATCTTTTAATCGTCTATAATTGCTAACACTCACAGCATACCCATGAGCAAAAAGTTTTAACCGGGCACATAGAAAGATAGGGGCTTATAATTTCACCTCCCAACGTATTCACCTCAAGGGTGATGTCAACAATAATAACTCATGCTCACTCTTATCCAACTGGATATATGTTCCTAGATCTTTCCTCACCACATGATGCTTGCGAAAAGAAAAAATAATAAAAAAGGAATAGGGAAGAATACTTTGACTCTTGCAAAAGAGTAAATACATAAAAGTAAAACATAGGACCATCGCAGAGGGAAGCAGAGGTTTTCGTGCGCTTTTTGGTTTGTATGCCAAATCCCTTAATGCAAAAGAATGTCATGTTATATTTCCCCTTATGATAGCAACCTTTATTATGTAGTTCGTCGCTTTTATTACTTTGCCATCACAAGTTCGTACAATGCTCAATTTTCTCTTACACTAATTGATCAAACACATTTAGAAGCAATTTTCATTGCCTTATTGCATCGATGACAACTTACTTGAAGGATCTTACTCAATGCATAGGTTGGTATGGTGGACTCTCATAACATGGATTTGGGTTAGGATTTTTTGGATGCATAAGTAGTATCTCTACCTAGTGCGGAATTTTTTGCTAGCAAAGATATTGGGCAAGCACCACGTGTTGAAGGATCTATGACAATATAACTTCTGTGTGATTATGAACAAACATAACTCATTACGTTGTCTTCCTTGTCCAACGTCAATAATTTTGACATATAATAATTAATGGGGGCTCACAATGATAAAAGACGTCCAAGATAGTGTATTTGCATGTGAATCTTCTCTTCCCTTATTAATTCCTTCATGAGTTTCATCATTGACCAATGCTATGTTTGTCAGCGTTCAATAAATTCTACCACTTATACTTTTCCTTATGGGATGTCATTACTTACCATCAAATTAGCATATGATATTTTTCATTACTTACTTTTATTTGGTTGCAGCATAAAAGTAAAGAAGTAAAACTCAAACTAAACTTTAATATATAACTCTCACTCGATTACATAGATAGATCATGAAACTAACACTCGAAAATAGATCATACTAGACTTTTATTCAACTAAATCACAAAATAACTAAGGATCGAACTAAGATAGGTAAAGGTAAATAAAAGTGATGGTGATACGGTACTGGGGCATCTCCCCCAGGCTTGGCACAAGCCAAGGGGAGTGCCCATACCCATGTACTCAAGTCTCCTTTGGTGGAGAAGATGATGAAGGTCGTGGTGATGAGTTAGCCTTCTTCTTCAGCTTATATTTGAGAATAAAGTTTTCCTCCCTTAGATCCTCATTCTCTAACTCAAGCTTTAATATACTTTTGCATAATGCCACCTTTCTCTCTTGCAAAAAGCGAGAAGGGATAAATTGAACGAACCATAGGTTTGCTTCATTTAGGAAGGCTTGACTTCTTGAACTCCATATGCATGTCTCTAGGTGGAGGTAGTGGGTCTTCCTCTTCCTCAGAGCTATCATCCTTTGCTTTCTTCATGTTCGAGTCTTCCTCCTCATCCATGGTCCAACCATATTGATCCACCTATCCATAGACCTTAGGGTTTGCAATATAATTAGCAACATAGATCTCTCCCTCTGAATCTTGAGACGACATATTTTCAGACCTGACAGGAAAACAACACGAAACAAGAACATATGATTTTTCTGTTGTGCGGTGGTCAAATCGTCCGGGGGTATATATAAATATATTTTTTATCTTGGAAAACAAGAATATAGAGGGAAAACATAATCGAGAAGGTGCCCGAGGGCACCACAATCCACAAGGGTGCGCCAGAGAGGGCAGGCGCGCGCGCCCTGGTGTATGGTGATCACCTCGGTTGCCTTTGTGGTTATTTCTTATTTTTCTAATTTTTCTAATATTCCAAAACTGACAGAAAATATTTTTGCAGATTTTTCGGAGTCCGTTTACTTACCGTATCATGTACCTCCTCTTTTTCAGGATTATGGAGTGTTCTGGAAGGTTTCTTTTATGTGTTCCTCTGGTGTCTGTTAGACTTAAACACGAATTAGTAGTACATGGCATGTGTATGTGGTGGTTTGGTAGGATTCCTAGTCTAACTAGGATTAGTATTCCTGGGCAACTCGGTCATGTATGTAGCTAGGTTAGCCTAGTGTATATATGGAATAACCCCTATATTCTAACACACCATCGAGATCAATAAGTAATAAAAGGAAAACACATTCTTGACACGGGCCTACTAGCTATCCAAATAATTGAGTGCTCGTGGATAGCTAGTAGTGTTGTATCGATCAAAAGTAAAGATCGATCTGAGGTCGCGTACGTGTGTGTTGTTGTCTGGCTAGAAGTGCTAGTGCATAACTAGTACTTGTTCACGTCTAGCAAGAGATCGATTAGGGATCAGGTGCCTAGCTTTGTACTATGGTGCAACTCGGTGTAAAGCACTTCGTCGAGTTCGTCAGTGTTGCTTCGCGTCATCGTCATTCGTCATCGGTCGTATTGTCATCGCCGGAAAGTACTCGATGTCAGGAATGGGCTAACAATTGGTATCAGAGAAAGGTTGATCTTCTAGTAACGGATGATCATGTCGGACGGTGAGAAGACCAAGCAGCTGGCGGACTACTTTGGTACGGCTAAAGTAATTGCTGCTCTGGAGAGATTGGAGTATCCACGATTCAACCGTGGGAACTTCGTGGTGTGGGCGACCATGATGGAGTGGGTGCTCAAGGGCAATGAGCTCTGGGAAGCCATCGACCCCCGCGGTGACAAGTACCTGAAGGTTGGTGCCTTTTATCGGAAGGATCGCCAGGCTATCACAACCATCTGCTCGGTGATGCCAGTGGACATGCAACAACATCTAATCTCTAAAACATCAGCAAAGGAGGCGTGGGACACGCTCAAGACATTGCACCTAGGGCACTCGCGTGTGTGCGAGGCGAACTTGCAAACTTTACTGAAGAGTTACGAGAATCTGAGGATGGGAGAAGATGAGATGGTGGTTAATTTCGCTGCGATGGTGCTTCGATGGTAAACGGTATTTGCAGTCTTAGAGAAACGTTGGAGGACATCTCCGTGGTCAGGCGTTTCCTACTCGCCGCTCCATCGGGCTATATGTCGATTGTGTCAGCGATCGATCAATCCATTGATCACAAGACTCTCACTTTGGATGATCTGGTTGGTCACTTCAAGGCCCATGACGAGCGGATGAAGTTGAGTTACGGCGATGTGAAACAGGATCATCCGGTAGTGGCAAGCAATGGTTTCCAAGGAGAACAATTTCGACAAGGCGTACGGTAGAGGCAGAAAGTACCATACCATAAAGGACACCAACGAACTATCGAAGAAGCCAAAGAAGAAAAAGTTCGACAAGAGGAAGATCCGCTGCGACAACTTTAATCTGCTCGGGCACTTCAAGTCGGAGTGCAAGAATCCCCCAAAGGAGAAGGCGCTCATGGTCTAAGAAGATGATGAAAGTGACATGATGTTGATGTGTGAACTCGTGGATGACGAGGATCCAGTTCTTCAAGCGCCAGCTAAAGAAATTGCCGCACTCTGTGAAGAAAAAGTTCGCTCTCAAGGTCGTGGTTCAGAAACTCGTGTCGATGCTACGGACGCGGGGGATGATTTCGAAACTTATGTCGATGTTACGGGCATAAGTGTAACTTCGCTAGAGCGGAAGTAGCGATCGCCGTGTGCGCTTGACCATGGAGAAGCAGTCCTTGCGCTGCTCGACGAGAATGGCCCGCAGGTGGCACCAACTTAGGTGGCTAGTCGGACATGAGGAGAAAGAGCAACGCTGCAGCATGTGTTACCTCGCCGCAGTCTAATTTAGAAGGGCACAATGCATGTGCATGTGTTGTGCATGGCTTCTGATCTAAGGGACGGAGCCCACCGATGGGTTTTGGGAGCATGCAAGGAAAGCAAGATGGCCTTGTGTCTATCATAACTTCATTTGGATTAGTAGGTAGCTCCGGATGCAACCTAGTCACGGAAGCAGGTGATGTCTACTACGCAAATTTATTTTTGTAGACTCGTGTTGGGCCTCCAAGCGCAGAGTTTTGTAGGACAGTAGCAATTTTCCCTTAAGTGGATGACCTAAGGTTTATCAATCCATGGGAGGTGTAGGATGAAGATGGTCTCTCTCAAACAACCCTGCAACCAAATAATAAAAAGACTCTTGTGTCCCCAACACACCCAATACAATGGCAAATCGTATAGGTGCACTAGTTCGGGTGAAGAGATGGAGATACAAGTGAAGTAATGATAGTAGATATTGGTTTTTATAATAGTAACAATAAAAAACAGCAAGGTAGCAAGTGATAAAACAGAGCACAAACGGTATTGCAATGCTTGAAAATGAGGCCTAGGGTCCGTACTTTGACTAGTGCAATCTCCCAACAGTACTAATATAATTGGATCATATAAACAAAGTTCCTATCTAGCGGAGAACATAAGAAGGAATTTTTGTAGTTATTCTTTCCAATCAATATATCCAAGAGTTCGTACTAAAATAACACAAGTTATTCTTTCCGATCGATCTATCAAGAATTCATACTAAAATAATACCAAGTAATTCTTTCCGATCGATTTATCAAGAGTTCGTACTAAAATAACACCAAAACAAATTCATATTCATAATACTCAATCCAACACAAAGAACTTCAAAGAGTGCACCAAGATTTCTACCGGAGAAACAAAGACAAGAACGTGCATCTACCCTATGCATAGATTACCCCAATGTCACCTCGGGAATCCGCAAGTTGAGTGCCAAAACATATATCAAGTGAATGAATACGATACCCCATTGTCACCACGAGTATTCAATTGCAAGAAATATATCAAGTGTTCTCAAATCCATAAAAGTATTCAATCCGATAACAACGAAATCTCAATGGGGCAAACTCAATTCATCACAACAAGATAGAGAGGGGAAAACACCATATAATACAACTATATTAACAAAGCCCATGATACATCAAGATAGTGCATCTCAAAAACATGAGAGAGAGAGAGAAAGATTAAACACATAGCTACTATTACAAACCCTCAGCCCCGAGGGTGGACTACTCCCTCCTCATCATGGTGCCCACCGGGATGATGAAGATGGCCACCGGTGATGATTTCCCCCTCCTACGGAATGCGGAAAAGGGCTCTAGATTGGATCTCATGGACTATAGAGCCTTGCGATGGTAGAACTTGTGATCTAGATTCACCTCGAGGGTTTTCGGAATATTTGGGAATTTATAGGGCGAAGAAGGGGTACGGGAGGCCATCGAGGTGAGCCCAACCCAACTGGGCACGCCTGGAGGCCCAGGCGTGCCCTGGTGGGTTGTGCACCCTCGGAGCACCCCCCCCTAGGTGCTGCTCTGGCCCATCCTGGGTGTTCTGGTCAATAAAAAATCTCCAAAAAGTTTCGCGGTGTTTGGACTCCGTTTGATAATGATTTTCTGCGATGTAAAAAACAAGCAAAAAACAGCAACTGGCGCTTGGCACTATGTCAGTAGGTTAGTACCCAAAATGATATAAAATGATTGTAAAACATCCAAGAATGATAATATAATAGCATAGAACAATCAAAAATTATAGATATGTTGGAGACGTATCAGCAGGCTCATGTGAAAATCTTTCTACACTTGAAGAAGGCTGAGGACCATACGGTTGTTCTAGAAGGGCAGCAATCAGAATTTCGCGAAAAGTAATGAGCATAAAAAACTGCGAGCTGTGACTCCTGAATGTACAAGGAGCCATGCGAGTAATGTCATCTCCGAAGGCACGGGAGACAAGGACAACACCGCCTACACACACTACAAAAAAAACCACTTCCGTGATATATACGTGTTTGTCACAGTAAGTCACGTCTGTCATGCATGTACATCCATGACGATTTTATGACAGAATCAAGATAGTCACACATGTGCTGTAGTAGAAGTGTTCCATAACAATACCAAAATTATCATCACAGAATTGTTCACTTCCATGACGATAAATGGCTCGTCATGGAAATTCTTTCGTCAAGGGTAACCGACACGTGGCATCCACCGTAACGGGTCGTCGTTGAGCTATCAGGTCCGATTTAGGATCCGATAACCCGCTAACAGCAAGGACCAATTGGAATTTTCCACGTGTAAAATTCTCATTGCCCGAAGGAACCATGTGTCAACTCCACGTGCGGACATATGTCAACCAATCAATGGGCCAGACGCGCAAATGATACGTCGACACGTGGCACAACCCGACAGGGGCCCATTTAGGTCAAAAGGCCGGCAAGTTTGACTTGGTCAAAGATAATGGGCTGGCCCATCTAAAGCCTGCTAACGACCTGCTCGCATATAGCCCGTTCAGGCCCGATAACTCGCGGCCCATCATGGCCTTTCCTAATTTGTCCCACTAGCTTCATCTGGGCCGTCCAATATGATTCCAGCCCGTTGTGACTTTCGGCCCATGTACGGCCCATGACGTCTTCCGGCCAATATGAGGCCCTTTGTAACTCTTGGTCCATTAACGGCCCGTAGTGAAACTGGCCCATAATGAACAGTATATCGCTTCATACCCATTAGCGGCCCATTATTCCATTGGGCCGTTCCGAGCCCGTGTTATCTTTCGACCTTTTAAGGGCCCATTTATTCTTGGGCTGATTTGGAGCATTTAGTAGCTTACGGTCCGTTACTGGCCTTTTCCGCTTGTGGGCCAAATTCAGCCCATGGTTAAAGTCGGCCCATTTGTGGCTCGTTGACCCGTTTGTTCGTTTTCATAGCATCATCAAATATGACCCATTAACGACCCGTTATGCCTGTCGATGGAATTAAGCATGTTATACTCATCGGCCTCTTAAAGGCCCGTTATGGTCGGCCCATGAACGGACGGCTGCGACTCTAGCCCGTTTACGGCCCATAATGCGGTCCGTTATTGTCCCATGTTTGGCCAATCGATCTTATGGCCCGTAGAAGGCCCATTGATTCTAGGACCCGTAGAAGGCCCGTAGTAGGCCATGGTGACAACGGTCCACATGTTGGCGATAGTTATTGTGCCCTAGTTTTAAACAATAGGTTATTGCAGCCACTAGCAAACCACAGAAAATGAAGTGCACTGACTACAAGCAAATAAATAAACAAGATAACTAGGAAATTAATAAGCAAGCAACATACGCTAGGCTATTACGGCTATTACACATATTACAACCACTGGGCATCAAAGTTCGCCACCTGTGTAAATATGGGGAAGAAAGCAACATATTACATACACTGGTTGTCAAAGTTGGTGACCGGTGCAAATAAACGCCGCGGCAAAACAAGTCCAGAACTGAAACCACTTCACAAGAGCTCTAGAAACAATATCCTAGGTATCCACCATGCTGGAAGATGCTTAGCAAGCTTATTTGCTTTCTCTTGTGTGGTGCTTAAATCCTCCAGCAATTGCCGTTGTACCAGAAAGTATGCATCTGAATTCTGCATGGACTTCCTCAGTCCTTCGGCTTACTGTCGCAGCACATCTGATTGATGTATTTCAACTTGAAGTTGAGACTCAAGAAGCCGAACTAATTCAGGCGACGAGTTCGAAGAGCTTGTGCCAGCAGTAGTGGCCAATAACTCAAACACTAAATCAAGGCACGACTTTGGGGTTCTCTCACTGTCGACAAGATATTTTTATCAGCTTTCTTGGAGACCAACAGGGTTGTCTCACTATCTTGAACCTTATCTACATTACTTTCTCTACCATTGCATAATGGGGTGCTCTTCTCCAATATTCTGTCAGCATTCTACAAGAGGAACAAGCAGACACGTCACTAGTTTACCATGTCATATATTAAACTCATTTTGGTAAACCAATTCAGTTGTAAGGTGGAGAGGATAACAACATGAAACAAACATATATCTATGTAGTATGGTCACTGTAGGTTCTATATCATTCTAGTTTATGTTGCCAAATTAAGATAGAGACAGTTCAAATCATATCTGTTTAAGACAAAGCAACAAAGACAGAATATAAGTGTGGGAAACTACACATCACTAACAACACTTGTAATGTGCATGCCATGAGAACATAACTATTTATTCAATTGAAACTGAAATCAACATAGAGCAAGTTACAACAGCAAACGAGTTAAAGAAACAGGTTTAAAACATACCTGTTGTGCCATTGGAGTTTCAATTGCATCCTTCAAATTTGAAATTAGTTGGTATGAGTAAATACAGTGATGCTAGAGCAAAGGAGTATGAACCATAGCTACGGAACCTGACCTGAGAACAATTCTTCTTTTGCTTTAAGCGTTGGCTTGGGGTTAGGAGTGGTGGTCCTCGTGCTTTGGGCACTGCACTTGCCTTACTAATTGCTCGTGTTTGGGTGCTCTGTGGTGGAGACGATGATGTGTCAACTAGAACTGGGTTATTGTCTGCTATGGTTGGGGTTAGAAGGGTTGTAGGTGGTTCTCTGTCCAATTGGGTAGGGGTACAATCTGCGTGAGTCTGGGTTATGTGTGGTGGGGCTGGTTCTTGGGCAAGTACAACTGTGGTTCTATCTGCATCGACAGGTAGCACGATATTTTCCGAAGACCATGTTTTTACTCCCATAGATATACTGCCATCACCCTCTCCAATTCAAATGGCTGATAAACAACAAAAGTAATTGAATGTACATACATTGTATGATAGACAGGTGCAATGGATAGTTGGGAAGAAAACAGGGCATGAAGTAATTTACATTTATGTTGTCTAACCAAATAGGATAGCATGACACAATTTGACATATATCATAGCTAATTAAACATGATAGCATGACACAAATTCACATATATGATGGCTAACTAAACATGGTAGAATGACATACTTCAAAAAATGATGAATATGTAAAAGGATGACATGATATAACTGTACGTTGTGTCTATTAAAGTGGTTCGCATGCCATAATTCACATACATGGATAGAAACATGATGGCATGATATAATTCACGGATAGAATGACACAATTCAAAATATGAAGACTATGTAAACATGATGAGATTATCTAACTATATTATTTCTTCAGAAAATGGACTGGCATGCCATAATTCAGATACATGTTGTCTATGTAAACATCATGGCATGATATAATTCAAATATATGATTTATATACTAAGAAAGTGAGCAGAGGGCAATCGCATATATGATGTGTCAACTAAGCAGATGGCATTCAATATTGTGTATATGATGTAAAAATCAAGCATTGCAAGACAACATATGCATGATATGAGTAATATAACCCCGCCAAGTTTGAGCATACACCCCAGGGGGGAAATAGGACTGGTCATCTGTCTCTGAATCCTCCTCCGAGGAGCTATCTGTAACTAGGAAGATATCTTCTTCAGCAGGTAGCATTGTCTGCTCTGAGGACCTTGTTTTCACTCCAGATTTTTGCATCACCAATTCAAATGGCTGACGCATAGGAAGAGTAGTTGAATATACAAACATTTTCGGCAAATGGAATGCATAATACAAAAAAAGATGGCATGGTATAATTCACATATATGATGCTTGGCTATAAAACATGGCATTGCATAATTCACATATATAATGCCTTGCGACAAGATAGCATTGCATAATTCACATATACAATGTCTTGCAACAAGATGGTATTGCATAATTCACATATAGTAACTAGACACTAAATAGGTGGCATTCACCCAAAGCCTGTCTAAACAACCAAATAACATTTCAATGCAAGACACCATATGCACGATATGAGCAATATAACCCTACCAAGTTAGAGCATGCACCTAGAGGGGGCGGGTGAATAGGATTGGTCATGTATCTCTGAATCCTTCTCTGAGGAGCTATCCATAACCAGCAAGACATGCACTTCGTTAGATATCATTGTCTTCTCTGAAGACCTTATTTTCACTCCAGATTTTTCCATGACCGTGTTGAATGGCTGATGCACAGGAAGATTAATTGAATGTAATGATATTGTTAACAAATTTATTACATAATAAAAAAAGGATGGCATGATATAGTTCACATATAATATGACCGGCTAACTAGAATGGCATTGCAAAATTCACATATATGATGCCTGGCTAAACAAGATGGCATTGCATGATTCACAAATATGATATAGAAACTAAATAGATGGCATTCACACAGTACATGTCTAAACTAAGCAGATGACATATTTTATGTGTAAACAGATGGCACCATATGCATGATATGACCAACATCACCATGCCAAGTTAGAGCAAAAGACCCGAGGAGTTAAATAGGAGTGGTCTGCTCCCTCTGAATCCCCCTCTGAACAGTTATATTCCTCTTGATTACAGTCTGGAATGGAGGGAGGGGGTTGCTTTTGCACCCACCATGGAGCGACGTTTGCATGAAATTTTATTGCCACGCAAGGCTCATCTCTTTTGCTCTACATGTTCAGTACCATTGTGTACAATAACTAACATGCATAGGAATAAAACATAGTGAGATTATGTAAGGAGTCCATACTGCAGATAGACCCAAAACCAATGATAGTAGGTAGATAATAGCTTCAGTTTAAAAATACAGATAATGGCTCCTTTAATGTTTGTTTGCACCCAACATGAAACTCATAGTAGACACCAGAGATTAATCAGATAGTCGACAGATAGTATTGATTGGTGCCCCAATATGTACCGCACAACCATTTAACAACACAAGTTTGAGCATTAGTTTGGACCTGACTCGGAGTCTAATCGGTGAACAGGACGATATTGTAGCATGTCATCATGTTAAGTGATGCACAACGTAAGAAAACATGAACGAGTGTGACCTCTCTTGCGGACCCATGTAGTCCTCAAGGTCCTCTGCTCAGTTGATGATGCTAATGCGGTTGTCGTGGCTGCCGGCGACGGGGAAGAAGATCTGAGGCGGCGAAGGATAGTCTGGAGGGCGGATCCTTGTTGTGGTGAACCCTTCCGTCGTTGGAGCAGCTGAGCTCGGGTGGACCACAGCGCAGCAGGAGCAGGACAAACCACACATGGTTTTCTTTGACACATATATGTAATAGAAGTAATTCTGTAAGGGCTTGTTTGAATTGGAGGATTCTAACAATGCAGGGATAGGAAATACACAGGAATATGATAGGAATGCATGTGCAAAATAGAGAATTTAAAAACACAAGATTCCACGTGCAAAATAAAGAAGCATGGAGAAATTAAGTCAAACCACAAAAAAATGTACAGTTATAATGCTATTATGCTACTATCTCATAGTCTTGTGCTTCATGAATAGGAATTTGAAAAGGAGGCCAAGTGGATATTAAAATTCCTACGATTTTTCTATCAAGGAGACACCGAAGGAACAAATCCTACAGTTTTCCTTTGCTCCATTCCTTTGAAACAAATGCATGAATAGTAGTACTATAGAAAACTTTCCAATTCCTATGTTTTATCTTCATTATTCCTTTCAAGCACTGGTGATTCTAGTACGCAGGCTTGAACAGGGAAAAGCCTACACTCCAACAGTGTTTTTGTGCTACTTCTACTACTTTGGACCCAGGCCACTGCCCTACTAGCTAACTCAAAGGTCCATCTAGAAATACACAGCTCAAACATGCAGAAATAAATAATGATGGCTTTCAAGAGAGTCAACCACGGATAGCTATGTTGCCCGGTACCTCACTGCTTGTTATATAGGAGAAACTAATCGTATTTCACGTTACTACGTGTGCTCAATGGTCAATATATATAACATGTAGAGTAAAAAAGCGATGCAGCAAGTGTACAACCTCTTTGGCGAAGCCATGTCGATCTCCGCATCATTGGGTTGGTCGTTGAGGATGCTGCGGCTGATGTGGCAGTCGGAGGAGGGGAAGAAGATCTTAGGCGCCTGGAGATGGAGCCAATGGTACTTCTCGGCTGTGATAGAGGGTTTCGTTGTTAGAGCAGCTCCTGTGAGTTGTACGATGGAGAGGCTGAAGCAGGACAAGAAAGACAACATTAACCAGAGTGGAATTCAAATAGCATCTCCAATAGATGTTGTAAAATACATAACCACAAAGTGCTAGATGTAAAATACATCAGCCGCTCAACTCTGAACATAATTGTCGAACCCGAATTTAACTGTCGAAACTGAATTTTACTGTCGAAACTGAATTTTGCGATCGAAACTGAGTTTTACTGTCGAAACTGAATGCACTAGTAGCAGAAAAGTAGTAGTAGTAATAGCAACGCCCGGAGTAGCAGCGCGTGCGAGAGCCGGGGAAGCTATTCGTGTAGCAGCATCTCGGGTAGCAGCTGCAGGGGCTCGAGCCATCGAGCGAGAGCAGGATCTGCTGCTCATGCAGTGATGACCCACAAGTGTAGGGGATCTATCGTACTCCTTTCGATAAGTAAGAGTGTCAAACCCAACAAGGAGCGGAAGGAAATGATAGGCAGTTTTCAATAAGGTATTTTCTGCAAGCACTGAAATTATAGGTAACAAATAGTTTTGTGATAAGGTAATTGGTAGCAAGTAACAAAAGGTAAAAGTAAATAAGTTACAGCAAGGTGGCCCAATCCTTTTTGTATCAAAGGACAAGCCTGGACAAACTCTTATATAACGGAAAGCGCTCCCGAGGACACATGGGAATTATCGTCAAGCTAGTTTTCATCACGATCATCTGATTCGCGTTCCGTACTTTGATAATTTGGTATGTGGGTGGACCGGTGCTTGGGTGTTTTCCTTACTTGGACAAGCCTCCCACTTATGATTAACCTCTAATGCAAGCATCCACAACTACAAAAGAAGTATTAAGGTAAACATAACCATAGCATGAAACATATGGATCCAAATCGGCCCCTTACGAAGCAACGCGTAAACTAAGGTTTAACCTTCTGTCACTCTAGGAACCCATCATCTACTTATTACTTCCAAATGCCTTCCTCTAGTCCCAAATAATGGTGAAGTGTCATGTAGTCGATGTTCACATGACACCACTAGAGGAGAGACAACATACATCTCATCAAAATATCGAAGGAAGACCAAATTCACATGACTACTTATAGCGAGACTTCTCCCATGTCCTCGGGAACAAAAGTAACTACTCACAAGACATAATATTGTTCATGATCAGAGGGGTATTAATATGCATAATGGATCTAAACATATGATCTTCCACCAAGTAAACCAACTAGCATCAACTACAAGGACTAATCAACACTACTAGCAACCCACAGGTACCAATATGAGGTTTGAGTATAAAGATTGGATACAAGAGATGAACTAGGGTTTGAGAGGAGATGGTGCCGGTGAAGATGTTGATGAAGATAGCCCTCCCCAAGATGGGTGATTTGTTGGTGATGACAGCGGTGACAATTTCGCCCTCCCGGAGGGAAGTACACCCGGCAGAACAGCTCTGCCAGAGCCCTAGATTGGTTTCCGCCTCGGTTCCGCCTCGAGACGGCGGCGTCTGGTCCCGAAAGCCTCCTTCTGATTTTTTTTCCAGGTCAAAACACCTCATATAGGAGAAGATGGGCATCGGGGGGCCGTCGGTGGGCCCACGAGACAAGGGGCGCGCCCAGAGAGGGGGGGCGCGCCCCCCACCCTCATGGACAGCAGGTGGCCGCCCTCGTGAACTTCTTTCGCCAGATATTTTTTATATTTTCTGAAACGGAGTTCTGTGTAGTATCGGGGCTTTTGGAGTTGTGCAGAATAGGTTTCCAGAGTTTGCTCCTTTTCCAGCCCAGAATTCCAGCTGCCGGCATTCTCCCTCTTCTTGTAAACCTTGTAAAATAAGAGAGAAAAGGCATATGTATTGTGACATAATGCATAATAATAGCCCAAAATGCAATAAATATCAACATATAAGCATGACGCTAAATGGACGTATCAACTCCCCCAAGCTTAGACCTCGCTTATCCTCAAGCGAAAGCGGATATCGAAAAATATGTCCACATGTTTAGAGATAGAGGTGTCGATAAAAATAAAATATGGACATGAGGGCATCATGATCATTCTCATAACAGCAACATATATATAATGTCATATGATTCTTATGCTAAAGTAACAATTCATCCACAATATCAAGCATGAATCATAAACTTCGTTGAAAACTAACAAACTTTGATCTCGGTCATTGAAGCAATTGTAATTTATCGTAACATCGGAAAGAGTCAATATAAGAGCTTTTCAGCAAGCCTACATACTCAACTATCATATAGTCTTTCACAATTGTTCACACTCACACAATATTTATGGTTATGGAGTTTTAATCGGACATAAAGAAAGATAGGGGCTTATGGTGATTCCTCCCAACCTTTTACCTCAAGGGTAATGTCAACACTAATAGACCATGAAAACTTACATCCAAGTGGGTATATATGTCAGGATCTTTCCAACACAATGTGCTTGCCAATGGATAAAATGTAAAAAGGAAAGGTGAGGTTCACCTTGACTCTTATAAGGCAAGAATAATAGATAGGCCCTTCGCAGAGGGAAGCAGAGGTTGTCATGTGTTTATATGGTTGGATCCACAAAGTCTTAGCACAGAAGAACGTCACTTTATATTGCCACTTGTGATAAGGACCTTTATTATGCAGTCCGTCGCTTTTATTACTTCCATATCACAAGACTGTATAAAGCTAATTTCCTCCACACTAATAAATCATACATATTTTAGCGAGTTTGCAACATGACAACTTACTTGGAAGGATCTTTCTCAATCCATAGGTTGGTATGGTGGACTCTCATGGCAAAACTGGGTTTAAGGATGTATGGAAGCACAAGTAGTATCTCTACTTAGTAGGAGGAGTTTTCGCTAGCATGAGGGGGAAAGGCAAGCTCAACATGTTGGATAATCCATGACAATACACTTTATTTCGGATATAGGAAAACATAACCCAGTATGTTGTCTTCCTTGTCCAACATCAACTCTTTAGCATGTAATACTTTAATGAGTGCTCACAATCATAAAAGATGTCCAAGATAGTATATTTGTATGTGAAGCCTCTCTTCTTTTATTACTTCCTATTAATTGCAACGATGACCAAACCTTTAATTGTCAACTCCCAACAACTTTTCTTTATCATACTCTTATATGTGAAGGCATTACCTCCCATAAGATCAATATGATCTCTTTGATACTCTTTCTGTTTTCTTTCTATTTATCATGACCCAAGTGAGGAAATCAAGCCCTTGAATCAACACTAATCTTTATTATATAGCTCACGGACTCGATTACAAAGGGTAAAGATCATAAGGCAAAAGCTCACAACTAGATCATGCTAACTTTATTCTACTAGATCGAGATACTACCAAAAGGATCGAACTAAGAAAAACGGTAAAGATAGGAGTGATGGTGATACGATACCCGAGTTACTCCCCCAAGCTTGGCAGTTGCCAAGGGGAGTGCCCATGCCCATATGATTATGTCTCCTTCTTTGGGGGTGGTGATGACGGAGTTGAAAGTAGTGACACCGGATCATCATATATCGAGCGTAGGAGATCCTCCAGCTTGCGGATAATACCTTTGAGTGCAACTATATATTCCTTCAACGAAATATTTTCACTTGTGAGATGCTTGTTTCGAATTTAAGCTAACTCAATCATCCTGAAAGCTTCAATTTCAGTTGAGGTAAAGAGGTTGGGAAGAGGTTGATGGATGTCTTCTTCTCCCAATGCCGGAGCCGGAGCTTCCACCTCCTTCTTGATCTTCCTCTCCTTGTGGGTCTCCTCGGGTCCTTCCCTCTTCAGATCTATCTTCATTAGCCAAGCATTGTTGCCTTCGTTGTTGGGGGAGAGAGACAACATGGTGCCTGGCTTCGCAAACCCTCCAGAAAACAGCTCGAAACAAGAACAGAGGATTTTTGCATGATACGGAGGTCAAAACCTTCGGGAGTATATATAATAATTTTTTATCGGCCAAAAGGAGTAACATACAACAAATCGGAGTCCGGGAGGCACACGAGCTGCCCACAAGGCAGGGGGCGCGCCCTCCACCCTCGTGGACGGCTCGTGTCTCTTCCGGACTGCTACTTATTTTTCTATTTTTCTAAATATTCCAAAACGGAGAAAATTGCCTTTAGAACTGTTTTGGAGTCGGTTTACTTACCATATCACATACCTCTTCCTTTTCGGAGGCTGAATCATTTTGGAAAGTGTCCCTTATGTATTCCTCCGGGGTTACGGTTTCAATAACATTGGTTTCAACATTTATAGGATTACCTAAGATATAATGTTTGATTCTTTGATCGTTCAGCACCTTCGGATTTGTGCCTTCGAAGTTGTTGATCTTTATGGCACCGGAACGATAGACTTCCTCGATAACGTAAGGTCCTTCCCACTTAGAGAGAAGCTTTCCTGCAAAAAATCTTAAACGAGAGTTGTATAGCAAGACATAATCACCTACGCTAAACTCACGCTTTTGTATCCTTTTGTCATGCAATCTTTTAACTTTTTCTTTAAACAGCTTGGCAATCTCATAGGCCTGGGTTCTCCATTCATCAAGACAGCTAATGTCAAATAACCTCTTCTCACCGGCAAGCTTGAAATCGTAATTGAGCTATTTAATAGCCCAATATGCCTTATGTTCTAGCTCAAGAGGTAAGTGACAAGCTTTTCCATAAACCATCTTATATGGAGACATACCCATAGGATTTTTGTATGTAGTTCTATAGGCCCATAATGCATCATCGAGTTTTGTCGTGGAATTAACACGGCAGATGTCCGGTTTAACGGACTTAGTTGAGGAACCATCGCACGGGTTAGCTTGAAGGGGTTAAAAGCACGCAAAGGACACAGAGGTTTTATACTAGTTTGGCCCCTTCGAGGAAGGTAAAAGCCTACGTCTAGTTTGGTGTGGTATTGCTTGGCCATCGATGAACAGGGAGCGAATCGCTTGCCTGTCTCTCGAGCTGTTGTTTCTTGTCCTTGAACCGTCGCCATGTCGTCCCTTTATATAGAGGTGACACCCGGTCCGGTTTACAGAGTCCCGAGGCCGGCTCATATTTGTGTCCGCCTCGGTCTCTGCTCTTTCTTCCTTGTCTCTCAAGTTACATGACCAGGCGGTTTACAAACCGTAATTCTATACATGGGCCCTAAACCTTCATGGGCCGTAATCTCTACTGGGTTTTACAATTACACAATTATATCATCATAATCCGGTTAATACTAGCCGGTTTATACCTACTAGTAATATCCCTGACATTAGGCCCCCAGAATGATTTGAACTTGTTCACATTAGTCTTCCCAGTCTTGCATGACCTTCTTTCTTGTGTCTTCTCAGTTTTGTAAACCGGCGATGACGTCATCCTTGGAAATCACTTATTTCAATCATGACATCACTTCCGCATTTAACGCGCGCAGCTGTTTGTTACTTTTGTTTAAAGGCAATCCCGAGAATCGAGGCGATAGGGTATCTTTATCCAATCTCTCACTTCCACAAATCCCGCGCCTGCCGTTTCGTCTCTCCCCCTTTATAAATACCACCGCATCTCTTCTCCATCTCCTTCCGCTCGTCTTCTTCCTCTGTCGCCCGAGCTCAAGCTTCCGTCGTCGTCCGTCAAGCTCGCCGTCGCCAGCATGTCCGGCCGCTGCATCACCCTGAACGCGACCAGATAACTCTGCCGCCGCTTTCTGCTGCCTCAGGTATTCTTTCTCCCTTGCTGTAGATCTGTAGCCTTTAGGGTTCTTCCCACGCCTCCGCCATTGGACCTAGAAAAAGCTTCATCTATTCGCCCTAGACGTCATGCTCGTAGTGGTTTCAACCTTTAGATTTGTCTTCGAAACTTGCTTCCGCTCCGCTGCTTTATACTTAGATTTTGGCATTAGATTCAACCTTTAGATTTGTCCGCTCTGTATAAGACCCCTGTAATTCTTTCTGTAATAGACCTCCATAATTTTTCTCTTTTTCTTACCACTCAGATCTGTTTTACCTTAGCTTTCTGTAGAAACTTGTTTCTTCATCCTTGTAGATCTGTAATATACTCGCCGGTTTAGTCAGTCATATATTGCTTCTGTAATGCACCGACAATGAACACGACGATTTAGCTCCTCTCTTTTGTTTATCATGAACCGGCAGGAGCGTGTTTCCTGCTTACTTCCGGGTTAGCAATGTCATTAGTCCCTTGTCTAAACCGTCGTTGTGATTTTGCATATGTGTTCCGGTTTATGCCTCTGTGCTTGAATAATCCGGATTTTATACTTTACCCTTTCCGCACTTTCCCTCTGCTACTATGTCTGCCAAACAGTTTGTTTCCTGCGACTGGGTCCCTTCCATCATCACGGAAGAAGACTTAGTTAACGATGCTGCCGTTGGCACTCTGGGTCCTCAAGCAGACTTAAAATGGCGGGCCCTAGGAAATGAATGTCCCCCTAATCCCAGAGAAGGGGAAGTTATTGTCTTCTTTGACCACATGGCCCGAGGTTTTTCTCCTCCCGGTTCAAAATTCTTCCGGGACGTACTTGCCGCTTTTCAACTTCACCCTCAGGACATAGGTCCAAACTCCATTTCAAACATTTGTGATTTTCAAGTTTTCTTAGAGGTGTATCTGAAGAGGAGCCATCAGTCGACTTGTTCCGGGATTTTTTCCATTTGAACCAGCGAACTGAGTTTACTGGCGGTCCTCATCAAGAATTGAGCGGAGTCAGCATTCAGAAGAGAAGAGACGCAGTCTTTCCTCATGCCGCTCTCCATACACACCCCAAGGATTGGAACAAGTCTTGGTTTTATTGCCTCGACACATCACCTGAAGGAGAGAACCCACTGCCGGGTTATCGCGAACATCGCCTTCCTGAAGATCAGCCTCTGCCGCAGTGTCTCAGCTCTTCAGAACGGCCCCGGTTCGCTTCTCAACTCGCCAAGCTCAAGACCTTTATGGCCAATGGATTAACCGGAATTGATTTTATGCGCTGCTGGCTTACCTGGAGTATCCTCCCTCTGAGCCCGCGCTCCAGTCTGATGTGTAAGTATTCCGGAAAGCCGGATGATCCTCAGCGGTTTTCCAAGATAACACTTTCTGAATCGGATGTCATTGAATCTGCCAAGAAGATGCTCAACGTCTCTTTGGAAGAATCTAGCCAAACCGGATTGGCTCCATACTATAAGAAGAACAAGCTGCCTGCAGTAAGTCTTATTCTCTTATGTTTACTTTTAATCCGTCCATTTAAACCGTTTTCCAATTATCTCTCATCTTTTGAACAGGCCGACGATCCTTTCTGGAAAAGGAAACCTCAGGATAAGACAGGCAAACAGCCGCGCCGGAAGACCCTCGTAGCCAAGAAGAGAAAGGTGGCTGCAGGCTCCGGTTCTCACGCTGAAGAGGATGATCCGGATTCTGAGGTATGAATCAAACCTGACATGCTTCATTATTCTTTTATCCCGGTTCATGTTAATAGTGTCTTTTTCACAGGATTTGGCTGAAGGGGATAAAGCGGCAGAAACTGAGGTAATCACTCTTTCAGATTCAGAAACACCTCCACCAAAGATTCTTCGGGTAGTCCGAAAATATCAGTTTTCTCATCCTTATGCTCAACTGGACCCCAATTTTCTTTTGAAGAAACAGCAACATGAAGCTCGCCGGGCTACACGCCATAGTGGCCTTTTGGTTGAGTCCTCTGGAATATCTCTTACTCCGGCTCGGAGGCGCCGCTCTAAGGTTATACTTTCTCCAACTCTTCTTCATCCCAAGGCCGGGCTTATACGCAAACCACTTAAACCGTCTGATCCTAATTATCAGGAGACCCCTTTATCATTTTCTGGCGAATCAATTGCCACACAGGTCCCAGCCCTGAAACTGTTCCTGGTAAGTCTTTCACCTTATCCGGTTTATGATTGTATTTGCTTCTGTGACTCTGATTTATTTTCTAATTCCTTTCAGCAAGCCTAAGCCTAGCAAAAAGGCCAAGGCCAGCAAAACAGCTACTGAAACTGCCACTGACGATCCGGCCGTTGATCCGGATACAACCATCCCTCCGGAACGTGAGCCTACAATTCCGCTTGAAGATCCTGCTCCCATGGATCACACTTATGCCACTGCTCCTGAGAATCCCAACACTGAAAATGTCCATGAACCGGCGAGTCCTGCCCGGGCCAACCCTCCTCGGACTAGCCTGGCTCCCGCTAGTCCGGTTCACACTGCTACTCCACCACCGGCAGCTGCTCCTTCTCCGGATGTTCAAATAACCGGTACAGCTTACACCGCTCCTGCTGAGCCCACTGTTTTAGCTAAGCATACAGCTAAAGCGGAGAAACTCCATCAAGAAAAGGGCAAATGGAGCACAGAGTTGTCTAGTTTCACCGAGCTGAGTGCCCAGGAGCTCTATTCCGGGTATTTGAACCGGCTTCATACTGGTCGAGATTATGAAGCGGGCTTAATCAACATGATGAAGGAAAAATACGAGGTATCTCCCTTGCCTTTTGTTTCTGCCTTTGTTGTGTTTCTGTCTATATCATGGTAGCCCCCAAGTTCCGGTTTAGCTATATTTATAAGGTGAACCGGTACTTCCAATTCGAGCAAATGATCTTACATTAGCCCCCAAGTGCCAGGGGCATAATTCGGTTTATGTGCCTGGGACTTGTCTGAATCTTTCCTTTGATGTTTCAACTATCCATTAGCCCCCAAGTGTCAAGTAGACAACTTGTTTATGTGCTTCAGACTTGTTTTGAATTGCCACTCTTTGATACTTCAATAGCCCATTAGCCCCCAAGTGTCAAGTGGATAACTTGGTTATGTGCTTGAGACTTTGTCTGAACTTATGTTACTTATTCCACTTGAATTTCCTTGCAGGTTGATTTAACCCGGAGGGCTGAAGAAATCACTGAACTCCGGAACAGACTGGCTGAAACTGAATCTGCTGCTGCTAAGGCCAAAAAAGAATTGGCGCTGAGCTTAACTACTGCTGAAGAACTGAAGAAATATTTTGAAGAAGAGCGGACAACCTTTGAAGTGCAAAAGAACGCGCTGGAGAAAAGAGCAAAGGATGCTGAGGAAGCACTTAATCCGGTGACAGAAGAACTGACTGGTTTAAAGCGGCAAATGGAACTGATGACTTCTGCCGTCTTCGGTAAGTACTTAATCTGTACGCATGATGTATTCCTTGCAATCTGTATTCTGGTCCGGTTTAACTGCAATGATCATATGTAGGGCGCAGCGTAACCCATCTTGGGGATGATTTACGGAAGAAGCTTAAGGTGTCTTATACTCTGGTCGAGCAGCTGTATTCTGGCGCTCAAAGGATTATAAGTGCAACGTCTTTCAATAAACCGGCCCCCACCACTATCCAAGGCACACTAGAAAAACTTTCTGTCTTGCCAGCACGCTTGGAGGAAGTGAAGAAGTCTGCTGCCCGAGCCGGTTCTCTCGTAGCGCTCACCAGAGCCAAAGCATGGGTTCCAGATTTTGATCCGGAAGAAGCCTTAAACGGGTATCCCAGCACTAAAGAAGACGGATCAGCTTTCACTGCCAAAGATCTTCACGCTTTGACTAAGGAGATGCGTCCTCTTGCAAGCAAGCTTTCTGCCGAATCAGACTTGACCAGGTATCATCCGGGGTACGATTTACAGAACGAGCGGGTGGATTGGCCGGTTTATGATACCGTAAATCTAATCCCACCAGTGCGCCCCCATACTTTCGCCCCAGATATTGATCCGTCTGAACTTATTACGGAAGAGGTGTACTTCCGCGCTTTAACGAAAATCGATTGGTGCGTCCCTGACTTTCAGCCGCTTCAAGAAGACGAAGAAGCTCCGGAGCAGGTCGATCCTCAACCGTCCCAGCAAGAGGAAGCATAGGCCAAACAGTTTATCTTTATAGCTTTGGTTTTTATTTTGCCGGAACAAACTTTAATCCGTTCGGGGCCTGCTGTGCCTTTGTAATAGGATAGCTTTGAACTATTGTCCGTCTTGATCCGGATGTCCCAACTTTGCTTTGGTATCTGCCAACTTGAATCCTTTGTCTGATATATTTTGATTTGCATACTATATGTTTCTGCATAGAGAACACTTAAAAGATGTCCTAGCGGTTTATCGCCGGGCCGATTAAATGGCTCAAACAAAAATGTCAAACAAGTGTCTATTTATACCAGAAATAACTTCATACCTGACTTAAGTATGCTTGATATTTTTAATCCGGCAAACATTCTTGTTTCTGAGGAAGCCCTTGGCCCCGTTGGGGCATATCCAATTATTCCGTGTTTAGAAGATAAACCAGTTTAAATAATGTTGGAGCTCTGCATCTAGACTTTGAAGATATGTGGTCAACTTTGGAGTTGTCCCACTCCGGATCAAAGAACCATAAAACACAAATACGAAAAATATAAGTTTGCAAATAAAACCATGTAGTCGAGGCTTTTTGCGAGCTGCCAGGCTCCAAATCAAACTTCTGATTTGAATTCGATCGGTAAACCGGACCATAGGGGCTAAGCTAGGATTCGAATACGATCCTGCCCCCTACTGGCCTTAAAAATTTAGCCAAGCAATGGATTCGAATACGATCCATTGAGCTTCTGATTCGAATACGATCAGACGAACCGGACCATAGGGGCTAAGCTAGGATTCGGATACGATCCTGCCCCCTACTGGCCATTTAATTTTAGCCAAGCAGTGGATTCGAATACGATCCACTGAGCTTATGATTCGAATACGATCATACAAACCGGACCATAGGGGCTAAGCTAGGATTCGAATACGATCCTGCCCCCTACTGGCCATTGCCATGTTCTCTTTGGTTCGAATATGACCTATGTTTGAA
>LR738712.1:127490592-127509491 GCA_902687465.1 Secale cereale
ATACGATCCTGCCCCCTACTGGCCATTTAATTTTAGCCAAGCAGTGGATTCGAATACGATCCACTGAGCTTATGATTCGAATACGATCATACAAACCGGACCATAGGGGCTAAGCTAGGATTCGAATACGATCCTGCCCCCTACTGGCCATTGCCATGTTCTCTTTGGTTCGAATATGACCTATGTTTGAACATAATGGCTATGCTCTCTTTGGTTCGAATACGACCTATGTTTGAGCAGAATGGGTATGTTCTCTTTGGTTCGAATACGACCTATGTTTGAACAGGAAGCCCTTTAGTGATCGCAGCTCCAGAATCCATATACAGTAATTGTCCTGCACAACCAGATAGACTGATCAAAGTATTTTATTTTCTTTTTAAAATATGACTTATAATAAGAGATGGTATAGGCTGTAGATGGTTATCACCATAAGACACTAATATTAGAAAAAAGGTTGATCCCCCAGTTTACCGAGGGTGCCGGTTTATTCATTAATCATAATATATACATAGGATACAGTAGAGCTCATGGCTCAGGTATAGTAGGGCCGCAAGAGGGCGATGTTCCACGGCCTCTTTGTCTCTTCCTCCGATATCCGTGAGTCCTTGTGTTCTCGAACGTCTACCAGGTAATATGAACCGTTGTGCAGATTCTTGCTGACCACAAAGGGTCCTTCCCAAGGCGGGGATAGCTTGTGCATATCTGTTTGATCTTGGATGAGCCGGAGTACCAAATCTCCCTCCTGGAACATCCTGGTCTTGATCCGGCGACTGTGATATCTGCGCAAGTCCTGTTGATAAATTGCAAACCGTGCTGCTGCTATATCACGTTCTTCATCCAGCCGGTCCAAACTGTCCTGTCTTGCCTGCTCATTGGCCGCTTCAACATAATCCGTCACCCGTGGCGAATCATGACGGATATCACTTGGAAGGACCGCTTCAGCACCATACACCATAAAAAAATGTGTATAACCTGTGGACCGGTTCGGTGTAGTATTGATGCTCCAAAGGACAGAAGGTAACTCCTCAACCCAGCACCCTGGTGTTCTTTGCAGGGGAGTCATAAGCCGGGGCTTGATACCTCGCAAAATCTCCTGATTTGCTCTTTCAGCTTGACCATTGGATTGAGGGTGAGCTACAGAAGATACATCTAGACGGATATGCTCGCGTTGACAAAACTCTTCCATCTCTCCCTTAGATAAATTGGTGCCATTGTCTGTGATGATGTTGTGTGGAAAGCCAAACCGGAAAAATTACCTTTTTGATAAATTTAACTGTTGTTGCCGCATCACACTTGCTCACACGCTCTGCCTCAATCCACTTTGTAAATTTATCCACAGCAACCAGCAATGAGTTTTTTGATCCTGTGATCGTTTGAAAGGCCCAACCATATCAAGCCCCCAAGTTGCAAACGGCCAAGTAATCGGTATCATCCGGAGCTCCTGTGCCGGAACAAGAGCCCGTCGTGAAAGTTTCTGACAAGCATCGCACTTCCGGACTAGATCCGCTGCATCAGCATGGGCTGTCAGCCAATAGAACCCATGTCGAAAAGCTTTAGCCACCAAGGATTTTGAACCGGCATGATGACCACAATCCCCTTCATGGATCTCACGCAGAATATCACAACCTTCCTCAGATGACACACACCGCTGGAACGCTCCGGAAACACTGCGATGCTGAAGTTCTCCGTTTGCAATTGTCATAGACTTGGAATGCCGAATTATCTGTCTTGCTTTGATGTCTTCATCCGGCAGCTCTCCCCGGCTTAAATACGCCAAATACGGCAACGTCCAATCCGGAATAACATGAAGTGCTGCAACGAGCTGTGCCTCCGGACCAGGAACATCCAGGTCTTCCTCCGATGGTACTTGAACTGAAGGACTGTGCAGTTCATCCAAAAAGGTATTCGGTGGTACCGGTTTACGTTGAGAACCCAGCCAGCTCAGAGCATCGGCCGCTTCATTCCTTCGCCGGTCTATGTGATCCACTTGATACCCTTTGAAACATCCTGCGACTGCTTCAACTTCTCGTCTGTAAGCTGCCATGAGAGGGTCTCTTGAATCCCACTTGTCGGATACTTGCTGTGCCACTAAATCTGAATCGCCAAAACACTTGACCCGGCTCAAGTTCATTTCCTTGGCCATCCGTAATCCATGAAGCAATGCTTCATACTCTGCTGCATTATTAGTACAAGGAAACAACAAACGGAGGACATAACAAAACTTGTCCCCTCGTGGGGAGGTTAAAACAACTCCAGCCCCTGAGCCTTCCAATTGCCTCGAACCATCAAAGTGAATCGTCCAGTATGTAAGATCCGGCTTCTCCTCTGGTGTTTGTAGTTCTGTCCAATCATTAATGAAATCCACCAATACTTGAGACTTCATAGCGGTGCGTGGCACATATTTCAACCCGTGTGGGCTAAGCTCAATGGCCCACTTCGCCACTCTGCCAGTAGCTTCCCTATTCTGGATTATATCCCCCAATGGTGTTGAACTAACAACAGTTATTGGGTGGCCCTGGAAATAATGTTTCAACTTCCGGTTTGCCATGAACACACCATATACCAGCTTCTGCCAATGCGGGTACCTTTGCTTGGATTCAATGAGAACTTCACTGACATAATAGACTGGACGTTGAACCGGGTATTCCTTCCCTGCCTCCTTGCGCTCAACCACAATTGCCATGCTAACTGCCCGTGCATTTGCGGCGACATATAACAATAATGGTTCATTATCAACAGGGGCAGCAAGGACCGATGGTTCGGCTAACTGCCACTTCAAATCCTCAAACGCAGCGTTTGCCTCATTACTCCATATAAACCGGTCAGTCTTTTTCAGCATCTGATACAGCGGGATTGCCGTCTCCCCCAGACCTCTGATGAACCGGCTCAATGTTGTGATCCGGCCAGTGATCCGCTGAACATCATTGATGCAAACCGTTTTAGTCAAAGATGTGATCGCCTTGATCTTCTCCGGATTGGCTTCTATTCCTCTGTTTGACACCAAAAATCCAAGGAGCTTACCCCCGGAACACCGAAAGCACACTTCTCCGGATTGAGCATCATTTTATAGGCCCGAAGGTTATCAAAGGTCTCCTTGAGGTCCTCTATCAGCGTCTCCTCCTTCCTTGACTTCACCACAATATCATCCACATAAGCATGAACATTCCTCCCTATCTGCCCCTTAAGACAATTATGTACACAACGCTGGTAGGTTGCTTGGGCACTCTTGAGCCCAAAGGGCGTAGACACATAGCAAAAAGAACCAAAAGGGGTTATGAAGGACGTCTTCTCCTGATCTTTAACTGCCATCTTGATCTGGTGATATCCTGAGTATGGATCCAAAAAACTTAGCCGCTCGCATCCTGCTGTGGCATCAATGATCTGATCAATACGAGGAAGAGCGAAAGGATCGGTCGGACAGGCTTTGTTTAAATCTATGTAATCTACACACATTCTCCACTTTCCATTTTTCTTTAACACCAGCACCAGATTAGCCAACCACTCCGGGTGAAAAACTTCAACTATGAACCCTGCGGCCAAAAGCCTGGCCACTTCTTCTCCTATAGCCTTGCGCCTTTCTTCGTTGAAGCGGCGCAGATACTGCTTGACCGGTTTAAACTTCGGATCAATGTTAACACTGTGCTCAGCGAGTTCCCTCGGAATACCTAGCATGTCAGAAGGTTTCCATGCAAAAATATCTCGGTTCTCACGGATGAACTCGATGAGCGCGCTTTCCTATTTAGGATCAAGGTTAGCACTGATAGTGAACTGCTTGGATGAATCGCCTGGCACAAAATCAACTTGCTTGGTCTCCTCCGCAGACTTAAACTTCAATGCCGGATCATGCTCTGTAGTTGGCTTCTTCAACGGGGACATATCTGTCGGATCAACATTGTCCTTATAAAACTTCAACTCTTCTGTAGCGCATACTGCTTCCGCATAAGCAGCGTCCCCTTCTTCACACTCTAATGCAATCTTATGACTTCCATGAACCGTGATGGTTCCTTTGTGACCCGGCATCTTGAGCTGTAGATAAACATAACACGGCCTGGCCATAAACTTGGCATAAACCGATCTTCCAAACAGAGCATGATATGGGCTCCGGATCTTGACAACTTCAAAGGTTATCATCTCTGACCTGGAATCCTGTTCATCTCCAAAGGTAACTTCCAGGTCAATTTTCCCAACTGGGTAAGCTGATTTGCCTGGCACGACTCCATGAAACACCGTGTTTGACTGTCTTAGCTTCTTATCTGTCAGCCCCATGCGACGGAAAGTCTCATAATATAAGATATTGATGCTACTGCCGCCGTCCATAAGAACCTTGGTGAATTTATAGCCACCCACCTGTGGTGCTACCACTAAGGCCAACTGGCCCGGATTATCAACCCGCGGCGGGTCATCCTCTCTGCTCCACACGATAGGTTGCTCCGACCAGCGCAGGAACTGTGGAGTCGCCGGTTCAACCGCGTGGACCGCCCGCTTTAAGATTTTCTGATCCCGTTTACACAAACTCGTAGTGAACACATGATACTGCCCACTACTCAGCTCCTTCGGATTACTCTGATATCCGGATTGTTGTTGCTGCTGCTGACGCTGCTGATTGCCTTGGTTATTGTGATTACCCTGGCCCTGTTGTTGGTTATTTTGGTTATTGTAACCACCCTGACCATGCTGCTGATTGCCCGGGTTATTATAACCGCCCTGACCATATTGATTATTACCTTGGTTATTATAACCACTGTTATTACTGCGATATCCTGATCCGGAGCCATTCCCCTGGTGACCCGGACCGTAAAACCCGGGGCCTGATCCGCCGCCCGGTGGCCTGTTGTTAGATTTGAACCGGCTCATGGCTTCCATCATGGCCTTGCATTCTCCTATGGTGTGTTTAGCTGGATGTTCCCTTGATCCATGTTTCGGGCAAGGCTCATTCAACTCTTGCTCCCAGCTAACGGGCCCTCCGCCGGTTTGTAGAGGCGGTTTACCCTTGTTGCGCTGAAAGCCCCCTTGAACTTGGGTATTGGCCACGAAATCAGAGCCGCCCTCTGCCTTTCGTTTGCCTAAGAAGCTTGTACCGACCGGACTAGCCTGCGCCGGTTTACCAGACTTATTTGCCTTTCCAGATTTATCTCCATCCGCTTCTTGATACTTAGTGCTGTCGGAGTCCCCGTACTTTACCAGAGCGCTCATGAGAGTTCCCATGTCATTACAATCCCGTTTGAGCCGTCCCAGCTTTAACTTCAGAGACTCAAACCGGCAATTGTTTTCCAGTGTTACTATCACCGTACTAGGGCTGATACCGTTCGAAGAGTGCAAGATTTCTGATACTCACCGTACTCATGCCCTTGTAGGCTCTTGCTCCCCTTTTATCCAGGCCGCTAAGTCCACCACTGACATTGGCTGCTTGCACGTGTCCTTGAAATTTTTGATAAACTGGCGGCGTAATTCACCCCATGATCCGATGGAGTTAGGCGGTAAGCCCTTTAACCAGGTCCGGGTTGTACCCTCAAGCATCATGGTAAAGTACTTCACACAAGCCGCTTCATCCACATCCAGCATCTCCATAGCCATCTCATAACTCTCAATCCAAGCTTCTGGAGCCAAATCTGCTGTGTAATTAGGCACTTTACGTGGACCTTTGAAATCTTTGGGCAACTTCACGCTCCGTAGAGCGGGGATAAGGCACTGCACCCCAAAGGAACTCGTCATGCCTCCTGTCTTTGCTGTGGTTGTGTGAACCGGCGTCATTTGGCGGACCTCCTCGCGAGCCGCAGATCTAACCCGGTCTTGTGCCCCCTGAGCTTGTGCCTCTGCACCCGCCGAATTATCTTTTCTGTGATGGTGTCGCCTCCGTTCACTACTGGATACCTCTGGTTCCTCCCAATGCCTAGTATAACTCCGGCTATGGCGGGGAGTTGAATGAAGCCTCTCCCTTCTATAAGAATATGCTTGCTGCTGTGTTAATGTTGTGTTGAGCAGATCCTTGACCCTACGTGCCTCCATTGCCACGGGGGATGTCCCCTCAATGGGTAAAGCGGCCAGGCGTGATGCGGCAGCAACAATGTTATCCGAAGGATTTGAGTAATGACCCGGAGGGGTAGGGAAGTGAGGCCCAGACATAATCCGCCGATCCTGCTCCACAGTGGGCTGCTGAACCGGCTCGCCCCTCGCTGGGGCTGCCCTCCGGTTTACCGCCGGATCATTTCTGGCTCCTGCTCCGGGTGTTCTGAAAAGATTCGTCGCCTCGTAAACCGACGGTAGACGAGACTGGTACCTTCGATTTCTTACTCCTTGCGTAGAGGCATGTTCCATCCTCAGCTGAAAAGCTTGGTCATCCAGCTCTGCCTGCCTCATCGCTATCACAGCCTTCTGTGCTTTCAGATCCTCTTTCGCTTGATCGATCTGGCCCTTCAACTGAAGTAGTTATGCATCGTGTTGCGCCTTGTCTGCTGGAGCCACTTCTGCTACGGCCCGGGTTGTGAACTCCTCAATCAAGGCGGATAGAGCGTCAGAGGGCGAGAGTGCCTGCCCGCTCCCCCCTGCACCAGCTTCTGCTATGATCGCCCCGTTCACCAAGGACTGTGGCGTAGGTTGTGAACCGGCCATAAAGACAACCACTCGGTTTGGCAGATCAAAGGGGTCCGGAATACTGTCTCCATCGGACACACCCTCAGATCGGCCGTCCCGCAACTGATACAAGGACTCAGTCTCTCCGGATGAAGATTCATTGTCGGAATAGATAATTGTCTCGCCCCCGGAATCCGATCCGTCCTCGGCTTGAACCCCGTGAATTGCTTCGACGAAAACACGCTTCATGGCTGGTTGAATCCGGGCCGATCTCACACGCTGAGCCGGCTCGACGATGTTGGGGAAGATGTCCGGCCCAGGTCCCGGCTCACCAATTTTGCCGATGAAGATGTGGATGCCACCAAAGGGAACCCGGTACCCGTATTCGATTGAATCGGCCTCCAGGCCCCAGCCTGCGTCGTCGATGTAGATCCGGCCGCGGCGACTCTTGGTCATCCGGCCGACCGCGTAGCCCCTGAGCCCTTCAAAGCTGCCCTTCAAGAACTCGAAACCAACGTGCGGAGGCCCCACGGTGGGCGCCAACTGTCGTGGAATTAACACGGCAGATGTCCGGTTTAACGGACTTAGTTGAGGAACCATCGCACGGGTTAGCTTCAAGGGGTTAAAAGCACGCAAAGGACACAAAGGTTTTATACTAGTTCGGCCCCTTCAAGGAAGATAAAAGCTTACATCTAGTTTGGTGTGGTATTGCTTGGGCGTCGATGAACAGGGAGCGAATCGCTTGCCTGTCTCTCGAGCTGTTGTTTCTTGTCCTTGAACCGTCGCCAGGTCGTCCCTTTATATAGAGGTGACACCCGGTCCGGTTTACAGAGTCCCGAGGCTGGCTCATATTTGTGTCCGCCTCGGTCTCTGCTCTTTCCTCCTTGTCTCTCAAGTTACATGACCAGGCAGTTTACAAACCGTAATTCTATACATGGGCCCTAAACCTTCATGGGCCGTAATCTCTACTGGGTTTTACAATTACACAATTATATCATCATAATCCGGTTTATACTAGCCGGTTTATACCTGCTAGTAATATCCCTGACAAGTTTCTTGGACCAATTCTTCCTAGACCTATTTACTGTCTTTTGCAAAATCAATTTCAACTCTCTATTACTTAGTTCTACTTGACCACTAGTCTGTGGGTGATAAGGGGATGCAATTATATGGTTGAGATCATACTTTGCAAGCATCTTACGGAAAGCACCATGAATAAAGTGTGAACCACCATCAGTCATTAGATATCTAGGGACTCCAAACCTCGGGAAAATAACTTCTTTAAGCATCTTAATAGAGGTGTTATGATCAACACTACTAGTTGGAATAGCCTCTACCCACTTAGTACGTAATCAATAGCAACTAAAATATGTGTGTACCCATTAGAGGCAGGAAACAGTCCCATATAATCGAAGCCCCAAACATCAAATGGTTCAATAACAAGTGAATAATTCATAGGAATTTCTTCATGTCTACTGATATTACCAATTCTTTGACATTCATCACAAGATAAGACAAACTTACGGGCATCCTTGAAGAGAGTAGGCAAATAAAAACCGGATTGCAATACCTTGTGTGCATTTCTATCTCCCGCATGGTGTCCTCCATAAGCTTCGGAGTGGGACTTGCGTAGGATATGTTCTTGTTCATGCTCAGGTACACAAATTCTAATAATACCATCTACTCCTTCTTTATAAAGATGTGGGTCGTCCCAGAATTAATGTCTCAAATCATAGAAGAACTTTTTCTTTTGCTGGTATGTGAAGCTAGGAGGTATAAACTTAGCAACAATATAATTAGCATAATCAGCATACCATGGAGCAGTACGAGAAGTATGTATGATAGCTAATTGTTCATCAGGGAAGCTATCATCAATAGGTTGTGGGTCATCAAGTATATTATCTAACCTAGAAAAGTTATCTACAACGGGGTTCTCAGCTCCCGTTCTATAGATAATATGCAAGTCAATTTTTTGCAGCAAGAGAACCCATCTAATAAGTCTAGGTTTAGCATCTTTCTTTTCCATAAGGTATTTGATAGCAGCATGATCAGTGTGAATAGTTACTTTAGAATCAACAATATAGGGTCTAAACTTATCACAAGCAAATGCAACTGCTAAAAATTCTTTCTCAGTAGTAGCGTAGTTTTTCTAGGCACTATCTTGAGTTTTACTAGCATACTGGATGACATTCAATTTCTTATCAACTCTTTGCCCTAGAACAGCGCCTACAGCATAATCGCTAGCATCACACATAATCTCAAAGGGTAAATTCCAGTCAGGATGCTGGACAATAGGTGCAGAGATCAATGCTTTCTTAAGTATTTCAAATGCTTCTAGACAAGCATCATCAAAGACAAAAGGAATATCTTTTTGTAAGAGATTAGTTAGAGGCCTGGAGATTTTGGAGAAGTCCTTTATGAACCTCCTATAAAACCCGGCATGACCAAGGAAACTTCGTATACCTTTAATGTCCTTGGGGCATGGCATCTTTTCAATAGCATCCACTTTAGCTTTGTCAACTTCAATACCACTTTCAGAAATTTTATGTCCAAAGACAATGCCTTCATTAACCATAAAGTGGCACTTATCCCAATTCAAGACAAGATTAGTGTCTTCACATCTCTGCAAAACTCGATCAAGGTTGCTTAAGCAATCATCAAAAGAAGTTCCGTAAACGGAGAAATCATCCATGAACACCTCGACAATCTTTTCACAAAAATCAGAGAATATAGCCATCATGCATCTTTGAAAGGTAGCACGTGCATTACATAAACCAAAAGGCATACGTCTATAAGCAAAGGTACCAAAAGGACAAGTAAAAGTGGTCTTTTCTTGATCCCCCTTTGACAAAGGTATTTGAGAGAAACCAGAATAACCATCTAGAAAGCAAAAATGAGTATGCTTGGATAACCTTTCTAGCATTTAATCAATAAAAGGCAAGGGGTAATGATCTTTCTTAGTAGCTTTATTTAACTTACGAAAATCGATTACCATCCTATAACCTGTAACTATTCTTTGCGGGATCAATTCATCTTTATCATTAGGAATGACAGTCATACCTCCCTTCTTAGGGACACAATGGACAGGACTTACCCACTGGCTATCAGCAACTGGATAGATAATACCTGCCTCTAGAAGCTATAGTATTTCCTTCCTTACCACTTCTTTCATCTTAGGATCTAACCATCGCTGATGATCAATAACCGGTTTAGCATTTTCTTCCAATTTTATCTTGTGTTGGCATAAGGTGGGACTAATGCCTTTAAGATCATCCAGTGTATATCCAATAGCAGCACGGTGCTTCTTCAGAGTTTTCAATAGTTTTTCTTCTTCCTGCTCTGAAAGGTTAGCACTAATAATAACATGATATATCTTGTTTTCATCATGATAAACATACTTAAGATTGTCAGGTAAAGGTTTAAGTTCAAACACAGGATCACCCTTGGGTGGAGGAGGATCCCCTAGGATATCAACATGCAAGTTGTTTTGCAATACAGGTCCCTGATTAAAGAATATTTCGTCTATTTCCCTTCTCTCATTCATATGCATATCGTTTTCATGGTCTAGCAAGTATTGTTCTAAAGGATCATTAGGAGGCACAACAATAGAAGCAAGACCAACAGTTTCATCCTTACTAGGTCGTTCTTTATCAAGGGGATGTCTACGGAATTTAGGAAAGTTAAAATCATGAGACGTATCCCCTAAACCAACAGTAAAAATATCTTTCACGCAGTCTATCTTAGCATTAACAGTATTCAAGAAGGGTCTACCTAATATAATGGGACAAAATTCATCTTGTGTGGAACTAAGAACAAGAAAATCAGCAGGGTATTTAACCTTCCCACACAAGACTTCAACATCTCTAACAATCCCAACTGGTGAAATAGTGTCTCTATTAGTTAGCTTAATAGTAACATAAATCCACTACTAGGAAAAGGCCTACTAATGGCGCACCTAATTTGGCCATTAATGGCGCATTAGTGGTGCGCCATTACTAGCACGCCATTACCTGAGGTGCGCCATTAGTATCTGGTATACTAATGGCGCATCGCAAATGCACCATTAGTATAAACAATAGTGCGCCATTAGTATGCCTCCCAGGGGCCATGTGTACCCAGGTGCTTTGGCATACTAATGGCGCACTCCAGCAGGATGCGCCACTAGTAATGTCCGCATAGTAATGGCGCACTGGCTGGTGATGCGCCATTAGTATCCTTTGGCATACTATTGGCGCACTGTGTTGTGATGCGCCATTAGTATGAATATAAGGTTTTTTTAATATTATTTTTCTGTTTTTTTGCACAGACTACAAAATGTATAATTGCACATAATATAGACAGCACACATCAACAACAAATTCATCGAATACAATAGAAGATTAGTCTCTGAATACAATTCATCATATTAGTCTCCGAATACAATTCATCATATTAGTCTCCGAATTGAAAAAACCGAACAAAGATAGAACAATATATTACAAGTCTCGAGACCGCGAGTAGCGAGTTTGTCTTCACATTACAAGTCGATATCGATCATCTAAACTACCATCACATAGAAGAGAGCTGCGGTCATCAAGATGAGCATCATCACGATGAAACTCGTCTTCATCCGGTTCCTCCAACGCTCCCTCCCCTCTCCCGCTAGATAGCGGGCGTATCTAGATTCGGCCTCGGCCCTAGTGGTGTACCCTTTGTAACTTTTACCGCTGAATCGGTGAACCTGTCTCCGACACTCCTCCCAGTCGTCGTAGACTCCGGGAACCTTACCCTTGTACACGACATACGACGGCATCGCTATATATGCACTAGCCAAACGAAATGTTAGTACCAATTCACAGACAATTCATAAGCAATATATAAGTATGCAACAGAACGATCGAAAGAGAAAAGCAAGACATTAATAGCATCGATTACATCTAAATTGAACGACTCTCGAAACTAAAGAGACATACTACAAGTTCATTAAAGTTTAATTACAACATGAGCCAATCGATGTTTCAGAACTAGACACAGCATCACTGCTTTCGACTCGACTCAAGGGACCGGAGCATGGATGAAGCCGCCGTCTATCGTGGGAGTCATGAAATCACGGGCGTTGTCAGCCTGCATTTGTAGCATTGTGTCGATGTCACTGTTCGACGGTTGATTTCTGAGGTAGAACTGCCCCGAGGTACGAAGGACATCTTGATGTATGATTTCCGCAAACTCCGACTGGATGCGAAAGAATTCTTGTCTGATGTCCGTGTCCTGGATTGCCGACACGTTCGCGGCCCAATCTTTGAGTTTACTCGGTAGCAGAAGTTGATGATGGTCCCGTACGATCGCCCGCATGTGATGGATGGCGTAGTAGGCACCCTTCTGACCGCCAGGCGGCTGCTTGACGCAGCAGAACATCGTATTGTGGGAGAACACGTGCTTGCCGTACTTACGAATAGGCCTGGTGAAGGTGCCTCCAGATTTGGCGTAACCGGGGAGAACATCATCAAGAACCTTCTTGACATTTGTGTAGTCTACTTTCGACTGACGGTCCGGGTCGAAATACGTGGCCATGGAATATTTGGGGCTTAGGAGGATGAGCGTGCACTGTGTGTCACTGCAGAAAACACGGAATGTTAAAAGAAGAACGATCGAAATCTAAGAATTCATATGTTACGGGGCGGTTGAGGCGGATGACTTACTCGGGAAAGTAAGGCACGAGGAAGTTATCCTTATCTCGGTTTGCCAGAATGACGCCTTCGAGGTAAGAACTCGCGACTTGCCGGTCCCCAGCGCTGCCCAAGATCTTAGCACGCATGTAGAAGGGGTCGACTATCACGATGTCCGGGGTCTTGTCGCGAATTATGCGCATCTCCATACTCAGCGAAAATAGCCGAACGAAGGTGTAGTGCAGCGGAAGAAGGTTCAACATAGCGTGGATGTCATCAAACCGCAGGACGATCGTACCCCCGATGGAGTTATCCACAAAGCCCTTGCCCTCTGGCACCTTGGCCGCGAAAACCGGGTATGCCACATCCTTCTCTCAGAGACGCCGCTTCTCCAAAGAAAGAACACTGTCATGCAGACTCCGCATAGCACCGGTTGCAGCATCGAGCATATTTGTCGGTAGCATCGGCCTACCCGCCACATGCACCCTCCTCATTACATCCTCAGGTGAAGGTGGCCCGTCCTGAGCACGGATCGTACTCGGTGCCGGCTGGCTCGCACCCTTGTTAGTTTTTCTTTTGCGTGCCTTCTTCTTCTCCTGAATTGGCACCGAGTTCTGCTCAGAGACCGCCTTCTTGAGTGTGTTGGGGCTGATAATATTTCGCACCTCGCCTATCTGAGGCTCGGTGAAGTCGGTAGCTAGAGGCGTCTCCTGAGAGCTGAACGGCAGACGACGCCTGTTGCAACTTGGCTTCTCCGCGGTACCAGCTAGATCGCGCACGTCTTTTGTTGGGTTGGGTTCTTGAGAAGGAGGCCCCATGAAGTCGCCACCGTACCCATGATCAGCAAAGTACTGATCGACGTTGGCAAATGTATCGTCGTCGTCATCGTTCTGTTCCTGTGCCATATGCATGTTTCGATCCAGTGGCATAGGGATTTCCGGCACCGTTGCGGCGGTCTTGCCATGGGGACGACTTGGCGCCGGCACGACTGGCGGTGTTGTCTTTGGGGTGGTGTCCCCCGCCCCCAAACGAATCTGGCTCTTCGGCCAAAGTAGGGGCCAGCTCAGGCAGGCGTTGAGGGTCATCACGTCATCATCGTTGGCCCCGGCGGGTCGAATCGGAGGTAACACCTCGTCGCAGCCTGGCAGCACCCGAACCAGTTGAACCCTAAACAAGTTGGGTGGCATCTGGGTACCGTGGACCAAGGGGTTGCCCGGTTGAACAATTTTGCCCTTGGCGACATCGACCAACTCGTTGTTCACGAAGTGCAGGAGAGTGCACGGAACGTCGGTGGCGCCCTGCGAAAACATGTAGGGCGTCAGGGATGCCAAGTCAAAGGCAAGGAGATGAAGTCCTCGGCCGAGAGAGGCCTAATTAGTTACCATGATGATGGCGTTGAGCTCGGCTAATGTCGAGGCACCGCCAACGGCGGGTGTGCAGTTGACGGAGGGGCCGCTTGCTGCAGAGGTGCGGGCCGGCGTACACCCGGGTGCATTAAGCTCCCGTGCCGGCGTCGGAGACACCAATGCCGCCTCCGCCGGAGACACCAATGGCCCCGCCATCGCGTTCTGCGAGTTGCTGGCCGTGAAGCTGGGAATCGGGGGCGGCCCCTGTTGGCCACCCGCAATCCACGCCTGCAACCCCTCGATCAAGCTAGGCACAATGGCGGTGATCGTCGCTCCGAGCTGTTGTTGCACTTGCTCTTGGACAATCTCCGGAATCCGCACCACCTGTGTCTTGAGTTCTTGAACCTCGCGCGCCTGGCTTTCCGAGCTGGTCTTTTTCTCCTTTCGCCCACCAGCGTTATAGTATGACGACCATTTTGTTGACAAGCCTTTGGCGGCCACACGACCAGCTGACGTCGGCTTCTCGAGCTTATCCTTGTTCTTCATTACATTCAACGCCCTATTTAGAGTCATGTCCCAAGGGCTGCTCTTAGTCGACCCCGCGCTACTGCTTTCAGTCGCCTGTGGAAGGAATGTGAATCATTTAGAAATTTGGCTTCATTAATTAGAATGCAACCATATGGAGCTAATTACGCGGGGGTGTATTCCTTACCAGAACAGCCTCAAGCGCCCTGGTCTTCGGATCCGTGGTAAGCTCCTTTGTTTTTGTGTCCTTCTTGTACCGGGCCCTGACAAAGTTCCTGGTCTGCTTGTCACCGTATTTATCGAAGAGGGGCGGTAGGCCTTGCTCGGCACGGTCCGCCTCCTCCTTGTCCCATATAGGCTCCGCCACTCTGTAACCGCCGGGACCGAGTGTGTGTTCCCCTAAGTTGAGCTCCCGCATTTCTTTCCCCCACTGACTTGATTCGGAGTGTGCGGTGCTCGAGCAATTGATCTTGAAGTCGTTGTAGTCATCTTCGGTGATCGAAGGATTTTTCTCCTTGATCTTCTCATAACTCTCACCTTTCTCGACCATTCTCTTCACATTGGTTTTCCAAGTAGACAGGGCCTTGCTCATCCTCGTGAGGGCAGCACTGTTCACTTTATTCCCTTTGAGGCTTGTGTTATCAAATTGAGCGGGGAACTTGTATCATTCGTGCAGCTTCGTGAAGAGGAGGTTGCGCAAATTCCCTCGGTCAGGATGCCTCAGGTTCTCGGTGTTGATCGAGACGGTGCTCCGGAGAATGCACCCGAGCTGAAGCGAGTACCCCTTGACTATTCGTTCGGGCGCCGTTGGATTCCTGTCAGAGTCCACTTCAGTAACTTCCTCCTTGAGGGTGCGGAGCATGGTCGGGCGCCGGTCCTTCCGTTGCCTCTTCGGTTGGCTGCCATCTGTGCGTGCGCCGCCATCATCAGTGGTGGCTTCCTCGGCGGCACCATCAGTGGTGGCATCAGTGGGGTCATCCTCGGCGGTACCATCAGCGGTGTCAGGATCGGTGGGGAAGGCGGCGTCCTCATACAAGTGGGGTTGTTCCTCCATCTCCTGGGACAGCTCCCAGAATGCCTTCCCGCCCGAACCGCCGCCCTCATCGTTGTTGGCCATGTTTCTATCTAAATAGGAACAAAGTTTGGTCAAAAAGTTGGTTATTGTCAAGGAACAAGATCATGGTCTCATCATTTAGGGTTTGTCGACACCGAGGCATCCTAAAAGCTAAGCTTTTATAATTGAGGGTTTTTCGACGCCGAGGCACCCTAAAAGCCTAAGCTTTCATCATTTCGGTTTTTATCGACACCGAGGCACCCTAAAAGCCAAGGTTTCATAATTTCTGGTTTGTCGACACCGAGGCATCCTAAAAGCTAAGCTAGGAAGGAGAATTCTAAGTTGGGCCTAATCACTTGGCTCTAATGCCGCCTATGGTTTAATGCAGCTAGAATAAAGGGGCACTTGATCCTACTCAATTAACTACTAAGATACCCCGGCCCATGCATTAGTCACAAGTACCCCATATGTCCTATTTTTAGCAAAGTCATGCTAAAATTCACGGAAAATTTCAGCATGACCTTTGCTGAAAATAGGACATATGGAGTACCCGAATTTGCCGGAACGGAAGTTAATCGACATTCCAGCAAACTCAAGGGCCTCTCGGGGTACCTGCAAAACTACCACGACACGAATGTCGGAGACAAAACCCAGCAAACTAGCAAAGTTACTGACGTGTTTACAGAAAATGTTTTCTGTAAAAGATGATCATCATCTTTACAAGTCTTTCTCAATGTGATCACAAGTAATTCAGAGGCATCACAAGTAATTCAGAGCATCACAAGGCATTAGTAGTTCAGTACATGAACAAGTTTTACCAAGCACATCAATATGTACATGTATTTCATTGTGGAGTGATATACAGTATGTTACAGCAAAGAAACTGCTTAATCCACATGCCTCAGCTTATCAACAGTCATTACTTGTCAAATACAGAAGAAGGAACAATTTATTTGTGACATAGTTACAAATGATGACAGAATAAAGCTGCGTACTATAGACCCAAAGTGGTCGAAACCCTTCCCCGGACCCTGCGCAAGCGGGAGCTACGTGCACCGGGCTGCCCTTTTTAATGTGTTGGGACAAGAAAATAGTTTCAGCCAAAACCATTTGAATCTGTGCTCTCCCATCTACAACTTGTTATTTTGGCTTTATTTTTTTATTACATTTCAATTTCCCTTATTCCTATCCTGAGCAAGTGTATGCATCAACTGCGAATGTTTTCATATGATCAATCTATGTCAAATTTCATCCTGAACATCCCAAGAAAATTTCCAAGATGGGCAGATTGCAATTGTTCAGTTCAGGTTGAAACAACAAAAAATATAAGATTGCAACCCTAGACAGATTGAGCAGTCAGCATCATCTGATATATCCCCCTTTGAACATTCTAAAGAAAATGAACTTTGAAGAATTACCGAGCTAGGCTAGGGCACTGACCAGGCAGTTTCTGAACATTTTCTGGTCCACTAAGAAATATCATTCTATATTTTACCTCAAAGAATGCGTTCGTTTATTCTTCTATAAAGAATAGTATTAGTATCTCAGTAAAATTAGTACAAATGCACCTACTTCAGGTCCGCATAGAACCTACTGTAACAGTTGGTTTAGCTCTATTATTCTATCCTCCAACCAAACAAAATTGCAAGATATGTTCCCATTTCTCCATAGATGAATACCCTTTTACATATAGCACTAATGGTATAGATAAGAGTAGTTTCAGAAACCAATCGCTCATATTTTGACTTTGAAAGATACTAGGTCCACTTAAAAGGCCTTCATCATAGGAGAAAAACTGAAAGATGAAAACCAATCGCTCATAGATGAATATAAGTGAAGCTCTATTATAAAACTATGGCTTGCTGCTCTACAAGACTACAAGGTCTGATGAAAATTTTCCCTTGCATCACAGAGCAAGTATTTTTGCAACTTGGACAAGACACAGGAGATGCCATGTAGCATTAGCACTTGCCAAATTTTAGTTTGTTGTAAGAGAAGTGTAGAGCACAGAAAGATGTACTTAATAATCTGCTGCTGTGATAATTGTTCTTTGACATATTGCAGTTTTGACAACCTGAACTAACTACATGTCTACATGCTTAGCATTCCTTGGTTACTTAGGCTTAGTCCGTGGACTTTATGCAGTGACGGACTTTATTTCAGTCAACTATGCACATGTTTCTACTCTGTTATTGTTCTGAATTAGATGGATGATGTTTGGGCGCTTATTTGGTTTCTCATGTTGCTGGGTACTTACCTGTTTTACATGTGCATTGAGCTGCTGAATATCGGGCTGAAGATAGGACAATGTGATAGGACAATGAATTGTGATAGGACAATGAATAACAACAATAACAATTATTTAGCGAATAGCAGTCTCAAGGTGTTCCCGTGACATGTGATTGCTGTATATGGAGTCATAATATACTCATGGATATTAAGATTAATAATATACAGCAGGAAGTGTTTTTTCAGCATGGCAGTTACTTGGTTATTCATGAATTCGTAAGTGTTTATCACAAACTCTCCCTGAAATACTGATGCAGCTCCCTATGAAAATTTGCATCTATCATGTAGAATCAACAGGAATCACACTCTTATTCCAAGGTTCACATGTTGTATGAGCAGATGAGCTCGCCAATAAAGCCAGACGCTTGACAGTATCACCAACTCCTCCCATCAACGCAAAATTGTGCATACAGCAGAGTTGAACATGCATCCAGAGTGTAGTGCCAATTGAGTTTGCTCTTGGTAGGGATTAGGGAAATCAATTCGAGAAAACACCAGAGATAAACACAGGTCCTGCCATACTAACTGACCCTAGAAGCCTCACAGAGCAAGATCAATCACGCAAATTTTACCCTAGAAGCCTCACAGAGCAAGATCATTCACACAGAGATCCAATCTGATGGAAGCTAACGACCAGCGGAACGGGCCACGCACCTGGGGGAGGCCGGGGCGTCGGGGGCATGGGCGTCGAGGCCGGGGCGTCGGGGGCGCGGGTGGCGGCGGCGTAGCTCCGAGCGTCCGGGGCGTCGGGGGCGCGGGCGTCGAGGCTGGGGCGTCGGGGGCGCGGGCGGCGGCGGCGTAGCTCCGGGCGTCGAGGCCGGGGCGTCGGGGGCGAGGGCGTCGGCGGGTGCGGCCGGAGAGAGAGCCGTCGGTGGGTGAGGGAGAGAGAGGCGTCGGGGAGAGGGGGGAGATCTGGCGAGAGGGAGAGAAAGGAGGGTGCGGCCGGCCCCATAAGTATGGGAGGATTACTAATGGCGCACCGCAGCTATGTGCGCCATCAGTATGTAGACTCTAATGGCGCACCGCCCCCATGTGCGCCATTAGTATTGTGTTCTACTCACTAGCCCGATAGAAAGCTATATATTTCACCTAACCCACAACCTAACAGAACCCCCACACTAGCCCGACTGGTCAGCACTTTGCACACCCACCAGGAGGTCCTGGGTTCGATTCCCAGCCTCCCCAATTTTTATTTTTTTGCTTTTAAAAAATGTTGTTTGACACTTATTTGTGTTTAAATATGTTCAAACTTGTTTAAATCATAACAGTAATATTTTTTTATAAAAAATTAATATTTTTAAAAAAAATATCCTCAAATTTGTTATTTTAAAATATTTATGAATATGAAAAAATATCATCAAATTTATTATTTTGAATATATCATGGGTCGGCGACGGCAGTTGAGTAGGGGAATCGAGGGTGCAGGGGGTCGGCGGCGGCGGCCGGTGGACCGGGGGGTGCTCGGCGGCG
>LR738712.1:127509561-127618835 GCA_902687465.1 Secale cereale
GGTTGAGTAGGGTAATCGAGGGTGCGGGGGGTCGGCGGCGGCGGTTGAGTAGGGGAATCGAGGGTGCGTGGGGTCGGCGGCGGCGGCCGGTGGACCGGGGGGTGCTCGGCGGCGAGGGGGACCGGATCTGGCGAGGTGGGATAGCGATCGAGATGGAGGGGGTCGAGATCGAGTGTCCATGAAATTTAAAAATATTCATGAGAGTTCAAAAAGTGCCCATGAAATACAATCGAGAAATGAAGGGTACGATTTAAATACAATCGATCTTAGCTAGCTATCTGTTCACAATCTTCTTGCCCTTTGTTTTCGCAAATGGAGTTCTTCTGTGGAACGGACGTCCTTTAGGTAGGGTGGTCCTGCTTGTTCTTGTGGTGGAAGCTGCTACTTCATCATCGTCGTCATGTTCGATCCTCGGGTCGCCGTACTTGTCGAAGTCTTGCTCATTGGCTACTCCATCCATTTCGATGATCTTCCTTTTGCCTCTCCTCACGACAACACGACTGGGCTTTGACGGATCGGTAATGAAGAAGCATTGGTCAACTTGGGAAGCCAGTACCCATGGCTCATTTTTCGCGGTGACGTTTGCGCCCGCGGTCTTGGATTTGGCTTCGGGTATAACCATGGTGGTGAAATACCGGTCTTCTTTTAGGACGCTCTTGGCCCATCTGACACGAAACATCGGGACCTTCTCTCCAGCGTAGCTCAGCTCCCAGATCTCCTCGATCCTTCCGTAGTATCTGTCCTTGTCATTACCGGTGTAGGATTCCATCGTTACCCCGGAGTTCTGATAACCATCGCTCTTCATGTCCTTGGCCTCGGTGTAGAATGTATAGCCGTTGATATCGTATGCCTCATAGGTCATCAGGTTGTGCTCGGTGCCCTGTGACAAGGCGAATATGAGTTGTTCTTCCGCGGAAGAATCATCATGTAAAGGGTACGACAAAAGCTTCTGCTTGAACCAACGCGTGAAACATGAGTTGTGCTCTTTGATTATATCTCCGTCGGTCCTCTGTTGCCCTCGGTCATTGTACATCTTCTCAATAAAGGTTTTGTGCTGAACCACCCAAGGATCGACCACGTCTATGTGTTGTAGCGCGACTAGGTTTGCTCTTTCAAAGTTGGCGAGTCGACCCTCGAAGTCGACATGCATTTCGCGGCGACCCTCACGGTGACCCCATCCAGCGAGCCTGCCGAGGTGCCTGTTGACGGGCAGACCAACGGGGTTCTCGATGCCTAGATAATTCCTGCAGTAGGAGATGCACTCTTCGGTCAGAAAGCCCCTGGCTATGCTTCCCTCTCGACGTGACATGTTGCGAACGTATCCTTTGATGACACCATTCATCCTTTCGAATGGCATCATGCTGTGCAGGAACGTCGGCCCGAGTTGGATGATATCGTCCACGATATGGACCAGCAGATGCACCATAACGTCGAAGAATGCGGGCGGGAAGTACATCTCAAGCTCGCATAGTATCACCACGATCTCTTCCTGTAGCCGTCTGAGTTGCCTCACGCCAACAGACTTCCGAGAGATGACGTCGAAAAAGTTGCATAGGCCAAATAGGGTTTCACGGACGTGCGCGTCCATGATACCACGGATTGCAACTGGAAGTATCTGCGTCATCAGCACGTGACAGTCGTGAGACTTCATCCCGCTGAACTTCAGCTTCGCCCAGTCTAGGTATCTGCTTATCTTCCCCGCGTAACCGTAAGGAAGTTGTACTCCTACGAGGCAGGTGAAAAACTGCTCGATCTCCTCCTGACTAAGAGTGAAGCACGTGGGAGGGTAGTCATTTCCGGTCTTCTTGGCCTTTTTGCCTTTGCGACGACTTTCCGTGTCCTGCTTCGCCTCATCATCATCATCATCATCATCATCATGATCATCATATATAGCGTGAAGCTCCTGCCTGATGCCCATTGATTTCAAGTCTGCCCTTGCTTTCGGCCCATCTTTGGTCCTCTCTGGCATGTTGAGCAGGGTACCAAGCAGACTCTCGCACACGTTCTTCGTGATATGCATTACATCAAGGTTGTGAGGCACACGGTGGATCTTCCAGTACGGCAAGTCCCAGAAAACAGACCTCGTTTTCCATACCTTCAGCAGTGGCTCTGGCGCCTTTCGCTTCTTTCCCGGCTCTGGCGCCTTTTGCTTCTTTCCCGGCAGTGGGCAATCTTTCCAATTTTTCAACAGCTCGTCTATTTCCTCGCCGCTCCTCGTACGCGGGCGTCCTCGGGGTTCGGTTTCACCATCGAACAGATCCTTGCGTTTTCTCCACAGGTCATCGTCGCGAAGCCACCTTCGATGTCCCATGAACACGGTTTTCGAAGACCCGGGATATCTATCTAGCTGGCGATACGTTGTGTCATCCATGCACCTGACGCATCCGGAAAATCCGTGGACCACCTGCCCCACGACATATCCGTAACCGAGATAGTCGTGCACCGTCGTGAGCAGCGCGGCTCTCATAGGGAAATATTCTTTCTTTGCGGCGTCCCACGTATTGGCTGGCGTTTTCCACAACGTGTCTAGCTCCTCTTTCAGTAGCCCCAGATACAGATTGATGTCGTTCCCTGGTTGTTTCGGTCCTTCAATTAGCATACTCATGTGAATGTACTTCCTCTTCATGCACAACCAGGGGGGAAGGTTGTACATCCACACAAACACATGCCAGGTGCTATGTGTGCTTCTCTGGCTGCCAAACAGATTGACTCCATCGGTGCTCGCGCACAGCACGATGTTCCTTGGATCGTTCCCAAATTCTAGGTCTTCGAAGTTAAACGCTTGCCACTGGCTCACATCCTTCGGGTGACTCAGCATCTTGTCTTTTTTATCTATCTCCGGATCATTTGCGTCATCTTCTCGCTTCTTCTCCTCCCTATCCGCGTGCCAAGACAGGAGCTTTGCTACCTTAGGGTCCGCGAAATACCGCTGCAGACGAGGAGTGATCGGAAAGTACCACACCACTTTTCGAGGAGCTTTCTTCCTCTTCTTGTATCGAGTGACGCCGCACACCGGACATATGGTAGACTCCGCGTGCTCGTCCCGATAAATGATGCAATTGTTCATGCACACATGGTATTTCTGTCACACCCTGCATTTTGTAACATGATATTTGTATCTTTGAAGCATGAAAATTTGGACCTGCAAAATTTTTTAGCATCATTTGGCTTTTATTTGGAATTGAGTTTTCTTCGTTTGCTTTTTCATGTGCTCATTAAAGTCAACTATGATCTCTTGTAGATTTCATCTCCATACCCAAAACTTCTGCCCAATGATCATGCCAAGTGTTATATGACAGAATAGTATTTTCTTACAAAATTAATTTGGCCAAAAGGTATTTTATAAATTTAGTTTTTCAAAAACCCCTGAATTGAGGTTTGCACTGCAAGTACTTGATTTAGGGTGAGAAAATTATTTCAAAAGGTTTATTTGAGACCTAGTAGTCATAGGACTCCCAGAAACCACAAAGGTATAATTTTAAAAGTTATTTTTCTATTTTATTTAAAAGCTTTTTCTTAAGGCCAGAAATGGTCTTTAATAGGGAAAAATTATTTAACTGTTTCAAAAATATTTGCCAAAATTCAGAGAGACTCATAGGACATATATTGTCCATATATAAGAGTTTCAACACTTGGTCATGTTCAAAATAATGGGCTAAACCCTCTAAAACCCTTTCTGGATATTTCAAGCTTTTGAAATATTTACAAAGGAAACTTTCTCCAAAAATTCCAGGGAAATTCTATCATGTCATATATGACATATTTGATGATCTTGCCAAGTCCCATGCCTTGGGAAGCAAGAAAACATCCTCAAACCCCTTCATAACCATTCTGTCCATATTTGGAGTTTGAGCAACTTTACATTGCCAAACTTGTCCAAATGCTCTCAAACTTGGTGCACATGCTAGAATGACCTAATAAGGCATCTAGACCAAATGGCACAAGATTTGGAATAGAGTAACTTGATCAGATCACCTCAAAACCCTTTCTGTTCAAATGCAAATTTGAACAACTTTACATTGCCAACTTTTTATCTGGAGCTTCAAACTTTGTGGGCATGATCAATACCCCAAATGATGATGCTACACCGAGTGGTGCATCAAGGGGAGATGATTAGCTTGACTCAATCAAGATGAAACTGTTTCTGTTGATTTCTAGGGTTCACCAAAGTTACATTGGCTAGTTTCTCCAAATGAGCCCAAATTTGGTGAAGCACCCTATTTTCTCATGTCTTTCAACCCTGTCAAGTGCCATGTCAAGTGGAATTCATTTACTTGACCAAACACTGATCAAACACCTTCTGCAGAATTGCTAAAACCCTCAACTTGATCACTTTTTCTTTTCTCCATGGCCTCAACTTCTTACCACAGGCTCATTGAGTTACCAGCTACCTCCAGTAACTCCCCCAGCACCCCAGCTCCATGATTGAAGGGTGAAACCTCTGTTTTACCTTGCTGGACAGCCAGCTTTCACCATTTCACCAGCCCTCTCCCTCTCTCTCAGCATCTCCAGGGCATCCAAGGCCTCAGGCCCTTTCTTTACTCCTCCCACAACATGCTAGACACTACTGGACATGTTGGGTTTGACCAGAACGGCGAGAGCGCGGCGATGCCAGCCATACGCGCGCTCTGGAGCGCGCAACAGTGCAGACCAGCACTGTAGCTTCGGCCAATCAACCTCCCCCGACAGCCTCGGACCTCCCCCTCGCGCCAGTCGAGGCCCCTCGATGTCCGCGACCTCCTCGGTGCTGTCCCCCCTCCTCCTGCGCCCTCCAGTGGCCGTCGTCGCACGCGCGCTGGCCGCCCGCGGCGGCCACTCTTCTGCCTCACATGCGCGCGCTCCTCTGACGCTCCCCCGCTCCTCTTTTCCCCTTAGCTGGACGTGGAGCTAGTCCACGAACCTCCCCGGCGTGATCCCAGGCTCCAGAACCCTCCCTAGCCTCGCCTGCAACCTCGCGGCGCACGGGTCCACGGTGGACCACGGGCGCGGCTATATAAGGCCCTCCCGAGCCTCTCCAACGGCACCACAAGCCTCACTCCACTCCTCTGAGCCCCCCAGCACCTCCAGTTCCACCCAAGGACGTCCCAGTGCTCGGGATCGACCAGAGCGCCGCCGCGTCGGGCCGCCGGCGATCTCGAGGTACGGGCCTCCCCTGCCTCTCCTTCCACCCGTTTCGGAACCCCCTCGCCTCACTGATCATTTCCCCCCTGTTTCCCCTCTCTGTGGCAGCCGGAAACAGCCGCAGCCACCACCCTCCGACGAGCTTCCACCGTCCCACCTCGCCGCCGGTGAACCAGGCCTCCCCGCCGTGCCGCACTACCACCACTGCAACCGCGACACGACGCTGGTCACGTTCCTGCCCTCCGTTACCGTCGCCGTGGCCGGAATCTTCGCCGGTGAGCTCGCCGCCGCCGTGGCCGTGGGGTTAGAGATGACAGGCGGGCCCCGCCTGTCATCCCCCCACCTCTCTCCCCCTCCACTGTGCCGCTGACCCACGGGCCCCGCCCGTCAGGTTTGAAAACCTGACGTGCGCGCGCAGGCTCCCGTGCGGCCGGGCTGATCCATCTGGGCCGTGCACTGTGGCCTCCTCTGGCCCAGTGCACAGGACCCTTTTTCATTTTCTTTTCTGTTGATGTTTTAAACATTTATACAGAAAAGAATATTGATCCAAATTAATTATTTCCAACTCCTAAAATCTTGTAATATTCCAACCTATTTAATGGTACTACTTTCATTCAAATCCATGAAACTTTGCTGTACTGTTCAAATTTAAATTCAAATTTGGGCAGTAATACTCCTGTTCTAAAATCAATATATCCTATTCTGTAACTCCAAAACTCCAACTAAGATTTTTTTCCCATCTTAGAAATCCCTCTAGTATTTTACAAAAATGAGTTGACATTTTTCTGAGCACTTTGATTTTTCTGTATTGTTTGTATTCTTATTTTCCCGTGGTTATTATGCGACGTATAGATCCCTTATTTGACGAAGTTGCTGTGGAAGAAGAAGGAGAAGGATTTGAAGACTTTGAAGACCAAGCCAATCCAGGCAAGCAGCCCTTTGATCATGATACACTTGTTCTTCGGAACCCGTTTGTTTCCGATGCATGATGATTAGGGTTACGATGGTAACCTAGTTGATTCCACCATATGATGCATGCCATGATCTTGATCTTGCTATGTGCTAGATGACTTGCATATGCTTAGTGGTTATGGATAGTGATGCATGTGTGACATGAACCTTCATGGTTGAAGTCTTTGCATAAAACCCCGTCGGGTGCCATTTATGCCCGAGGGAGATGATGATGATGAGTTGGGTGACCACTTGATGACGAAGTGGTGTGCCAAGGCAAGTGTGTGTGTTTTTCAAACGGATTGGTTTAAGTTGCGACCGTTATTCCAACCATACATGTGCAACCACACTACCCCTTATGGGACGGGGCTTTATTGATTACTTAGGTCGATACTAGCATGGTGCCCGCATTACTAGTGACGGGAAGACTTGAGGTCTTTCCCGGGACGGGGTCGTGCTTGATAGACGACCATGACTGTTTTCACAGGGCACCGGACACACCGTTGGTCCCTTCGGGTATGTGTGACATTGAAATTAGGGCAAGTCCCGTGATCTATTGTTTGTACCCGAAGGCCGTGTGCCAACGAGTGGACTCTATGTTAGTGTCGTCTAAGGAAAGGTAATGACCGGGTGCTTACCCCAGGTACTTGAGGTACCGCGGGTCGTGGATGACACAGAAGTTCCCCGGATCTTGTGGGTAAAGTGTACAACCTTTGCAGAGTGTCAAACTATTCGAATAGCCGTGTCCACGGTCATGGACAGTTGGGTAACCGCTCTTGGGCTACGTCCAAATGTTTGTGAAACCATGCGTGTGTATGAGTCAAGGTGGTGACTTGACTCGATGAGATGAATCATATTCATGTTGATACCGGTAACCTGTCTTCGAGGTTACGTGAGGTTATTGATGCATAAACTTGATGGTAGAATATTTGTTCTAGCCTTGCTAGATTGATCATTATTATTCAAATGCACTGTACTTTGAACCACATCATGGGTTGCTTGCGAGTACATTCAAAGTACTCATTGGCTTGCCACTGGTTATTTAATTGGCCAGGCATGGAAGAACAGGAATATGAGGAAGAGTTCTTTGGAGACGAACATGCGAACTAGGACGCTATCCCAGTCAGAATGCCTGTAGGGTTAAGGCAAATGGCATGGGTTCTACCCGTTTATCGAAGACTTCCGCTATTTGAGTTATTTGCTATTCAGCCTGTGAGGCTCTATCTATGTAAGACTTGGCCATAATGGCCTTAATTCGTGTAAGACTATTTGTATGGATGTAAGACTCTTGTTATTTCAGCTTCTGTGTGTTCAGTGAGCATTGATCTCTGGGATCACTGTGCACGTGCATTCGGTGATCTCGACTTCTAAGTCGGGGTCCCCACAGAGCTGGTATCAGAGCCATCCTGACTGTAGGAAGCCTTAGTTAGCATGGGCGTTAGTTAGTTGAGACCCCCTTTTCAAAAACCTTCTGAACCTCTCTTCTTCTCTAAACCTGAGATTTCCTCAGATTATTAACCCCTCCTATTCCACCTTTGTAGATGGCCGTTGTTCCCGAAGAGCACCTGACCACTGGGTTTCCCCTACTTCTCGAGGATAGCCTCCAGGAGTGTCAGTTCCACCGAGCACCCATCCTCACCTACCTTGAGCATTGGGTGAGCGATACTGAGGTGGAATACCATGTGGAAGTGATCGTGAAGGCAAACGATCCTCCCACAAGTTGGTTCTTCGAGGGACCCCAGATGGCAACACTACCACTCGCTGTCGAGGCTGCTGCACTCAAGGCACTAACCCGTCTCCGCGAGCTTCTTCCGGAGATGGCAGCCAAGATGGAAACTCGCTTCTTACCTTACCGGAAGGAAGGTGACGAGGAAAGCAGCGCACTAGCCCCTCCACTGAAGGAAGGACTCTCGCTTCGGTTCCAGACCTACTTTAGTCTATGTGCCGACAGCCTGGCACAAGACTTGGCCTCGGAATCGATGAAGCTTCGAGAAGAACTTTACAAGACCAAGGCACTTCTTCGTCAAGCTCAAGAGAAGGCAAACAAGATCAAGAAGGAAGGAGCACCTTCTGGACAATCCGCTATCGCATATCGAGGCAGAAGGCCCTCCGAGGATGTATCTTCCAAGGGTGAAGAACCACCTCGACGACGCCGGATGACAGCAAGGGAATATTGCAAGCTTTTCCCTGCACCACCGTCGAAGCACCGTCGTGTCCAACTCCTCCACTCCCCCACTCCCTCAAGTGACAAGGGAGCCTAGACAGATGAAGACAAGGAGGAAGACCCAGAAGAGCCGGAATACACAACCGAGCATTCCGCCGCTTAGGCATTATTCGCTACTCGGATATGCCAGTTGTAACCCCTACGGTAGGATAGGTCGTGTAACCCCTATGCGCAGTCGAGTCCTTGTATGGTTCATATGAAACCATCTAGTGTTTGCTTTTGTTGTGTCTGGATGTATGTCGTATTCTTCCTTCGGGAATGTGTAAACGACTACATCACCCATTTGGATTTTAATGAATGTGTTTTGGCCTTATGGCCCTTGCATGATTTGATTTAGTGTCACACCCACCCCCTTACTAGGCACCCATCTATCTTGCTTTCCCTCTTCCGAGTCATGAGACCTTTTACCGCTCCAACAGGATGCCTGTTGTAACTCGTACTGGTACCTCTACCCAGCAGCCCGAAGCCGGAGCATCCTCTCAGCCAGAGGCAGGCCACGACCAAACCAACGACCAAGCTCCACCACCACCTCCTCCAAGCATGGACATGGCTCAACTTCTCCAAGCTTTCCGAGAGGAACGCCAAGCCAACACTGCAGCTCTCCAGCTAATTGCTCAAGCTGTCACCAACAACTGCCAGCCGGCGGGGAATGGCAATGGACGTTCCACGTTGGCAGAGTTCAAGAAGCATGCACCGCCAACCTTCATCGAGACTACTGAACCCCTGGATGCTGATGACTGGGTCCGTTCCATTGAGGAAATCCTGGAACTAGTCGGATGCACCGAAGATCGCGAGAAGGTGGCTTATGCAGCCCACTGCCTCGGGGGAACTGCTAGAGCTTGGTGGGATGGATTCAAGGTCATGCATGCTGAACAAGACATCACTTGGGTGAACTTCAAGGCAGAGTTCCGCAAGGCCCACATTCCCTCCGGAATCATGGCTATCAAAAAGCACGAGTTCCGAGCCCAGAAGCAAGGAAGTGGCACTGTCAAGGAGTACATGCAGAAGTTCAGTGTTCTGTCAAGGTATGCCCCTGAGGATGTCAGCACTGATGCTGCCAAAAGGGAGCGCTTCATGGAAGGCCTCAATCAGACTCTGCAATACTCGCTTGTCGTGTGCGACTGCCCAACTTTCCCTGACCTGGTGAACAAGGCACTTATGCTTGAAGACAAGCGGCGTGCTTTGGAAGACACTCGCAAGCGCAAGTTGGTCAGTAAAGGAAGTTCCAGCAACCAGAAGCCTCGTCCGTGGCAGTCAGCCCCGGCCAAGCCAACCTATCAGCAGCCAAGAGCTCCTGCACCTCGTGCCAATCCTCAGCCTCAGCAGTATGCCAACCCCAGGCCAGCTTTCAACCCCAATACCAGTGGTGGCAACAAGATCAACACTCCAAACCAAGTCACTTGCTTTGGGTGTGGTCAGCCCGGACACATCTCCAGGGTGTGCCCCAACAAGAAGCCTGATGCCCCGCGCCCCAATGCGCAGAACCAGGGACAAGGCCGTGGAATGCCACCAAGGAACCCAGCTCCTCGCAATCCACCGAACTATGGGAAGGGGCGTGTGAATCACGTCACTGCTGAAGAAGCCTAGGAAGACCCGGACGTCGTGCTGGGTACGTTCCTTGTCAACTCAGCACCTGCAACTGTCTTGTTTGATTCTGGAGCAACGCATTCATTTGTCACTCAAAGATTTGTGCATTAAAAAGTGGCATGACCCCCACACCCCTGAATAACCCTATGGTGGTACAAACCCCCGGAGCCGAGATGAGAGCCAAGATAGGCTGTAAAGGAGTCGGTATTACCATTAACGATGTAGACTTCCTAGCAGACCTTATCATCCTGAGATCGCAAGGCTTGGATGTGATCTTAGGGATGGATTGGCTCAGTAAGCACCAAGGATTGTTAGACTGTGCCAATCGGACAGTCACTGTGACCAATGACCAAGGTGTCGAAGTCAAGTTTGCCCCCAACTCCTCTTCCGCTCAAGCCGCTAAAGTCAACTGTCTGTCTGAAGTTGGGCTAAATCAAGTACCGGTGGTATGTGAGTATCCTGATGTCTTTCCAGATGAACTACCGGGAATGCCCCCTGACCGTGACATTGAGTTCATCATCGAGCTCGTGCCCGGAGCAGGACCCATCTATAAGAAGCGTTATAGAATGGGGACGGAAGAATTAGCCGAGTTGAAGAAGCAGCTAGAAGAGCAGCTAAGGAAGGGATTTATTCGCCCGAGTGCCTCCCCTTGGGGATCTCCTATTCTGTTTGTGGCCAAGAGGGACAGTACCATCCGCTTATGCATTAATTATCGTTCCCTCAATGAAGTTACAATCAAGAACAAGTACCCACTTCCCAAGATCGAAGATCTATTTGATCAACTCAGCAGAGCCAAGGTATTCTCCAAGATCGATCTCAGATCTGGGTATTACCAGCTGAAGATCAGACCCCAAGATATTCCGAAGACGGCATTCGTAACCATATATGGCCTGTACGAGTGCACGGTCATGTCTTTTGGGTTAACCAATGCCCCAGCTTACTTCATGTATCTCATGAATAAAGTCTTCATGGAATATTTGGACAAGTTTGTTGTTGTCTTCATTGATGACATTCTTGTGTTCTCGAAGTCGGAGGAAGAGCATGAGCAGCACCTGAGGATGGTCCTAGACAAGCTTCGTGAGCACCAACTGTATGCCAAATTCAGCAAGTGTGAGTTCTGGCTGCATAAAGTTGGATTCTTAGGTCATGTCTTGACCGAGGAAGGATTATCTGTTGATCCTGCAAAAATCGAAGCTGTGACCCAATGGCAATCTCCAACGACCGTCAAGGAAGTCAGTAGCTTCCTCGGACTAGCGGGTTATTACCGCAAGTTTGTGGAAGGATTCTCTAGCATTGCACGACCAATGACTCAGCTCCTCAAGAAGGACAAGAAGTTCGAGTGGACGCCAAAATGCGAAGAGAGCTTCCAAGAGCTCAAGAAGAGATTGACCACCGCCCCAGTTCTGGCAACACCTGATATCAACAAGGAGTTCGTGATATATTGTGATGCCTCTCGAACCGGATTGGGAAGCGTTCTGATGCAAGAAGGCCGCGTCATAGCATACCTCTCCAGGCAGCTACGGCCCCATGAGGAGAACTATGCTACTCACGATCTTGAGCTAGCGGCAGTAGTTCATGCCTTGAAGACTTGGCGGCATTACCTCCTACGGAAACGGTGTGAGATTTACACAGACCACAAAAGTCTGAAGTATATTTTCACCCAAAAAGAGTTGAACATGAGGCAGCGGAGATGGTTGGAACTCATCAAAGACTATGACCTCAGTGTTCAGTATCACCCTGGGAAGGCTAACGTGGTGGCCGATGCCTTAAGCAGGAAGGCTTGCTCTTTGAATGCCATTATTCAAGAAAGGCAGCCAACCTTGTTTAAGGAGATCGAACAATTCAGTTTGGAATTGGTCACCCCCGGATTTCTGGATCATTTGGAAGTCAGACCGACCCTGATGGACGACGTCAAGAAGGCTCAAGATGGACATGCAAGCATCGAAGGTATCAAGAAGAAGATGAAGCTGGGCAAGGCCCCAAGATTCTCTGAAGACGAGCACGGGATTGTTTGGTACAAAGGTCGCCTCTGCGTACCAAACAACACCGAGTTGAAGACGCTTATTCTGCAAGAAGCCCACGACACCCCGTATTCCATCCACCCTGGAGGAACCAAGATGTACCAAGACTTGAAGGCACGATTCCGGTGGCACGGTATGAAGAGAGAGATTGCAACCTATGTTGCAAGGTGTGATGTGTGCCAAAGGGTCAAGGCTGAATATCAGCGACCTGCTGGATTGCTTCAACCACTCAAGGTTCCTGAGTGGAAGTGGGATAAGGTTGGAATGGACTTCATCACTGGGTTACCAAGGTCGAATAAAGGACATGACTCTATCTGGGTCATAGTCGATCATTTGACCAAGGTGGCTCATTTCATTCCTGTCAAGACTACCTACTCAGGCAACCAGCTGGCAACTTGTAATGCCCAGGATGGAATTATACCTCCTACGTGTCGAGGCACGACTTAAAGGCATAAGTCCATCCTAGAATGATCTCAAGTTTGGTAATCTTTGCACAACTCATGTAAAAGAGGGATAGTAAACTGAAAAAAATAGTTGGCTTACAATCGCCACGTCACAGAATAACAGTACAAGTCTCAAACATCATACATTAAGATCACTACAACCCTCTAAGGGCAAAAGCCAAATGTCAAGTACCAAACTCAGATAAATAAAACAACCACAGGCGGATCGAATCCTAGTAAGAGACTCCACTACTGATCGTCCGGGTACCGCACATAGTACCGACTACGCTCCTCGTCGTACTCCCAATCCAGCTCGGTGCCATCACCTGGATAGCTCACAGCTGGACCTGCATCTGGTGTGTGAAGTAACTGTGAGCCACAGAGGACTCAGCAATCCCGTTCCCGGGTAACAGAACTATCAAAGCCTTTAGGTGAGGGAAAGGCTGAAGAAAGAACAAGTCTGCAGCAGCAACTAGCATCTAGCTTACGCAAGTGAGAGCGAGAAGAGAAGGCATCGGCGAGAAGTGATCACGAAGTGATCCTAGCTACAAGCTCACAAACATAACCCCTCCGTGTTCAACTCCCGAATCCCTATTCGGAAATTGACAGTCACGGAACACACGCTGGTAGTGTATTAGCATCATTGTGTCAAGTTATCTACAACCGGAATTAACAAGCTCCCATCTGCCACATAACCGCGGGCACGGCTTTCGAAAGTTCAAACCCTGCAGGGGTGTTCCAACTTGATCCATTACAAGCCCACGATCCGCGGAGTCGCAACTCCAAAATGGGAAGGCCCGAGTATCCTCGGAATCCCGTGCTCAAGTTAAACCGAACTAAGGTAAGGCTAATCCAGCAAATCCTCCCGGCGTGTCGACACCCTGATCGTAGCCGCGCGTATCTAGGTCTCAGGACACGACCGGATGGGTGATGCTACAGGTGTATGCCAGATACCTCGGGTTGCCCCAAGGCGGCCCTGCAGGACCCCCGTTTCGGACCAACACTCATGTGGAGCACTGGCCCGGGGTTGTTGATTAAGAAAGAGGGTTAATTACTCCCTATGCATGTTTAGTTTGTTATTAGGCAAATAGTACCAATGTTGGGATTTGCTGGAAAAGACTTAGCACTTAGCGGTTTATCGAGGGGGTCCCATACACCCCAACCGTGTTAGGAACGCATAATCAAGGAACATAAAACCGGCTTATACGGATCCTAACGGCATGAGTGGAACAAAACACCAAGCAAAAGGCTTAGCCTTCCACCCTTGCCAATATATATGTGATTTCATTTAAAGCATTTATATAGTGTGATATAACCCAACCAAACTTCAACATGGAGCAAGCATCTTCACTTCACCTGCAACTAGCAACGCTATAAGAAGGGCTGAGCGAAGCGTACTTAGCCAAGCAACGGTTTGCATAGGTAGGGTGGTTAAACATGGCAATTGGTTACAAGTAGGAGGCTGACAAGAAGAACATGGGCATCGAGGCAAAACTATAGATCGAGACTACTAGCAATAGGCAAAGATAGTAATGTTATCGGGGTTCGGTCATCTTGCCTGAAGAGAAGACGTTCGGATCGAAAGAAGGGTCCTCTTGCTCAAACTCGTTGGAAACCTCGTGCTCAACCTCGTTGGAAAACTCGTGCTCAACTTCCGGCTCTAAACAAGACAAACACACCAAGCACCAATCAACACGATGCAATGCGCACTCGAAAAACATGAATGCATGATGGATGCACTAAAGATGCACATGGAGCACGTAAAACATCACTCAAGCAAAACACCTCAAAACAAGATAACAAGCTGATATTATTAATCTACACAGAAAATCACCCAAGTTTGATATAAGATTCGCTGAAATCGGAGTTACGGGCTAAAAGTTATGCCCGAAACAAGATTTGAGCGAAAACTGCAAATTACAGCAACATAGCATCTTTGGAGCTCAAAATAATTAATCTACAGCACCCAAAAAGCATGGCAAAGAACTTGAACATAAACTAGATATAATGTACAGCAACTAGGTCCAAAGTGCACCCCCAACGGAGTCACGGATCAATAGCAATGATCTTGGACATATTGAACTTTGAAATAAAATTCTGGCAGCAGAATTTTATTGAAAGTTTGGAGCAAAAGATAAACATGCTACAGCCACTCAAATGGACATGTGAGGACATGGATGGAAAGACAACAATATATACTTCATGGAACAATCAAAATCCACCCCAAAACTATCATGCTTTGTCCTACAACATCACACGAACATGGCATCGGAACGTTACAGATTTCAGACTTAGTGAAATTTCACTATGTCCTAAAACAGCAATATCATCTTAGCTCACAAAAGAGCATGTTTAAGACACCTCGAAACTAAACATGGCAAAGGGTAAGCACCTCATCAACATACACATGACGGTGATCCCGAAACACACAAGCATGCATCATTGTGGTGAACACACCGATTACAACGAGCTCAACAAGATGGCATTTCATAACAAGTGAAAACACAACATGTGAACATGGCACTTTGCAACGATGATAACAAGGAAACAATAAATCTACCATGCAACCTATCACACACAACACGTAGTTCGTGATGAGACGAACACGTGGACATGTCATTTGCATCGTTTGGACAAACGAGCTAAAAGTTATCACAAGTCAAAGGTGGCATGAAAATAACACATAACAGCAGTTTATATCATGATGCACTCTTGCAACAGCAAAACAAGTGTCAAGATGACATCTAACATGCATGACTACAACAGGTAAAACGTAGAGGGCATCTCCACGAACATCTGGACATGCTACACGCGCAAAACGGAGCAACAGGCACAAAGTTAGGGCAGGTCAAAGTATGCATCAGAGATTAAAACACTGGGTCTTAGGAAAAAAAAAACAACCTCTCCAGATCTGAGATTCGGAGGGACAGTAGCGGGCTGAACAGCTACAGTGGCGCGGCGGCCCGATCTGGAAGGAACAGTGCGGCGGGATCTGGGCTTCGCGCAGCGGCGGCCCACCGCGGGAGGAGGTGGCGCCCGGCGGGAGGCGGCGGCCCGCGGGCGGAGGCCGGCCTGGAGCTGGAACTGTTGCGGCGGCTCGCGGCCTGGTGGGGTGCGGCGGCTGGACCGCGGAGGCGGCGAGGCCCAGCCGACACCACGGGAGGGAGGCGGCCCGGTCGGGCGCGCGCGCGAAGGCGGCGGTGCTGGGCCAGGGTGGCCGGCCCGTTCGCGGGGAAGTGGCGAGGCCCTGGCGCTCGCGGCGGCGATGTGGTCCACCAGATCGCGCGGCTGGAGATCGAGGCCCGCTCGGTCGTTGCGGTGCGACTTGACCCGATCGAGCGGAGGGAGCACTGGCCCATGCGTGTTGACTTCGGCGCTGAGGCGGCTTCGAGCCAGCCGGCAGCTGCGGCGGCGGATGTATCCCTCGGGATCCGGCAGGTTTTCTGGATCTGAAGAGTAGAAAAGAAAAAAAAGGAAAGGAACTAGAGGAGGAAGAAGAAGGGGATAGAGATGCCCAAAATAGACTAGGGGTCTATATATAGCAGTTTTTAGACTAGGGTTTGGAGACTAGGGTTGTTTAGGAGCCCTCCGATCTGATCCAACGGATCCGATCGCGGGGATGATTTAAAAGGACCAGACGGAGATAAAAGACTGCAGCAGGGGTATTTCCGGGACACGAAGTAAGGGCACTTCGGACCCACACGGGCAACGGAGGGAAAAGTCAACGGAGTCCAAACGAGACGAGATTTGAGAGGCGGGTTGCACACAACAAAACAACAACACACAACACAACCTCGCGGCACACCGGTAACGAAAAACGCCCGAACAACAAAGTAGGCCTACGGGACGTCACGGACACGTGAGGGAGCTCCCGAACACGAAACGGACAACGGGAAGAAACACACGGAACCGGATGCAACCCACAACACAGATGCAATGCAATGCACATGTCTACATGATATGAATGAAAGCCACACACTCACACAACAAAACGACGAAAGCCCGAAAGACAAAGAACCCGAAATGGAAATAGATGAAGCCGGAGATTTATTATAAGCCCAAAAGGGAAAGTATTACATCCGGGGCATTACAAACTCTCCTCTACTACAAAAAGATCTCGTCCCGAGATCTAGGACTGGAAAAAGGAAGGGTACTCGGAACGAAGATGATCTTCTCGTTCCCAGGTAGCTTCTCGGTCTGTGTGATGTGACCACTTGACTTTCAGAAACTTGATGGACTTGTTGCGAGTCTTGCGTTCGGTTTCTTCGAGAATTGCAACTGGATCCTCTCGGTAGGAAAGGTCTTGTTGAAGATCAATCTCCTCAAGCGGAATCATGCGCTCAGGTGCCTTGAAGCATTTGCGAAGCTGAGACACATGGAAGACATCATGAACATTTGCAAAGTTGGAAGGGAGCTCGAGCTGATAGGCTAGATCGCCTCTTTTGCCAAGAATTCTGAAAGGCCCGACGTATCTAGGAGCAAGCTTTCCTTTGATACCAAACCTTTGAGTTCCTTTCATCGGAGAAACTCGGAGATAGACATGATCACCGATGTCGAAAGCCAAATCACGATGCTTTCCGTCATAGTAACTCTTCTGACGCGACTGAGCGGCCTTGAGATTATCACGTATGACTTTGCACATTTCTTCGGCTTCAGAGATCAAATCATTGCCAAGAAGTTGGCGTTCGCCTGTTTCAGACCAGTTGAGAGGGGTACGGCACTTTCTGCCATAGAGGATTTCAAACGGTGCTTTGCCTGCACTTGCTTGGAAGCTGTTGTTGTAAGAGAATTCGGCAAATGGAAGACAGTCTTCCCATTTCATGCCGAAGGAGATGACACAGGCTCTTAGCATATCTTCTAGGATCTGATTCACACGCTCGACTTGACCACTAGTCTGAGGGTGAAAGGCAGTGCTGAACCTGATCTTCGTGCCCATGGCGGACTGAAAGGAGTCCCAGAACCTTGATGTGAACAAGCTGCCACGGTCTGAGGATATCACTTGAGGAATGCCATGTAGGGACACAATTCTGGAAGTGTACAGCTCTGCAAGTTGAGCTGCATTGATTGATTCTTTGACTGGAAGAAAGTGAGCGACTTTAGTAAGCTTGTCAATCACCACAAAGATAGCATCATTGCCTCGCTTGGATTTAGGAAAGCCAGTGACGAAGTCCATTTCAATGTGGTCGAACTTCCACTCAGGAATAGGAAGAGGTTGGAGAAGACCGGCTGGACGTTGATGTTCTGCTTTCACTCTTCTGCATACATCACATTCGTTCACGAATTGGGCAATTTCCCTTTTCATGCGTGTCCACCAGTAAGATTGCTTGAGGTCTTGGTACATCTTGGAACTGCCAGGATGAATGGAAAGGAGAGAGTCATGAGCTTCTTCCATTATGAGCTTCCTGAGATCACCTTTGGGAACAACGAGTCTGTCCTCGAAGAACAAGGTATCTCTCTCATCAACACGGAAGCACTTATATTTTGGAGTGCCCTTTGCAATGCCATGTTTCACCTTCTTCACCATGGTATCACTGAGCTGGGCCTCACGGACTTGATCTTCCAAGGTAGGAGCAATCTGGAGATTTGCAAGAAAACCCTGCGGAACAACCTGAAGGTTGAGCTTCCTGAAAGCTTCACAAAGCTCAGGCTGGTGTGGCTTGATAAGAAGGCTGTTGCAATATGCCTTTCTGCTCAAAGCATCTGCAATCACATTCGCCTTGCCTGGAGTGTACTCAATGCTGGGGTTGTACTCTTGGATCATCTCGACCCAACGAGTCTGGCGGAGGTTCAGATGCGGCTGTGTGAAGATGTACTTCAAGATCTTGTGATCAGTGAAGATGTCGACTTTTCTGCCCAACAACAGATGTCTCCACGTAATCAGAGCATGTACCACAGCTGCTAGCTCTAGATCATGTGTGGGATAGTTCTTCTCAGCTGGCTTTAGCTGACGTGAAGTGTATGCCACAATTCTCTTCTCTTGCATAAGCACACCACCAAGACCTTGAAGAGAAGCGTCACAGAACACTTCATAGGGCTTGGATTCATCTGGAGGAATCAGAACTGGAGCTGAGACAAGCTTCTCTTTGAGGGTTTTGAAAGCCACTTCACACTCGGGAGACCAAAAGTATTTGACATTCTTCTGAAGGAGGTTGGAAAGAGGCTTGGCAATCTTGGAGAAGTTCTCCACAAACCTTCTGCAATAGCTGGCAAGACCCAGAAAACTGCGGAGTTGCTTGACGTTCTGAGGAGCTTCCCAGTTGATAATTGCTTCAACTTTCTCGGGATTAACCGCAATACCGTCAGCTGAGATAATGTGGCCCAGGTACAAAACCTTATCGAGCCAAAACTCGCACTTTGAGAACTTGGCATAGAATTTATGCTCTCGGAGTCGATCAAGAACCAGACGCAAGTGCTTTTCGTGATCTTCTTCATTCTTGGAAAACACCAGAATATCATCCAGATACACTAGCACAAACTCGCCTGTATAGGGCTTGAAGATGTAATGCATCATCCTTGAAAAGGTAGGAGGAGCATTGGCGAGACCGAAGGACATGACGGTATACTCATATGAACCGTAGCTCGTTCTGAAGGCCGTCTTGGGAATGTCTTCCTCGCGAATGCGAATTTGATGGTAGCCCATTCGGAGGTCAAGCTTAGAGAACACTTTAGCTCCTTTGAGCTGCTCAAAGAGTTCGTTGATGTTGGGGAGCGGATACTTGTTCTTAATCGTCTTCTTGTTCAGTGGCCGGTAGTCAACACAGAGACGCTCCGTGCCATCTTTCTTCTTGACAAATAAGACACCACAGCCCCACGGAGATGTACTAGGCCGTATGAGACCCATACGCTCCTGCTCATCCAACTGTTTCTTCAATTCCTTCAATTCATCTGAAGAGAGCTTGTATGGACGCCGGCAAACAGGTTCGGTGCCCGGCTCGAGTTCAATGACAAACTCCACCTGACGGTGTGGAGGCATGCCTGGAAGTTCTTCTGGAAAGACGTCTTGATATTCATTCACCACTGGAATTTGCTCTATGGCATTAATTTCACCCTTATCATTAAGAGAGAAAAGCCGAATAGTATTATCCCTGGAGGCGAAGATAATCACATCTTCATCAGAATGAGTCAATTTGACTTCCTTTTGAGCACAATCAATGTGAGCATCGTGCTGAGAAAGCCAATCCATTCCGAGAATGAGGTCGATGTCAGAATGACCAAGAATCACCGGAGAAGCCAAAAATCGATAATCACCCATGCGAATAGAAACATCCGGAGCATATATGCTGGAATGCATTCGTATCCCCGGAGAAATAACTGATAACTCCCTTGGCAAGCTTTTGATGTCCACATTATACTTGGATGCAAATGGTTGAGACATGAAAGAGCATGATGCACCCGAATCAAATAACACTTTAGCTGGAAAAGAGTTCACTGGAAGGTTACCCAAAATGACATCAGAAGAAGCCTCTGCTTGTGCTGCATTCATCAGATTTACCCTTGCAGCCTTTGGATCATGCTTGACCATAGCGGTACCCACAGGTGGTGGAGGAGGAAGACGCTTCGGATTCGGACATCTGTTGGCATAATGACCCTTCTGGCCACACTTGTTGCACACCACTTCAGAGAGAGGACGGAAATGAGAGCCACTGGACTTGGAGCCTTGAGACTGAAACTGCTTCTTCGACTGGTTGCTTGGGTTGGGTGGGTGGGAGAAACCACGGCCACTAGAGTTCTTGTTGTTGGAGTTGTTGAAGTTGCTGGAGTTGTTGTATGGAGCTCGAATCATTGGAGGAGGAGGAAGCCAGAATATCTGTTGTTTCGCAGCCAACTGAGACGATGAGGTAGAGTGAACAGCATCTCGAATTCTCTTCTTAGAAGCCTCCATCTTAAGCTGAGCTGCTTCTTGTTTCAAAGCCATATTATAGAACTTATCGAATTCGTCTGGCTCGAACAAGGTGAGAGCAAGCTGAAGTTCATCTTTGAGACCTCCGCGGAACTGATAGATTTTACTCTTTGCATCAGGAATGTCTTGCTTTGCATAGCGAGCGAGGTTTTGGAACTTGACATTATACTGATAGACTGACATGGAGCCCTGCTTGAGGCTGCGGAATTGCTCACGCATACCCTCGATGACACTTGTAGGAATGTGATGCGAGCGGAAATCCTTGCAGAAATTCTCCCACGAGATCACTTGACCCGGCCTTGAGTCTTTGTACTGCTGCCACCAATCGGCTGCTTGATCTTTCAGTTGGAAGGCTGCAAACTTCACATAGTCATCTTCTTTCACGTTACTGCACTCAAAATGCTTCTTTATGTCGGTCAACCAATCCTCAGCATCAAGAGGGTCGACACAGTAACTGAAAGCTTTAGGATTGTTAGCCAGGAACTGGTTGAGGGTAGCATGGTGCTGCTGGAAGAAGTTGCCTTGATTCATTGGAACGCCCTGATTAGCTTGATTAGCTTGCATAGCCTGCATCTGCTGCATCATCTGCATCATCAACTGAGTGTTCTGAGCAGTAGTCTGCATAATTGCTCTCCAAGCCTCAGGCGGAGGAGGAGGTGAAGGAGGATGCTCTGGAACCTCTTCCACCTCTGGGTTGGCATTCGGAACCTTTTTCGGAGCCATCCTGTAAGAGATGACCACGAATCAGCAATTGATTGACAAAAGGAATAAGCGGAATCAATGGAATGAATTGCAACAAGTCTTCACAATAATCATTCGAACAATAAGAACGAATGAAATCATCCGAACAAGAGGAACGAATGAATTTCTCAGTTAATTGATAACATCAGTCTTCACGAGAAGCCACATAGGGATCAAAAGGATAAAATAATAAAAACAACAAGGTACGGAAAGGAACAAACACAAGAGAGGAGTTTCGTTCTCACATCTTCGTGCTGAAAGCATATGAACGCGTTACGAAAAGGTTTTGCAATCCCCGGATCAGCATAGCCAAGGACCCTTTAAGATGCAACTCCTGATAGTAACCTCGGTCATATAACCCCTTCACTCAATGTCGAACCCCGAACTCACTAACCTGCATTCGTTGGAAGAATGCCTACGATCTACTGGATAAAACCCACCTATAGCTTTCCGAAAGATTCCAGTTATGCAATCAGGTGTTGGGGATACACGGGAAGCACCGCGCAATCAACTCTAACCTACATCCAGGTGTATCCATCCTTCAACACATAACCAGTCTTTCTCGGAAACTGTGTACCTCGGACCTTCGAAAAACATCCACTATAACGAGCTATGGCAATACTCCCGAACTACCTCCCCAGTACTGGGTGATGTCGGGGTTATCTTGCCACTGGCCGTATAGGGGAGATTTTCGATGTCGGCCGTCTTAAGTATTTAGTACTGTCGCGATATGCTTGTTACAATGATACCCCGAAGCTCAACTCCTCGGTAACAGGAGGCATCAGGAACAATATCCTTGTCACAAGAACATCGAAACAATCCCAGAATACTCGCGGGATTCCTAAAAAAAATTTTGTGCAAATTTTGAAGATAGGAGAGACAAGAGCAGACGTCAGGAGTCCTCACCAGAGAGAAAGGGGATGAGAAGCAAGAAATCCTACTCTCCGATATAATATAGGACTCAAAAAGTTTTCAGTGTGTGCCTAGACTCAACCGTCAACGGTTCGATCAAACAGTGGGGGCTCCTAGGTCGGAGAAGGCTCTGAATACCAACTTGTAATGCCCAGGATGGAATTATACCTCCTACGTGTCGAGGCACGACTTAAAGGCATAAGTCAATCCTAGAATGATCTCAAGTTTGGTAATCTTTGCACAACTCATGTAAAAGAGGGATAGTAAACTGAAAAAAATAGTTGGCTTACAATCGCCACGTCACAGAATAACAGTACAAGTCTCAAACATCATACATTAAGATCACTACAACCCTCTAAGGGCAAAAGCCAAATGTCAAGTACCAAACTCAGATAAATAAAGCAACCACAGGCGGATCGAATACTAGTAAGAGACTCCACTACTGATCGTCCGGGTACCGCACATAGTATCGACTACGCTCCTCGTCGTACTCCCAATCTAGCTCGGTGCCATCACCTGGATAGCTCACAGCTGGACCTGCATCTGGTGTGTGAAGTAACTGTGAGCCACAGAGGACTCAGCAATCCCGTTCCCGGGTAACAGAACTATCAAAGCCTTTAGGTGAGGGAAAGGCTGAAGAAAGAACAAGTCTGCAGCAGCAACTAGCATCTAGCTTACGCAAGTGAGAGCGAGAAGAGAAGGCATCGGCGAGAAGTGATCACGAAGTGGTCCTAGCTACAAGCTCACAAACATAACCCCTCCGTGTTCAACTCCCGAATCCCTATTCGGAAATTGACAGTCACGGAACACACGCTGGTAGTGTATTAGCATCATTGTGTCAAGTTATCTACAACCGGAATTAACAAGCTCCCATCTGCCACATAACCGCGGGCACGGCTTTCGAAAGTTCAAACCCTGCAGGGGTGTTCCAACTTGACCCATTACAAGCCCACGATCCGCGGAGTCGCAACTCCAAAATGGGAAGGCCCGAGTATCCTCGGAATCCCGTGCTCAAGTTAAACCGAACTAAGGTAAGGCTAATCCAGCAAATCCTCCCGGCGTGTCGACACCCTGATCGTAGCCGCGCGTATCTAGGTCTCAGGACACGACCGGATGGGTGATGCTACAGGTGTATGCCAGATACCTCGGGTTGCCCCAAGGCGGCCCTGCAGGACCCCCGTTTCGGACCAACACTCATGTGGAGCACTGGCCCGGGGTTGTTGATTAAGAAAGAGGGTTAATTACTCCCTATGCATGTTTAGTTTGTTATTAGGCAAATAGTACCAATGTTGGGATTTGCTGGAAAAGACTTAGCACTTAGCGGTTTATCGAGGGGGTCCCATACACCCCAACCGTGTTAGGAACGCATAATCAAGGAACATAAAACCGGCTTATACGGATCCTAACGGCATGAGTGGAACAAAACACCAAGCAAAAGGCTTAGCCTTCCACCCTTGCCAATATATAGGTGATTTCAGTTTAAGCATTTATATAGTGTGATATAACCCAACCAAACTTCAACATGGAGCAAGCATCTTCACTTCACCTGCAACTAGCAACGCTATAAGAAGGGCTGAGCGAAGCGTACTTAGCCAAGCAACGGTTTGCATAGGTAGGGTGGTTAAACATGGAAATTGGTTACAAGTAGGAGGCTGACAAGAAGAACATGGGCATCGAGGCAAAACTATAGATCGAGACTACTAGCAATAGGCAAAGATAGTAATGTTATCGGGGTTCGGTCATCTTGCCTGAAGAGAAGACGTTCGGATCGAAAGAAGGGTCCTCTTGCTCAAACTCGTTGGAAACCTCGTGCTCAACCTCGTTGGAAAACTCGTGCTCAACTTCCGGCTCTAAACAAGACAAACACACCAAGCACCAATCAACACGATGCAATGCGCACTCGAAAAATATGAATGCATGATGGATGCACTAAAGATGCACATGGAGCACGTAAAACATCACTCAAGCAAAACACCTCAAAACAAGATAACAAGCTGATATTATTAATCTACACAGAAAATCACCCAAGTTTGATATAAGATTCGCTGAAATCGGAGTTACGGGCTAAAAGTTATGCCCGAAACAAGATTTGAGCGAAAACTGCAAATTACAGCAACATAGCATCTTTGGAGCTCCAAATAATTAATCTACAGCACCCAAAAAGCATGGCAAAGGACTTGAACATAAACTAGATATAATGTACAGCAACTAGGTCCAAAGTGCACCCCCAACGGAGTCACGGATCAATAGCAATGATCTTGGACATATTGAACTTTGAAATAAAATTCTGGCAGCAGAATTTTATTGAAAGTTTGGAGCAAAAGATAAACATGCTACAGCCACTCAAATGGACATGTGAGGACATGGATGGAAAGACAACAATATATACTTCATGAAACAATCAAAATCCACCCCAAAACTATCATGCTTTGTCCTACAACATCACACGAACATGGCATCGGAACGTTACAGATTTCAGACTTAGTGAAATTTCACTAAGTCCTAAAACAGCAATATCATCTTAGCTCACAAAAGAGCATGTTTAAGACACCTCGAAACTAAACATGGCAAAGGGTAAGCACCTCATCAACATACACATGACGGTGATCCCGAAACACACAAGCATGCATCATTGTGGTGAACACACCGATTACAACGAGCTCAACAAGATGGCATTTCATAACAAGTGAAAACACAACATGTGAACATGGCACTTTGCAACGATGATAACAAGGAAACAATAAATCTACCATGCAACCTATCACACACAACACGTAGTTCGTGACGAGACGAACACGTGGACATGTCATTTGCATCGTTTGGACAAACGAGCTAAAAGTTATCACAAGTCAAAGGTGGCATGAAAATAACACATAACAGAAGTTTATATCATGATGCACTCTTGCAACAGCAAAACAAGTGTCAAGATGACATCTAACATGCATGACTACAACAGGTAAAACGTAGAGGGCATCTCCACGAACATCTGGACATGCTACACGCGCAAAACGGAGCAACAGGCACAAAGTTAGGGCAGGTCAAAGTATGCATCAGAGATTAAAACACTGGGTCTTAGGAAAAAAAACAACCTCTCCAGATCTGAGATTCGGAGGGACAGTAGCGGGCTGAACAGCTACAGTGGCGCGGCGGCCCGATCTGGAAGGAACAGTGCGGCGGGATCTGGGCTTCGCGCAGCGGCGGCCCACCGCGGGAGGAGGTGGCGCCCGGCGGGAGGCGGCGGCCCGCGGGCGGAGGCCGGCCTGGAGCTAGAACTGTTGCGGCGGCTCGCGGCCTGGTGGGGTGCGGCGGCTGGACCGCGGAGGCGGCGAGGCCCAGCCGACACCGCGGGAGGGAGGCGGCCCGGTCGGGCGCGCGCGCGAAGGCGGCGGTGCTGGGCCAGGGTGGCCGGCCCGTTCGCGGGGAAGTGGCGAGGCCCTGGCGCTCGCGGCGGCGATGTGGTCCACCAGATCGCGCGGCTGGAGATCGAGGCCCGCTCGGTCGTTGCGGTGCGACTTGACCCGATCGAGCGGAGGGAGCACTGGCCCATGCGCGTTGACTTCGGCGCTGAGGCGGCTTCGAGCCAGCCGGCAGCTGCGGCGGCGGATGGATCCCTCGGGATCCGGCAGGTTTTCTGGATCTGAAGAGTAGAAAAGAAAAAAAGGAAAGGAACTAGAGGAGGAAGAAGAAGGGGATAGAGATGCCCAAAATAGACTAGGGGTCTATATATAGCAGTTTTTAGACTAGGGTTTGGAGACTAGGGTTGTTTAGGAGCCCTCCGATCTGATCCAACGGATCCGATCGCGGGGATGATTTAAAAGGACCAGACGGAGATAAAAGACTGCAGCAGGGGTATTTCCGGGACACGAAGTAAGGGCACTTCGGACCCACACGGGCAACGGAGGGAAAAGTCAACGGAGTCCAAACGAGACGAGATTTGAGAGGCGGGTTGCACACAACAAAACAACAACACACAACACAACCTCGCGGCACACCGGTAACGAAAAACGCCCGAACAACAAAGTAGGCCTACGGGACGTCACGGACACGTGAGGGAGCTCCGGAACACGAAACGGACAACGGGAAGAAACACACGGAACCGGATGCAACCCACAACACAGATGCAATGCAATGCACATGTCTACATGATATGAATGAAAGCCACACACTCACACAACAAAACGACGAAAGCCCGAAAGACAAAGAACCCGAAATGGAAATAGATGAAGCCGGAGATTTATTATAAGCCCAAAAGGGAAAGTATTACATCCGGGGCATTACACAACTCTCTATATCAACCGAATCGTAAGTCTTCACGGTGTTCCCAAGGAGATTGTGTCAGATCGAGGCACCCAGTTCACTTCTAGGTTCTGGAAGAGATTCCAAGAAGCCTTGGGAACCAAATTGTCTTTCAGCACAACTTTCCACCCACAGACCGGAGGACAGACTGAGCGAGTCAATCAGATTCTCAAAGACATGCTCCGAGCCTGTGTCCTGGCATATGGAGCCAAGTGGGAAGACTGTCTCCCTTTTGCCGAGTTCTCCTATAACAACAGTTACCAGTCAAGCCTTCAGATGGCACCATTTGAGGTGTTGTACGGACGCAGATGTCGCACACCCCTCAATTGGTCAGAGACTGGAGAAGGACTAGTCTTTGGACCAGATATTCTCCGCGCAGCAGAAGAGCAAGTCCAACTAGTCAGAGAGCGATTAAAGGCAGCCAAGTCAAGGCAAAAGAGTTATGCTGACACTCGACGCCGAGACATGAGTTTCCGTGTCGGAGATCATGTGTACCTGCGGGTAACTCCTCTGAAGGGAACCAAGCGTTTCCACGTCAAGGGGAAGCTCGCGCCAAGGTTCATTGGCCCTTTCAAGATCACCGACCGACGAGGAGAAGTGGCTTATCAGTTGGAACTACCACCTGAGCTATCCGATGTGCACAATGTATTCCATGTGTCACAACTCCGGAAATGTCTCCAAGTTCCAGACAAGCCCAATCTCTACAAGGATGTGGATCACCAAGCCATTGATCTGCAGCCTGATTTGACCTACCGCGAGAAGCCTATTCGTATTCTGGACAAAGCAGAACGACGTACGCGGAGCCGTACCATCAAGTACTTCAAGGTCCAGTGGAGCAACCACACCGAAGCAGAAGCAACCTGGGAACGAGAAGACTATCTTAGATCCGAGTTTCCCGATCTCTTTTAAGCCCTAGTTTAGGAATCTCGGGGTGTCGGGGGAAACTGTCCTCCCACGAGCACCTATGGGACCGGAGCCCCTTCTACGTTGCGGTAAGGGAGCGGAGGGAGCACGAAGAGCGGATCGAGGAGCACACGCGGGCAGTTTACCCAGGTTCAGGCCGCGGGTACGTGTAAAACCCTACTCCTGCTTGGATTGTATTGAGTTCTTGAGCTCGGGAGCTTGAAGAGCTAGCTACACCGAGCGGGAGAATGTCTAGGTTCCGAACCCTTTCTACGTTGTGCATGGGCCTCCTTTTATAGCTCAAGGGGTCACCGACAGGTGTCAACGTAGAGGAGGGTAAAAATGTAACTTTGGTGGTAGTTGTAACAGTGCGGGAATAGTGCGTGAATAGTGGATGAACAGTGGTCTTCACCTAACCTTGACAGTGGGGGACAAGAGCATTAAATGTCCGTCGCCGTCGACCCCAAAAGCGCCCGTCCATGCGTCTCTGTTCGACACGGCGGTAGCCTCGTCACCTTGGCTTGCCACCGTGTGCCCCAGGCTGCACAGCCATCCGCCACGCGTCCCTGGAGGGGCCCCAGGGCGACGCGTGGGCAGAAGAGCTGGAGCGCGGACACACAGCGTGGGATCCCCCGGCAAGCACCTTGCCGGGGGGGGCTTGATCTTGCCGGGCCCGGAAGCTTGTCGCTCCCCGGGCCCTGCCGGGGCGCACGACGCGCCGAGGCATATCTTCAAGTGCGTACTCTTGGGTCTTCCTGGCAAGCTCCTCTTGCCAGGGTCTTGTCCTGAAGTGACAGTCCTGAGCCTGGTACGGCCTTCCCGGCAAGCTCCTCCTTGCTGGGGCCTTGGCCTTCTGACTTGTATACTTTGTTCTTGAATGGCTTCATAGGGACCAGAAAGGTTTTCGGCAAGCACGTGGTAAACCCTGCCGCGGGGAGCTGCTACTGCCCGTGCACAAGTTGGGGTACTAAGGTACCCCTATCCTAGTACACCGACAGGAGCCCCCGGGCCTGGGCCACACACGGTGCCTAGCGCTGTTGGGCCAGGCCCAAAACAGTGCACGGGCACGCGCGGCCCACGGCAAGCCGTATCTCCTTCCGTATCCGCCGCATCCCTCCGCAACGGCACGCGTCGATTGCGGCGTCGTGGGAGAGATCGTGGCCTCGTTCTTTAATGGGAAATGCGGAACGTCCCCCACTTCCCCCTTAAAAGCAGAGGAAGCAGGGGCAGTTCCTCTCCTTCGTCTTCATTGCTTCTTTACTCTCTAGAAATCCTCCGCTGCATCTTTCCCCCACCCCTCCTCCGCCGTCTTCCGCATCCGCGGCGCCGTCGAGCTCCTCGCCTCTTCCCTCGCCGCCTCCGCCATGGCTCCGAAGAGCGACAAGGCGAAAGCGGACAAGGCCAAGAAGGAGAAGTCTGAGCAGGCGGCGAAGCTGGCCGCCCTGCGGAAGAGGAATGTGGTCTTCGCGCCAAGGCTTGGCGCGAAGGAGCTACGGAACAAGTACTACCTCTTCTGGTCGGGGGAGACCAAAGCTCATCCCCGCACCAGAGCCTTCCCCGCCGTCGCCAAAGATCTGTTTCCCGGCGGGTATTTCTTCTTCGCTGCTTTCTTTCACTGTGGCTTGTGCCCTCCGTACTCGGAGTTCTTTTGCGACATTATGAACACATACAACCTCCACCTCCTAGATTTCACTCCCAACGCCATCCTTACGATGGCCGTTTTCGCACATTTGTGCGAAAACTATGTTGGGATCCATCCAAACATCGCCCTCTTTCGCCATTTCTTTATGCCTAGAGTAGAGGTTGGCGCTCCCCTTTCCGGCGGCATCTCCTGGATCTTCCGGCTGAATAAGAAGGACTCATACCTGAAAGGAGAACTCCGCGGCAAGTGGGAGGAGTGGCGCGCAGATTGGTGTTGGATAGTGGAGGATAGGCCGGAGCCCTTCACTGCGCCGCGCACAACAGCCATAGTGCGCGGCAGGGATTGGAGCGAGTTGGCCCCGGAGGACAACAGACTCAGTATTGCCCTCGTCAGGATCATCCGTCTCCGGGTAGCCAATCTGACCATCGAAGAGGTTGGGGCAGATTTCCTCCGCCGCCGCATCGCCCCTTTACAAGAAAGGAAAAGGCCCGCCTGGGAGTTTGGCAATGCGGCGGATATCATGAGGCTGCGCCCCGGATTAAACTTCAACTTCACGGCTTTGGAGTTGAAAGGGATGGTCCGAGAACTCTTCAAGCATGACCCAGCCCATCCGGAGTGGTTCAGACCTGCCAAGGGAGTGGTGCCGCTATGCAACAGCACCGCCTGTGATGCCTTGCGCGCAATGATGCCGGCGTGCGACTCCCATGGCATCATCCCCACCTGGATCCAGCCTCCGCCGGACGCTGTGCTGAGTTTCTTCGACAACTTAGTTGAGACGCCCAAGAACTCCGATGAGAACAGGGGCCTCACCCGGGCCACTACGGCCCGGGACATAGCTTACATTGCTTCCCGGATGGAAGAGGCCGCCGCAGCTGTAGGATCGAAGAAGTAGGTCTAGAGGGGGGGTGATTAGACTACTTGACAAGATGAAATTTCTGTCTTTTATCAAGGAAAGATTTTGGCAGTTTTGCAATGAAGATCAAGTCAAGTAACACACTACACATGCAATTCTAGAGTATGGGCAGCGGAAAGTAAATTGCATATATAGTAAATGGAAGTGGAGAAGATCAAACGCAGTTTGGTGACACGGAGATTTTTGTCGTGGTTCCGATAGGTGGTGCTATCGTACATCCACGTTGATGGAGACTTCAACCCACGGAGGGTAACGGCTGCGCGAGTCCACGGAGGGCTCCACCCACGAAGGGTCCACGAAGAAGCAACCTTGTCTATTCCATCACGGCCTACGCCCACGGAGGACTAGCCTTACTCGGGGTAGATCTTCACGAAGTAGGCGATCTCCTTGCCCTTACAAACTTCTTGGTTCAACTCCACATCACGACGGAGGCTCCCAAGCGACACCTAACCAATCTAGGAGGCACCACCCCCCAAAAGGTAATAGACGGTGTTGATGATGATGAACTCCTTGCTCTTGTGCTTCAAATGATAATCTCCCCAACACTCAACTCTCCTCACTGATATGGCTGTGGTGGAAGAAAGATTTGAGTGGAAAGCAACTTGGGAAGGCTAGAGATCAAGTTTCATATGGTAGGAATGGAATGGCTTGATCTCAACACAAGGGTAGGTGGTTCACTTCTCAGAAAGTGTATGGTAGGAATGGTAGACTTTCTGATGGCTCTCCTCACGAATGAGGAGGGGGTGGAGGGGTATATATAGCCTCCACACAAAATCCAACCGTTACACACACATTTGACCAATCTCGGTCAGACCGAAGTGAAAACTCGGTCAGACCGAAAGTTCAAATATAGTGAACGTTGGGATTTTCGGTGGGACCGAAAATACCATCTCGGTGGGACCGAAAGTGCATCTGATATGAACGTTGGAGATTTCGGTGAGACCGAGAAAGAAAACTCGGTTGGACCGATTTGAGAAAGAGCAGGAACATGCCAAAATCGGTTAGACCGAAAATGAATTATCGGTGAGACCGATTTGAGTCAAGACAGAACCTTGCCCATTTCGGTGAGACCGATAATGCAAACTCGGATATTCCGAAATGATGTGAAGTGGTTACAGAAGGTTGGCAGTTCAGTTTCGGTGAGACCGATCTCAAACTCGGTTAGACCGATTTTTCTAGGGTTTGGAATATGGCAGAAGTGGTTCATCTCGGTGGGACTGAGTTGGAAGAATCGGTTTGTCCGAGATTACTTATGAGTGTGTTTGGTAGTGAATAGTGCTGATAGTTGAAGGAGCTAAATTACTAAGCACTTGAGCAACCAGATCATCAACACAACCTCATCCCCTTTTAATAGTATTGGCTTTTCCTATGGACTCAATGTGATCTTTGATCACTAAACCAGAAATGGAGTCTTGAGCTTTTGCCAATGCTTGCCTTATCATTTGAGGGGTCCACTTCTTCAATCATCTTGCCATACCAATGTGATTGGGTTTCCTGAAACATACTTGATAAAAGTATTAGTCCAACCACAAAGTATGTTGTCATTAATTACCAAAACCACCCAGGGAGCAAATGTGCTTTCAATCTCCCCCTTTTTGGTAATTGATGGCAACACACTGAGATTATACTAAACAAGACATCAAAGCTTATTGAAAGAAAGACAGAATTATCATGAAAGCTTTGACAAGCATGTAGTACACAGGCTCCCCCTACAAGTGTGCAAGATTTTCATATATTATGGTTTTGGACTACCACAAGCACACAAGAGAGATAAGCAAGATGTGCTACATGCAGTTTGGCTATATGCATAAAGGAAGTGAGTGATAATGCATATGTGCATGGTGATTTCTTGCAAACAAGTATTTACAAGCAAGTCACCATCATGCACATTCTGCAAGATGCATATACTTACCTTGAGGTTCCTTGGCACTTGTACCTGAAGGGATAAACTTGAGAAAACAAGGTTAGATAACACAAGAGTATTCCTTCAACCAACTGCAAGAACATCAAGAGTACCAAGCCAGGGAGGACATGTATAGAGAGTGTCTCATATTGAGCACAGGCTTGAATCAGCAAACATGTCTCCGAAGCTAAAAGATTTTCAATGAACTCAGAGAGATTTTGCTTTTCATAGGATATCAATTGACGATTCCTCTAAGTCTTCTCCCCTTAAGCTAAAAGGTTCCATGAGATACCAATTGTGAGTAAGATACCAATTGTAAGAACAAGAGGTGTGATGGAAAAGCAAAATCAAAAGAAAGATGCCAATTGTAATGTCCAATGTAAAACACGACAAAGCTTTGATGTGATTCTCTCCCCCTTAAGATAAGATTGCTTTTCTTCCCTAAGTCTTCTCTTCTCCCCTACTCCCCCTACTTCCCTAAGTTCTCTCCCCCTTTGACATCAAGTGCCGAAAAGGACAGTAAACTAGGTAGGACAGGAAAGATGGAAAGAAAGAAATAAAGAAAGAAAGAAGTGGGATCCTTAAGAATCACAACGGGACAAACAAGAACATTCATAGAGAAACAATTTGAGTCCAAATTTGAGTCCTCTCCCTCTTTAAGATTTAAGACTGAGTGGAGCTGCAGAAGGTGATGTCCTGGAAGATAAATCCAAGGAAACACAGAAATAATCCAGCTCACTCTGCGAGGGATGTTTCAAAGAATTTGCAATGAATTTGTAAAAGATTTTCAGGGAATTGATCAGAGCCATAAAAGGATTTCCAGAAAGATATTCACAAAGAAACATAAGAAAAGAAATAAAAAGATTCCTAGATGAAGTTTTTTTTTTGATTAAAGAAAACTCAATGAGAGAACATAAGAGAAAAACTCCAAAAGCATATGTACTTCATCTAGATAAAGGTCGGCGACAAAGTCACCTATGTTTGAGTATATTGACTTAGGAGTCAAATGAAGACATTTGATCATAGGTCATACTCATCGTTTAAGCTCAAAATGGGGTTGCCATTTTTCGATTAAGCATTTGATGTGATCACATCTTATGAAGCTGCTTGTACTCATGACTTTGAGCAAAGCTCCTCAAAGATGTGAAGAACATACCTTGGGCTTGTTGATGCTTTGCTCATGTAGGTGAACTTGATGTAGGTGCTCATAGAATGTGAAGTTGGAGCGCCTTTTCTACTTGTGTAGTTCATCTTCCTACATGGGTTAGGCAAGCAAGGAAATACTCGAGGATATCCAAGATGACAAGAGTGAAATACTAGATGTATAAGGTGTCAAAAAGGATATGTGAAATTTTGTTCCTTGAACTCAACATCCCAAAGGGCTAGATACTTGGTCAATGACAAGATTACTCATGGTTTGAGTGTGTGGTAATCTTGTGGAATGTAGATCATCCAAGTACCTGCAAAGAGTTAGATGCAATACAAGGAGGCAAATGTGTCCAAGACATATGATCATCATCATAAGAGAAATATCAAGGATTAGTCAGGTAAGCTCATGCCTTGCATGCATCAAAGGAGTTATCACTCCAAGTTTGAAGCATCAATGATGTTCAACTCACTCCTTAAGCGACAAAACACTTTCTCATCAAGAGGTTTTGTAAAGATATCAGCAAGTTGTTTGTCAGTACGAACATGCTTAAGATTAATATCACCCTTGGCAATATGATCACGAATAAAATGGTGACGAACTTCAATATGCTTTGTTCGAGAGTGTTGCACAGGATTGTGTCCAATCTTGATTGCACTTTCATTGTCACAAAGCAAGGGAACACGTCTCACATGTATCCCATAATCTTTAAGCGTTTGTGTCATCCATAGCAATTGAGCACAGCACGAACCAGCAGCAATATATTCTGCTTCGGCAGTGGATAAAGATACCGAATTTTGTTTCTTGGAGGACCAAGATACAAGGGATCGACCAAGGAATTGACACGTACCCGAAGTTGACTTTCTATCAACCTTGTCACCGGCATAGTCCGAGTCGGAATAGCCAACAAGATCGAAAGAGGCTCTCTTAGGATACCAAATGCCAAAGTTTGGTGTGTGTATCAAGTATCTCACTATCCTTTTAACAGCTTTAAGATGACATTCTTTAGGGGCTGCTTGATATCGCGCACACATGCATACACTTAACATTATGTCAGGACGAGAAGCACAAAGATATAGTAGAGAACCAATCATAGAACGATAAACCCTTTGATCAACGGGTTCTCCATCTTTAGTCAAGTCATTATGTCCACTAGTAGGCATGGGGGTACTCATACCTTTGCTTTCTTGCATGTTGAACTTCTTGAAGAGATCCTTGGTGTACTTTGTTTGTGAGACAAAAGTACCCTCCTTAGATTGCTTGATTTGCAACCCAAGGAAAAATTTGAGTTCACACATCATGGACATCTCATACTTCTCCGACATGAGCTGTCCAAACTTCTTGCTAAAATGTGGGTTAGTTGAACCAAAGATAATATCATCAACATATATTTGGCACACAAATAGTTCACCATTAACCCTTTTTGTGAACAGCGTTGAGTCTATCTTTCCAATCTCAAACCCTTTTTCAAGAAGAAAGCTAGTTAAGCATTTGTACCAAGCTCTAGGTGCTTGCTTAAGACCATAAAGAGCTTTATGCAACTTGTAAACATGATTAGGCTTTTTGGGATTCACAAAACCGGGAGGTTGTTTCACAAATACTTCCTCCTCAATTTCACCATTTAGAAAAGCACTTTTGATGTCCATTTGATAGAGAGTAATATCATGGTGATTGGCATAGGCAAGAAGAATGCGAATGGACTCAAGTCTAGCAACGGGGGCATAGGTCTCACCATAGTCCATACCTTCGACTTGTGTGTAACCTTGAGCTACGAGACGAGCCTTGTTGCGGATGACTTGTCCATCTTCATCTTGCTTGTTCCGAAACACCCATTTGGTTCCAATGATGTTTTGATCATCGTTGGGCTTCTCTACCAAAGTCCACACCTTGTTCCTCTCGAAGTTGTGTAGTTCTTCGTGCATAGCGTTCACCCAATCCGGGTCATCAAGTGCTTCTTCTACCTTCATAGGTTCAATACTAGAGATGAATGAGTAATGCTCACAAAAGTTAGCTAAGCGAGTTTTAGAGCGAGTAATTCTCCCGGAGTTGATGTCATTCATCATTTGTTCCACGGGATGATTTTTCTTGACTCTTGCTCGAACTCGAGATAGCTTTTGTTGATGTTGTGGCTCAGCTTCCTCATCATCTTCATCTTCCTCTTCTTCTTCTTCATTGTTGTTGGTGTTGTCTTGAGGTGGTGGAGAAGGAGGTTGTGGTGGATCTTCTTGTTGCATTTCCTCATCTTGGTGAGTTCCACTTGTGGAGGCCTCCATGTTGCCTTGAGGTTCATCTCTCTGTGAGGTAGGTGGCTCCACATATGTAGATGAGGTACTCTCCTTCACCTCCATGGGACGAATCTTTCCAATAGATAAATCTTGGATAGCTTCCGATGGGTCCTTGTCTCCTACATCAATAGGCATTTGCTCTACTTGCGAGCCATTAGATTCATCAAACTTCACGTCTACCGTCTCTTCAACCTTTCGGGTGAAATTATTGTAGACACGGTAGGTGTGGGAGTTTGATCCATAACCAAGAAGAAAGCCTTCATGAGATTTAGGAGCAAATTTAGACCGACGATGCTTATCAAGGATATAGCATTTTGAACCAAAGACACGAAAGTATCCCACTTGGGGTTTGTTACCGGTGAGAAGCTCGTATGATGTCTTGCCGAGGAGCTTATGAAGATAAAGCCTGTTGATAGCATGACAAGCTGTCTCGACTGCTTCTCCCCAAAAGTGTTTCGGTGTCTTGTATTCATCAAGCATCGTTCTTGCCATCTCAATGAGCGTTCGGTTCTTCCTCTCAACAACTCCATTTTGTTGAGGAGTGTACGTAGCCGAGAACTCATGTAGAATTCCTTCCTCATCGAGAAAAGAGTCTACATTGGCGATCTTGAACTCCGTTCCATTGTCACTCCGAACTTTCTTGATCTTCACCTCAAATTGATTTTGGGCCTTTTTGGCAAAGGTCTTGAAGATCCTCTGAACCTGCGATTTATCATCAAGGAAGAATACCCACGTAAATCTGGAATAATCATCAACTATAACTAGACCAAAGGAGTTACCACCAAGGCTTTTGTAAGCATTGGGACCGAAAAGATCAATATGAAGAAGCTCAAGCGGTCTCCTAGTGGTCATGATGTTTTTCACGGGATGACTTCCACCAACTTGTTTTCCTGCTTGACAAGCACTACAAAGTCTATCTTTGTCAAAGAAAACATCTTTAACACCAAGAATATGATCACCTTTGATCAGCTTGTCTAGATTACGCATACCAACATGTCCTAGCCTTCTATGCCATAACCAACCTTTAGAGGATTTAGCAATGAAACAAGCTCTAGGTTGGGCTTTCTTAGTGAAATCAACAATATATAGATCACCTCTACGAATACCAGTAAAAGCCATGTTTTGATTATCACGACGAAAGACTTGGCAATCTACTTTGGTGAATAGCACGTTGAATCCAAAGTCAGCTAATCTAGACACGGAAAGTAAATTGTATCCAAGAGATTCTACAAGCATGACATTTTGAATAGAGCTATCATGAGATATGGCCACCTTACCAAGGCCAAGTACCTTACCCTTGGAGTTGTCTCCAAAAGTCACATACTTGCGTGGACCATCGTTCTTTGCAAGCTCTCGAAACATGTCTTTGTCTCCGGTCATGTGATCGGTGCATCCACTGTCAAGAATCCACTCTTTTCCACCGGACATGTAGTCTCTCATATTTGCCATGAGATTGAGACTCTTCATGACTTTGTCAAGCTCGGTGTCCGAATCGGAGTAATCATCGTCTTGCTCATGCTCATCATCATATTGACCCATAGATTGTTCATCATCAACACCTAGGTCAATTTGATAAGTACTTGCATTAGTTTGGTCAATGGAACAATAATCTTCGGAATGCAATGCAAGAGCATTTCTAATGATAATATTGATAAGACTGGGATCACCCTTCTTTTTCATAAGATCACGAAGCTCAAAGAAGCATTTATCAAAGTTGGGATCATTGGGGTGCAACTTATCAAATTCAATAGTCTTGTGTAGAATTTCATCAAGACTTCTCAACGAGTAGTCCGGATAAAGTTCTTCCAAGAATTTCCACATAGCATAGGCACACTCAAAATTTGTAACAAGATTAAGCAAGTCATCAGGTAACCCTCTAATGATAAGATTTACAGTTCTAAGGTTACGAAGCAAATCATGCTCTTCATCCATGGTAGGGTGCAAGGGATCAACAGGAGGCACATAGGGGGTCTTAACATATTTGCACAAATTGTACACCTTAAAGATACTAAGCATTTCAGACCTCCAAGAGTTATAAAACCTTCCATCAAGAACAGGCACTCTATGGCTAACACTCCCATCCGTAGACACGTCCATCTTCCTCCAATGGTGTGTAAACCAAAGCAATGGAGACCAAAGCTCTGATACCAATTGTAGGATCGAAGAAGTAGGTCTAGAGGGGGGGTGATTAGACTACTTGACAAGATGAAATTTCTGTCTTTTATCAAGGACAGATTTTGGCAGTTTTGCAATGAAGATCAAGTCAAGTAACACACTACACATGCAATTCTAGAGTATGGGCAGCGGAAAGTAAATTGCATATATAGTAAATGGAAGTGGAGAAGATCAAACGCAGTTTGGTGACACGGAGATTTTTGTCGTGGTTCCGATAGGTGGTGCTATCGTACATCCACGTTGATGGAGACTTCAACCCACGGAGGGTAACGGCTGCGCGAGTCCACGGAGGGCTCCACCCACGAAGGGTCCACGAAGAAGCAACCTTGTCTATTCCATCACGGCCTACGCCCACGGAGGACTAGCCTTACTCGGGGTAGATCTTCACGAAGTAGGCGATCTCCTTGCCCTTACAAACTTCTTGGTTCAACTCCACATCACGACGGAGGCTCCCAAGCGACACCTAACCAATCTAGGAGGCACCACCCACCAAAAGGTAATAGACGGTGTTGATGATGATGAACTCCTTGCTCTTGTGCTTCAAGTGATAAACTCCCCAACACTCAACTCTCCTCACTGATATGGCTGTGGTGGAAGAAAGATTTGAGTGGAAAGCAACTTGGGAAGGCTAGAGATCAAGTTTCATATGGTAGGAATGGAATGGCTTGATCTCAACACAAGGGTAGGTGGTTCACTTCTCAGAAAGTGTATGGTAGGAATGGTAGACTTTCTGATGGCTCTCCTCACGAATGAGGAGGGGGTGGAGGGGTATATATAGCCTCCACACAAAATCCAACCGTTACACACACATTTGACCAATCTCGGTCAGACCGAAGTGAAAACTCGGTCAGACCGAAAGTTCAAATATAGTGAACGTTGGGATTTTCGGTGGGACCGAAAATACCATCTCGGTGGGACCGAAAGTGCATCTGATATGAACGTTGGAGATTTCGGTGAGACCGAGAAAGAAAACTCGGTTGGACCGATTTGAGAAAGAGCAGGAACATGCCAAAATCGGTTAGACCGAAAATGAATTATCGGTGAGACCGATTTGAGTCAAGACAGAACCTTGCCCATTTCGGTGAGACCGATAATGCAAACTCGGATATTCCGAAATGATGTGAAGTGGTTACAGAAGGTTGGCAGTTCAGTTTCGGTGAGACCGATCTCAAACTCGGTTAGACCGATTTTTCTAGGGTTTGGAATATGGCAGAAGTGGTTCATCTCGGTGGGACTGAGTTGGAAGAATCGGTTTGTCCGAGATTACTTATGAGTGTGTTTGGTAGTGAATAGTGCTGATAGTTGAAGGAGCTAAATTACTAAGCACTTGAGCAACCAGATCATCAACACAACCTCATCCCCTTTTAATAGTATTGGCTTTTCCTATGGACTCAATGTGATCTTTGATCACTAAACCAGAAATGGAGTCTTGAGCTTTTGCCAATGCTTGCCTTATCATTTGAGGGGTCCACTTCTTCAATCATCTTGCCATACCAATGTGATTGGGTTTCCTGAAACATACTTGATAAAAGTATTAGTCCAACCACAAAGTATGTTGTCATTAATTACCAAAACCACCCAGGGAGCAAATGTGCTTTCAGCAGCTGCGGCGGCAGGAGATTTTGGATACACCATGGACGACGCAGAGGCCGCGGACGCGGCGTGCTAAGCAGAGGAGGCAGAAATCCGCTGACTGCTCAAGCTTCCGTCCGAGGAGTTTTCCGGGGTGCCTTCCCTGAGGCTTGCCGGGATACCCGGGGTTGCCGGGGCGAGCGAGGTCGCCAGAGGGAGCGAGGCCGCCGGAGGGAGCTGGACCGCCGGAGGGAGCGGGGCCGCCGGAGGGAGCGGGGCCGCCGGAGGGAGCGGGACCGCCGGAGGGAGCGGGGCCGCTGAGCACGGTGCTGGGTCCAGCGGGCCTGCCGGGGAGGAGGAGGAGGACGTCGAGGCCGATGAAGACACCGGTGGATCTCTGGGGCTTGACGACGATGCCTCCTCGTCCTCAGAGAACTCCCCGCCTCCGGCAAGTCCTACGCAACCGCCGAGGAAGCGCCTCCGCAAGGTGGCTACAGCGACGAGGCCGCAGGCGCCTCGACAGCAGCCTGCACGTCGGGCGACGCGCGCCACCAGGGCGAGCCAAGCCGCGACGGAGGCGCCCCGCGCACCAGCGCCAAGCGGAGGGGGATCCTCCCGGAGCGGAGCGGCCGCTCCACCTGCTCCTCAGGCCCCGGCGTCAACGGAGGCTGGGTCTTCGCAGCCCACAACCCCGGAGACTGCCAAGCGCCCGAGGGAGCCTTCTCCTCCTGCTCCTCGCGCGGGAGCATCTCAGGTGGAGTTCGACTTCTCCGCCCTCAGCTCCGACGACGAGGAAGAGGAGTAAGTACTTGCAACTTGTAATTTCTTTGACTTTGTCTTGATCTTCCATGATGATTCTGATCTTGTTTTTGTTTTGCTTTCAGGACCCTGACACAGCGGATGGCGAAGAGGGCCAAGATCCCTGTGGTCGAGGTTGAGGACGACTCACCCGCCGCGGCGACCGGAGGCGAGCCAGCGGCAAGCTTGCCGGATCAACCTGCTGCTCTGAGGAGCAGCCCCCAGCGCAGCCCCCAGCGTAAGTCTGGTTTTTTTGTCTTTATGATTGACATGCGCGCTTGAGGTGGTTACTTGAACTGATATTTTGTTGTCTTGTTTGACTTGTGCAGAGGTGGAGCCGCAGCCGCAGGAGCGCCCGGAGACTGCCCCCGACGAGCCACCTGCTCCACCCTCCCCGCCAAGGGTGAACTCCCCGGCGAGGGAGGAAGCTCCGCCAAGGACGGGCACCCCGTCAAGGACGGGCACCACGCCAAGGGTGAGCAGCCCGACGAGGGTGACTACCCCGCCAAGGGAGGGCGCGGGCGGCCCTCCGCCAGCAGGGGTCACTGCTCCACCGCCAAGGGTGAACTCCCCGGCGAGGGAGCCGGTCGTCGAAGAAGTCCGCGAAGGTAGGTCTTGTAGCTTCTTCTTCTTGGACTCTTCTTTTTTTATATTTGCTTGACTTTCTCTTTCCTTTTTCTTCTACTAGATCCTCCTGCACCGGAGCGGATGGAGACGGAGGCCGCTGCTGAGGAGGAAGTGCGCGGCGACGGCGGCGGCGCCACTGCTACTGAGGGCATGGCTGGAGCCGACGAGCCTGCCGCTGAGGAGGCCGCCCCGACCGCAGACGCCGCGGCGGGAGAGGACACCGGCGACCACACTGCTGGCCCGGAGGCAGCAGGAGCGTCAAGCGCTGCACCGGCCGCCGACCCCTCCGCCTCCAAGGAGCGGTCGGACATCTATCTTGAGGCCCCCAACAGGGTCTTTATACAAGTCCCGTGGGGGTCTTCGTCGCGAGCCCCCGTGGAGGGAGAGACCTTTGATGGAGAGGTCCTCGCCTCCGCGGGGTTGAAGGTCGTTGAAGCGCCTGGCGGTGGAGACGAGCCCGAGGAGGAGAAGCTCCTTCGCCGGCTCCTGGCCCTTTACCGGGCCAGGCAGGCGAAGCTGGACTCCCGGGAAGCTCTTGCCGCCAAGGCTGGAGTCGACTTGGAGAAGCGCGCCGCGGAGCTTCGCGCCGCCAACCAGGCAGCTCTCCGCAACTTGGCGAAGGAACGCGAAGAGCTTGCCGGGGAGCAGCAAGACTTCCTCCTGGAGAAGGCTGAGGTCGAAGAGCGGCAGCGGCTGGCCGCCGAGGAGTTGTCTCGGCGGGAGGGGGCGCTCAACCAGCGGAAGGTCGAGCTCGACGCCCATGACGACGAGCTCACCGCCCGGGAGCAGGCCCTTGGCGGGGCCCTGAAGGAGGCAAAGGAAGCCGCAGCCGCCGCGAAAACCGCCAAAAGGGACCTGGAGCTCAAGGTGGATCAGCTGGAGCGGTACCTGAAAGCAAGTGAGGACAGGGTCACCGCGCTCAACGTGGAGCGCGAGAAAGATGCCCACACCAACTCAGACTTGCAGGTACGCCTCTCCAAGAAGGGCGACGAGCTCACTGCCGCCAAAGATTCAATTGCTGACTTGGAGTTGAAGGTCTCCACTCTGGCCGATTCGCTCGACGCCGCCCGGGATCGCGAGTCGAAGCTGAAGGACGAGCTCCGCAAGGAACAAGGCCTGGTAGAGAGCGTTGCCGTCTCCGCGAACAACTTCAGCCGGGCGGTGGAGCAATGGACTGACGATCTGGTCACCTCTGCTGCCAACATCGACAAGGAGATGATGGCGCTGAGGGCGGAGCACCTCGTGTACTCTCCCGACGAGGACCTCCCCCACAGCGCCAAGCTAAGTCTCTTTTTCAGGGGAATCGCGCCGGCGCTTGCACGGCTGCGGGAGAAGCTCCCCGCGCAGCTGGCCGACGAGTCGCGTCAGCTCTGCGCGGGCACCTTGGAGCGCGTCTTGACGAAGATCGTCTACCGCAATCCTGGCATCAATCTTGTTAACGTCCTCCGCTCCTTGCCGGACGACGCAGATCTGGAAGCGTTGAAGGCGCAGGTCGCCCACATCGTCGCCAAGGTGAACAAGATCTCAAGGCGTGAAGGCGACCGCGTAGATTAGATTTCTTTTCTTTCTGTTCTCTTTGCCGCTGCAAAGTGTGTCATGAACATGAATCAATTAGTTATTGTAGCAAGTTATCTTTGTAATATACTTATCTTATTTCTGAGCAATCAACGCAGTGTTATCTCCCTTGCTTTTGGTCCTCCACTTTGTATGCTTTCCACCCTACGCTTTCAGGGGACTTGCTGGCAAGGGGCCCTTGCCGCGAGCGCTGAGTGCTGGACTCTTAGCAGCCTGCCGGCAAAGGACCTCGTCGGCAAGTAACCTCGCCGCAGCTAGTCGCAGCGCACTTAGCTTGCTGAGCGAACTCGAAAATGAAGCAAGGGCGCGACACTTGTCGCAGCTCACTTAAGTCGTTGAGCGTGCTCGAAAACAAAGTAAGGGTGCGGCTAGCCGCGGGTAGGTTCCTCCGCGCACAGGTTTTCCATACAAAGTGTGGTTGTTCAAGAAAGATAACTAGAATTTAAAATTTTGAACTGCTCAAATTCTTGGTAACTTAGCTTTCATATATTGCTTGTTCCCCGACAAGGCTTCTCTTTCTTGAACGGTACTTGGTTCATACCTCCATCTCCTTCCCCCCGGCAAACTTGTGCGCGAGGAATACTCCTTCTGCTTAAGAGAGGAAGAAAAAAGAGGAGGAAAAACAAGTATAGGGCCTCACGGCTTGCTAGTGCTTACCGGGGATGTTTGTTGCACAAGGTGCCAAACAATGCATGCAAATAACAAAAAGAAGCATGGAAATGGCAAATAGTGCAAAGCACAATAACTTTACTGATGCACGGGATCTGCGCCCGGCTTTGTACAAAGGTTTACATGCAACAGCGGCAAGACTTGTACAAAAGGTGGTTGCCGGAGCGGGTCACGGCAACCGCGCCTTATGGGTGAAACTTGCGAAGATGCTCTATGTTCCAGGAGTTTCTCACCGGTAAGCCTTCTTCGGTCTCAAGGCGGACAGCGCCGGGCCTTGTGACTTGTCTCACCCGATAAGGGCCTTCCCACTTCGGCGTCAACTTGTTGGAATTCTTGGCGGCTGAACACGCCGAAGAACAAGGTCGCCTTCCTCGAGACTCCTGGCCTTGACCTTGCGGCTATGATAGCGACGCAAGGCTTGCTGGTATCGAGCAGCTCGTACAGCAGCCTGGAGACGTTCCTCCTCAAGGAGCAATGCATCATCTTGTCGCAGTTGCTCTTGCTCGAGCTTATCATAAGCGAGCACTCGAGGAGATCCGTATACGAGTTCCGTGGGGAGAACTGCCTCTGCTCCATAGACAAGAGCAAAGGGTGTCTGTCCGGTGGCTCGACTTGGTGTCGTTCTGATTGACCAAAGAGCCGCCGGTAACTCCTCTATCCAGTTTCTTCCGCACTTGCGCAGCCTGTCGAAGGTTCTTGTCTTGAGTCCGCGCAGCACTTCAGCATTGGCCCTCTCCGCTTGACCATTGCTCCTCGGGTGAGCAACAGAAGCGAAACAGACCTTGGCGCCAAGGTCTTGGACGTACTGCATGAAGGTGCGACTTGTGAATTGTGTGCCATTGTCGGTGATGATCCTGTTAGGGATTCCGAAACGGCAAACAATCGACCTGAAGAACCTGACTGCTGACTGTGCTGTCACCTTTCTCACTGGTTCCACTTCCGGCCACTTTGTGAACTTGTCGATTGCAACGTACAAGTACTCAAAGCCCCCGACGGCGCGGGGGAAGGGGCCGAGGATATCGAGCCCCCAGACCGAGAAGGGCCAGGACAAAGGAATCGTCTGGAGAGCTTGAGCTGGCTGGTGAATTTGCTTGGCATGGAACTGGCACGCTTCACACTTGGTTACTTGTGCAGTTGCATCTTGGAGGGCTTCTTGCCAAAAGAACCCTTGCCGGAATGCCTTCCCGGCAAGTGCCCTTGCGCCAATGTGGTGGCCACATATTCCTCCATGTATCTCTGCCAACAGCTTCTGTCCATCTTCTCTGGAAATGCACTTCAACCTGACACCGTTGAGTCTTCTTCTGTACAGTTCATTGTCAACGAACTGGTACATACTTGACTGCCTGGTTATCTTCTCTATCTCTTCTGGGTCGTCGGGAAGTTCTCCAGTTTGCAGAAAACGGACGATTTGTTGTGCCCATGCTGGAGCCCGAGGCCCAACAACAAGGACTAAAGGCATGAGGGCCGCTGCGGGAACCTCAGCTTCTACGGCGAGAACCTCTGGTTCTGCCGGAGCTGATGGTCCCCCGGCAAGCCTGCCGGGGCAAGGCTTGTCGGGAACGCTTGCTTCAACTGTACAGGCCCTTGGGTCTGCAGGAGCAAACTGTTCCTCAGTGTTTTGGCTGTTGATCCTGGGGACCTTGGCGGCGGCTTCAGGGAGATCCGCCGGCAAGTAGTCGCCGGAGACCAACTTTCTCTTCTTGTTCTGCCCAACTGATGGTGTAACTGATGGTTGAGTTAACTTGAGCAGGAAGGTCCCTGGTTCCACAGGTAACTTCATCGCAGCACACTTTGAGAGGCCATCTGCAATATCATTTTGAGCTCTTGGGACGTGCTCCATTTGCAGACCTTCAAAGTGTTCTTCAAGCTTCCTCACTTCATCAACATAAGCTTCCATCAAAGGGCTCTGGTAACTCTTGTTCACTTGTCGGACCACCAACTGAGAATCTCCCCGTACAATCAACTTCTTGATCCCAAGTTCGGCCGCAATCCTGAGGCCGGCAAGCAAACCTTCATACTCAGCAGTATTGTTTGTCGCTTGCTCCTTGGGAAAGTGCATCTGGACAACATACTTGAGGTGCTCTCCGGTGGGCGCTATGAGTACTACGCCAGCACCGGCGCCTTGCAGCGAGAAAGCACCATCAAAGTACATTACCCATTCGTTGCTTGTTTCTTGGACGGGGACGCTTGTCTCTGGAACTTCTTCATCGGGCGTTGGGGTCCATTCAGCTATGAATTCTGCCAAAGCTCTGCTCTGTATAGTCGAAGTACTCTCAAACTTGAGGCCAAAGCTTGACAGCTCCAGTGCCCACTCGACGATCCTGCATGTTGCTTCTGGATTGTGCAATATCCTCTTCAACGGAAAGCGAGTGACCACTGTTATCTCGTGTGCTTGGAAGTAATGGCGCAACTTTCTCGAGGCCATGATGAGGCCGAAAAGCAACTTCTGCACCCCAGAGTATCTTGATCTAGCCCCCTGCAAGAGGGAACTCACAAAATACACTGGGCGCTGCACCATCTTCCTTCGCACTTCCCCCTGCTCCTGCGCAGAGTTGTCCTTGTCGGTGCCAGAGCTTGTCGGAGAAGCCCCCTGCTTGTCGCTGGATTCACTTGCCGGTGGTATGGGTTCCTCATCTACCTCCCTCTCCGCCACTAACGCAGCACTAACCACTTGATTGGTCGCTGCCAAGTACAGCAGCAACTTCTCTCGTGGTCTAGGTGCGACAAGTATTGGAGTGGAGGACAGGTATGCTTTCAAGTCTTGCAGCGCTGCCTCCGCTTCCGGAGTCCATTTCATAGGACCTGCCTTCTTCAAGATTTTGAAGAAAGGTAGGGCGCGTTCTACGGACTTTGAAATGAACCTGCTGAGGGCAGCCACACAACCAGCAAGTCTCCTTACATCCTTGACGCGCTTCGGGGCTTCGATCTGCTCGATGGCTTTTATCTTATCGGGATTAGCTTCAATCCCCCTTTGGGACACAAAGAACCCGAGGAGCTTGCCGGAGGGGACTCCGAAAACGCACTTCTCGGGGTTCAACTTGAGCTGGATCTTGCGCAGATTTGCAAATGTTTCTTCCAAGTCTTGGATCAGAGTATCCTTGCTCTTGCTCTTGACCACTATGTCATCCATGTAAGCTTCTACATTTCTGTGGATCTGTGGCTCAAAAGCAGTGTAGACCACCCTTGCAAATGTTGAGCCTGCATTCTTCAATCCAAAGGGCATGCGTATGAAGCAATATGTGCCGCATGGAGTAATGAATGCAGTCTTCTCTTCATCCTCCTTGGCCATAAAGATCTGGTGGTAACCTGAGTATGCATCAAGGAAGGAAAGCAGCTCACATCCAGCGGTGGAGTCAACAATCTGGTCAATACGCGGCAAGGGAAATGGATCCTTGGGACATGCTTTATTCACATCAGTGAAGTCTATACAAAGTCTCCACTTCCCGTTGGCCTTGCGTACGACGACTGGATTGGCCAACCACGTGGGATGGATCACGCCTCTAACCAGGCCTGCTGCTTCTAGCTTCTTTATCTCTTCGGCGATGAATTCTTGGCGCTCCACGGCTTGCTTCCTGACCTTCTGCTTGACGGGCCGCGCATGAGGACAGACAGCAAGCTTGTGCTCAATTACCTTCCTGGGAACGCCGGGGATGTCAGATGGTTGCCACGCTAACACATCGACATTCGCCCGCAGGAAGGCAACGAGCGCGCTTTCCTATTTGTTGTCGAGCGTAGCACTGATGGTGAAAGTACCACCAGTGCCGTCCTCCTTGGCGGACACCTTCTTGGTTGCCGGTGGAGCTGCCATCCCTTTCTTGCACTTGCCGGTGGAGCTCGATGGAACGTCCTCGACGGCAGTGCAGCACTCCGAAGAGGTGCGTTTGCCAGAGTGGGCCCCAGAGCTCTTGCCGGACTTGGTCTTGGTCTTCTTCCCCTCGGGAGCTTCAGCGGCAAGTGCGCTGTTCTCCGCTGCGGCTGCTGCATCCCGGTAGATCTTGTCGGCGCAGATAAGCGCGTCCTTCTTGTCGCCAGGGACAGAGATGACGCTTATCGGCCCCGGCATCTTGAGTATGTTGTAGGCATAGTGGGAAGCTGCCATGAACTTGGCGAGGGCAGGACGTCCAAGTATCCCATTGTATGGCAATGGGATATCGGCAACATCAAAGGTTATCCTCTCCGTCCTAAAGTTAAGCTCCCCGCCAAAGGTCACGGGCAGTGTAATTTTCCCCTTCGGCTTGCTCCTTCCCGGGTTTATTCCTTGGAACGACCCGGTTTCTTCGAGCTCGCCGTCTGGGATCTGGAGTTTCTTGATCACAGCTGAGGAGATCAAGTTCAGGCCGGCCCCGCCGTCAACCAACATTTTTGTGACCTTGAGGTTGCGGATAGTTGGTGAGACCAACATCGGCAAGCACCCGACCGCAGTTGTGCGGTCAGGGTGATCCTCAAGATCAAAAATGATGGGCGTGCTGGACCACTTCAGGAGCCTACGCGACTCGACGGGCGGTTCAGCTGCGTTTACTTCCCGCACCCACTGCTTGAGTTGGCGGTGGGAAGTGTGCAGAGAGGCGCCTCCGTCGACACACAGGACTTCTGTGGCCTTCTGGAACTCCTGCTCGCTGTTATCTCCTTCCTCCATGTCGTCGTCGTCTTCTTCTTCCTCGTCCTTGTCGCGGCCCCGGGGAGGTCGATCACCTTGCCGCTGCTTGGCCTTGCCGCGGCGTCCTCCCCAGCCATTGAATGGCCGCTTCTTGCTTGGCTCCCCTCCGCCACCTTGGGCCTTCTCCTTGTCGCGCCGCTCGTACTCAGCTTTCATGCTGTTCTACGAGATACTCGACTCGCTTGCAGTTCGAAATGTCGTGGCCCTTGGTGCGGTGGATCTTGCAGTATTGCTTGTCGGAGCCGTCCTGCTTGTCGGCTGCCGCTACAGGGGCAGGCTCCTTGCCGGAACCGCCAGCCTGTGCCTTCTTGGCGGGAGCCTCCTTGCCAGACTGCTCGACGACTAGCACCTCCTTGCTCTTCTTCCTTCTGTTGTTCCGCCGCCGGCTCTTCTTTGCCGGGGCGGCATCCTCGTTGTCGCTTCCCCCCGCGCTAGCATCCTCTCCGGGGAGTCTTCTCCCCTCTTCGGCGCGCGCGCACTTGTCAGCCAGAGCGTAGAGCTCGCTGACATCCCAAATCTTGGTCATGGCCATCTCTTCCCTCATGCGGCGGTTACGCACGTTCTGGTGGAACGCGCTGATAACCGCGGCGGGGTGGACGTCGGGAATGTTGTGCTGCACGCGGTTGAATCGTTGAATGTACTTGCGTAGGGACTCTCCCTCCTTCTGGGCCAAGATGTGGAGATCACTCTCCTAGCCGTGGGGTTTGTGGCCGCCCGTGAAGTCGCCAACAAACTGGTGGCACAGATCTGCCCACGAAGAAATGGAGCCTTCCGGCAAGTGCATAAGCCAAGAGCGGACGTTTGGCTTAAGCACTAGCGGGAAGTAGTTGGCTAATATCTTCTCGTCGCGTCCCCCGGCAGCCTGCACCGCGATGGTGTAGATGCTGAGGAACTCCGAGGGGTGCGTCTTCCCGTCGTACTTCTCGGGTACGTCGGGCTTGAAGTTTTTCATGCTGGGCCACTGGACACGCCGCAGCTCACGGGTGAACGCAGGGCAACCTGCCGCATACGGCAAGTCACCTGGTTCACCGGGCCCGTGTGTGTCGACAGCTGTCCCAGCACGCTGGTCCGATTGTCGTCGGGTTTCTCGTCGGCGCTCAATGTGCGTCCGAGCGTCTTCTTGCCGCCGGTCGTCGAGGACTTGGCGCTGGTCCCGACGAGCCCGCGGGTCCGACGACGCCGTAGAGTCGTCGTCGACGTTGATCCGGCGGGGTGGCGTCTTCTGCTTCCGCGGCGGGGAGTGCACGGTGGTTGCACCCCCGGCGGTCTTGTTGCCATCGGCCTTCGTCTGGTCGACTTGCCGTGGCCGCGATGTCGCCGGCTGCTGCGGCGTGTCATTGTTGGCGAAGACGATGAGACTCTGGATCGTCTCCCTCCAGTCTTCGGCCTTATCCGCCGCTGGAGGGAAATCGAGGAGCAGTTGTGCTCTTGCTAGGGATTCTGCTGGAGAGGAGGGGAGCGGTGGCGAGCGGTGCGAAGAGCGAGATATGCTCGGACTTCTAACTGGGTTAGAAGGAGCAGCTTCTCGCCCCGGCGACCGCGCCTTGCTCGTACCAGCGTACTGGCCTTGAGCATCCCGCGAGCCTCCGGTTTGTCCTTGCCCCAGCAAGCGGATGGTACCTCCTGTACCACGGCGCTGCTGGCCTGTCGTCTCCTGAGAGGGACGTGGTGCGTCTACGGACATCGAGGCCTTGGAATTAGCCCAGTCGTCCGTCTTGTCCTTGGATTTGGTGGCGCCGTGAGTTTCCTCGCCGGCGACCACCCTCCCGCCGGCGTCTCCCCCACCAACCGTTCGCTCTGGTGGCGGTGGGATCGACGCAGACGGGCCTGCGACCTCCGAAGCCTTCTTCTTCGGGGCCATGTTGTTGCTGCTGATGTTGTTGATGAAGCTGGAGAGGTTGATGAAGAACGCGCCCGCGTGAGCGCCGGATCAGGTTCGCACAACCTCGACGCCCCCTACCTGGCGCGCCAAAGATGTCGGGGGAAACTGTCCTCCCACGAGCACCTATGGGACCGGAGCCCCTTCTACGTTGCGGTAAGGGAGCGGAGGGAGCACGAAGAGCGGATCGAGGAGCACACGCGGGCAGTTTACCCAGGTTCGGGCCGCGGGTACGCGTAAAACCCTACTCCTGCTTGGATTGTATTGAGTTCTTGAGCTCGGGAGCTTGAAGAGCTAGCTACACCGAGCGGGAGAGATGTCTAGGTTTCGAACCCTTTCTACGTTGTGCATGGGCCTCCTTTTATAGCTCAAGGGGTCACCGACAGGTGTCAACGTAGAGGAGGGTAAAAATGTAACTTTGGTGGTAGTTGTAACAGTGCGGGAATAGTGCGTGAATAGTGGATGAACAATGGTCTTCACCTAACCTTGACAGTGGGGGACAAGAGCATTAAATGTCTGTCGCCGTCGACCCCAAAAGCGCCCGTCCATGCGTCTCTGTTCGACAGGGCGGTAGCCTCGTCACCTTGGCTTGCCACCGTGTGCCCCAGGCTGCACAGCCATCCGCCACGCGTCCCTGGAGGGGCCCAGGGCGACGCGTGGGTAGAAGAGCTGGAGCGCAGGCACACAGCGTGGGATCCCCCGGCAAGCACCTTGCCGGGGGGGCTTGATCTTGCCGGGCCCGGAAGCTTGTCGCTCCCCGGGCCCTGCCGGGGCGCACGACGCGTCGAGGCATATCTTCAAGTGCGTACTCTTGGGTCTTCCTGGCAAGCTCCTCTTGCCAGGGTCTTGTGCTGAAGTGACAGTCCTGAGCCTGGTACGGCCTTCCCGGCAAGCTCCTCCTTGCTGGGGCCTTGGCCTTCTGACTTGTATACTTTGTTCTTGAATGGCTTCATAGGGACCAGAAAGGTTTTCGGCAAGCACGTGGTAAACCCTGCCGTGGGGAGCTGCTACTGCCCGTGCACAAGTTGGGGTACTAAGGTACCCCTATCCTAGTACACCGACACGGGGATGAGATTCTTGTAAGGGGGGTAGGTCTGTCACACCCTGCATTTTGTAACATGATATTTGTATCTTTGAAGCATGAAAATTTGGACCTGCAAAAATTTTTAGCATCATTTGGCTTTTATTTGGAATTGAGTTTTCTTCATTTGCTTTTTCATGTGCTCATTAAAGTCAACTATGATCTCTTGTAGATTTCATCTCCATACCCAAAACTTCTGCCCAATGATCATGCCAAGTGTTATATGACAGAATAGTATTTTCTTACAAAATTAATTTGGCCAAAAGGTATTTTATAAATTTAGTTTTTCAAAAACCCCTGAATTGAGGTTTGCACTGCAAGTACTTGATTTAGGGTGAGAAAATTATTTCAAAAGGTTTATTTGAGACCTAGTAGTCATAGGACTCCCAGAAACCACAAAGGTATAATTTTAAAAGTTATTTTTCTATTTTATTTAAAAGCTTTTTCTTAAGGCCAGAAATGGTCTTTAATAGGGAAAAATTATTTAACTGTTTCAAAAATATTTGCCAAAATTCAGAGAGACTCATAGGACATATATTGTCCATATATAAGAGTTTCAACACTTGGTCATGTTCAAAATAATGGGCTAAACCCTCTAAAACCCTTTCTGGATATTTCAAGCTTTTGAAATATTTACAAAGGAAACTTGCTCCAAAAATTCCAGGGAAATTCTATCATGTCATATATGACATATTTGATGATCTTGCCAAGTCCCATGCCTTGGGAAGCAAGAAAACATCCTCAAACCCCTTCATAACCATTCTGTCCATATTTGGAGTTTGAGCAACTTTACATTGCCAAACTTGTCCAAATGCTCTCAAACTTGGTGCACATTCTAGAATGACCTAATAAGGCATCTAAACCAAATGGCACAAGATTTGGAATAGAGCAACTTGATCAGATCACCTCAAAACCTTTTCTGTTCAAATGCAAATTTGAACAACTTTACATTGCCAACTTTTTATATGGAGCTTCAAACTTTGTGGGCATGATCAATACCCCAAATGATGATGCTACACCGGGTGGTGCATCAAGGGGAGATGATTCGCTTGACTCAATCAAGATGAAACTGTTTTTGTTGATTTCTAGGGTTCACCAAAGTTACATTGGCTAGTTTCTCCAAATGAGCCCAAATTGGGTGAAGCACCCTATTTTCTCATGTCTTTCAACCCTGTCAAGTGCCATGTCAAGTGGAATTCATTTACTTGACCAAACACTGATCAAACACCTTTTGTAGAATTGCTAAAACCCTCAACTTGATCACTTTTTCTTTTCTCCATGGCCTCAACTTCTTACCACAGGCTCATTGAGTTACCAGCTACCTCCAGTAACTCCCCCAGCACCCCAGCTCCATGATTGAAGGGTGAAACCTCTGTTTTACCTTGCTGGACAGCCAGCTTTCACCATTTCACCAGCCCTCTCCCTCTCTCTCAGCATCTCCAGGGCATCCAAGGCCTCAGGCCCTTTCTTTACTCCTCCCACAACATGCTAGACACTACTGGACATGTTGGGTTTGACCAGAACGGCGAGAGCGCGGCGATGCCAGCCATACGCGCGCACTTGAGCGCGCAACAGTGCAGACCAGCACTGTAGCTTCGGCCAATCAACCTCCCCCGACAGCCTCGGGCCTCCCCCTCGCGCCAGTCGAGGCCCCTCGACGTCCGCGACCTCCCCGGCGATGTCCCCCCTCCTCCTGCGCCCTCCAGTGGCCGTCGTCGCACGCGCGCTGGCCGCCCGCGGTGGCCACTCTTCTGCCTCACACGCGCGCGCTCCTCTGACGCTCCCCCGCTCCTCTTTTCCCCTTAGCTGGACGTGGAGCTAGTCCACGAACCTCCCCGGCGTGATCCCAGGCTCCAGAACCCTCCCTAGCCTCGCCTGCAACCTCGCCGGCGCACGGGTCCACGGTGGACCACGGGCGCGGCTATATAAGGCCCTCCCGAGCCTCTCCAACGGCACCACAAGCCTCACTCCACTCCTCTGAGCCCCCCAGCACCTCTAGTTCGACCCCAGGACGTCCCAGTGCTCGGGATCGACCGGAGCGCCGCCGCGTCGGGCCGCCGGCGATCTCGAGGTACGGGCCTCCCCTGCCTCTCCTTCCACCCGTTTCGGAAACCCCTCGCCTCACTGATCATTTCCCCCCTGTTTCCCCTCTCTGTGGCAGCCGAAAACAGCCGCAGCCACCACCCTCCGACGAGCTTCCGCCGTCCCACCTCGCCGCCGGTGAACCAGGCCTCCCCGTCGTGCCGCACTACCACCACTGCAACCGCGACACGACGCTGGTCACGTTCCTGCCCTCCGTTGCCGTCGCCGTGGCCGGAATCTTCGCCGGTGAGCTCGCCGCCGCCGTGGCCGTGGGGTTAGAGATGACAGGCGGGCCCCGCCTGTCATCCCCCCACCTCTCTCCCTCTCCTCTGTGCCGCTGACACACGGGCCCCGCCCATCAGGTTTGAAAACCTGACGTGCGCGCAGGCTCCCGTGCGGCCGGGCCGATCCATCTGGGCCGTGCACTGTGGCCTCCTCTGGCCCAGTGCACAGGACCCTTTTTCATTTTCTTTTCTGTTGATGTTTTAAACATTTATACAGAAAAGAATATTGATCCAAACTAATTATTTCCAACTCCTAAAATCTTGTAATATTCCAACCTATTTAATGGTACTACTTTCATTCAAATCCATGAAACTTTGTTGTATTGTTCAAATTTAAATTCAAATTTGGCCAGTAATACTCCTGTTCTAAAATCAATATATCCTATTCTGTAACTCCAAAACTCCAACTAAGATTTTTTCCCCATCTTAGAAATCCCTCTAGTATTTTACAAAAATGAGTTGACATTTTTCTGAGCATTTTGATTTTTCTGTATTGTTTGTATTCTTATTTTCCCGTGGTTATTATGCGACGTATAGATCCCGTATTTGACGAAGTTGCTGTGGAAGAAGAAGGAGAAGGATTTGAAGACTTTGAAGACCAAGCCAATCCAGGCAAGCAGCCCTTTGACCATGATACAGTTGTTCTTCGGAACCCGTTTGTTTCCGATGCATGATGATTAGGGTTACGATGGTAACCTAGTTGATTCCACCATATGATGCATGCCATGATCTTGATCTTGATATGTGCTAGATGACTTGCATATGGTTAGTGGTTATGGATAGTGATGCATGTGTGACATGAACCTTCATGGTTGAAGTCTTTGCAAAAAACCTCGTCGGGTGCCATTTATGCCCGAGGGAGATGATGATGATGAGTTGGGTGACCACTTGATGACGAAGTGGTGTGCCAAGGCAAGTGTGTGTGTTTTTCAAACGGATTGGTTTAAGTTGCGACCGTTATTCCAACCATACATGTGCAACCACACTACCCCTTATGGGACGGGGCTTTATTGATTACTTAGGTCGATACTAGCATGGTGCCCGCATAACTAGTGACGGGAAGACTTGAGGTCTTTCCCGGGACGGGGTCGTGCTTGATAGACGACCATGACTGTTTTCACAGGGCACCGGACACACCGTTGGTCCCTTCGGGTATGCTGACATTGAAATTAGGGCAAGTCCCGTGATCTATTGTTTGTACCCGAAGGCCGTGTGCCAACGAGTGGACTCTATGTTAGTGTCGTCTAAGGAAAGGTAATGACCGGGTGCTTACCCTGGGTACTTGAGGTACCGCGGGTCGTGGATGACACGGAAGTTCCCCGGATCTTGTGGGTAAAGTGTACAACCTCTGCAGAGTGTCAAACTATTCGAATAGCCGTGTCCACGGTCATGGACAGTTGGGTAACCGCTCTTGGGCTACGTCCAAATGTTTGTGAAACCATGCGTGTGTATGAGTCAAGGTGGTGACTTGACTCGATGAGATGAATCATATTCATGTTGATACCGGTAACCTGTCTTCGAGGTTACGCGAGGTTATTGATGCATAAACTTGATGGTAGAATATTTGTTCTAGCCTTGCTAGATTGATCATTATTATTCAAATGCACTGTACTTTGAACCACATCATGGGTTGCTTGCGAGTACATTCAAAGTACTCATTGGCTTGCCACTGGTTATTTAATTGGCCAGGCATGGAAGAACAGGAATATGAGGAAGAGTTCTTTGGAGACGAACATGCGAACTAGGACGCTATCCCAGTCAGAATGCCTGTAGGGTTAAGGCAGATGGCATGGGTTCTACCCGTTTATCGAAGACTTCCGCTATTTGAGTTATTTGCTAATCAGCCCGTGAGGCTCTATCTATGTAAGACTTGGCCATAATGGCCTTAATTCGTGTAAGACTATTTGTATGGATGTAGGACTCTTGTTATTTCAGCTTCTGTGTGTTCAGTGAGCATTGATCTCTGGGATCACTGTGCACGTGCATTCGGTGATCTCGACTTCTAAGTCGGGGTCCCCACAATTTCACGTGCGGTAAATCCAGAGGACACACGATTTTCTTCGCCTCCTCCAAACTTGTGGGGCACTTGTTCCCCTTGGGAAGACGTTCGTGCCAGAATGACATGTTCTCGTCGAAGCATGCGTCGGTCATTTTGTGTTTTACCTTCATCTCCAGAGCCATGAGCGTTACTTTCAGGCGGGTATCCTCGGGCCTGCATCCTTCATACAATGGAGTAACCGCGTCTAACTCAAGTTGATCCATCTTGGCTTTCTCTCGGGCGGCAGCTCTTGCATTATCGGTCTGCTTGAGAAGCAGCTCTTGAATATGAGGGTCATGCACCCAACCGATCGATGGTCCAGCGTCGTCTGCTCCGCCGGCATCATCATCTTCATGATCATGCCCGTCGTCTGCTCCGGCATCTTCCTCATCATCATGTCCTGCATCTTCTACATGATGACTATGTACAACATCACCGTTGTGATCATCTCCTGGGGATTCTTCGTCTTCTCGCCCGCCCGAGCCGCGGTGGTTGTTTTGCTGCCCTTCCTCATTTCTTGCCCGGCCCCCATGGACGACTTCGTAGTCATCTTCATCACCTTGCCACCGATAGCCATGCATGAAACCACGCAAGAGCAGGTGGTCCCGCACCTGCCCGGAATCCGGGTCCGCAATAAGGCTCTTCAGCTTGCATCTTCGACACGGACATCTTATCTCCATCTCGTTCTTTTGAAGCATCTCGGCCTTCGCGGACCTCAAAAACCTATTCACGATGCCTTCGGTCATCGTGCGCACCATGGTCGCCTGCGGGGTGGAGCAAAACGATATTTTAGAACCAAGAAAAAATTTGCCATGACTTTCCCTAAAAATAGGACAAAAAAGAATGCTTAATGCCAAAATTCTCACCGAAACGGAAATGAATCAACATTCCGGGAAAATATTGGCAACTATCGCATTTCAAATACCGGTACACCTCCAAACACAAACACATATGCAACACAACAAACATATGCAACACCACGAACATACATAGATCTAGCTAGGCCATAAAAAGTGCATGTGCACATTGTTGTATGGAGAACAACATAAATATAGCTTCCCCCCTTACTTACCTATCAAAACAAGGTAATTTAACCACTTAATTTGAATGAATATATGGTGGAAATGAGGTGAAAAAGAGGAGGGACCCGAGAGGAGAGGAGGTGGAGAGAATGAAGTGGGGGAGAAAGTGAGTGTGGGGTAGGAGAGGCTGTCCAAAATATCTTGTTGCTGCCCGCTTACTAATGGCGCACCCACTATAAATGCGCCATTAGTAATCAAGGTTACTAATGGCGCATTTATAGTAGGTGCGCCGTTACTAGTTTTGCAAAAAAAAATAACATACTAATGGCGCAATGTCGCACAGTGCGCCATTACTAGTTTAAACTAGTAATGGCGCACTCTGGGGCAGTGCGCCATTAATAGTTTTGTAAAAAAAAGAATAAAAAATATCATAAAAAAAAGAACATTAATGGCGCACTTTACTGCTGGTGCGCCATTACTAGTTACAACTAGTAATGGCGCACTTCGTACCGATGCGCCATTAGTATGTTTGGACAGGCGCGCTAGTTCAAAAAAAAAACTTTTTGATACTAATGGCGCACTCTAGGCCTGGTGCGCCATTAGTAGTTTGAACTCTAATGGCGTATGTGTTGTTGGCGCGCCATTACTATATACTAATGGCGCACTGCTTGTCTGGTGCGCCATTAGTATCAATTCCATCTATAGCCCTTTTCCTAGTAGTGATCCCTTCTATCACAACAGGTGCAATCTCATGCATAATTTCTTGATATAAGGTATGAGGGATAATACTCGCACTAGCGCCTACATCACATAAACCATGATAGCAATGATCTCCTATCTTAATAGAGATAACAGGCAAGCCTACAATAGGTCTATGTTTATTCCTAGCATTGGGTTTGGCTATCCTAGCGGACTCTTCTTGAAGGTAAATAACATGTCCATCTAAATCTTCTACCAAGAGATCTTTAACCATAGCAACACTAGGTTCAACTTTAATTTGCTCAGGGGGTGTAGGTGTTCTAGCATTACTCTTACGAACCACAGTTGAAGCTTTAGCATGATCCTTTATCCTAACAGGGAAAGGTGGTTTCTCAATATAAGCAGTAGGAATAATAGGATGAACATTATAAGTGATAGTCCTTTCTTCAACTTTAACAGGTTCTACTACTTTTACTTCAATAGGGGGATGGTATTTAAAGCACTTCTCCTTGGGGAGATCAACATGAGTAGCAAATGATGCACAGAAAGAAGCTACTATCTCAGAGTCAAGTCCATATTTAGTGCTAAACTCACGGAAAACATCGGTATCCATAAAGGCTTTAACACAATCAAACTTAGGGGTCATACCTGACTCCTTACCTTCGTCGAGATCCCAATCTTCAGAGTTGCATTTAATTCTTTCCAATAAATCCCATTTGAATTCAACAGTCTTCATCAGAAAAGAGCCAGAACAAGAAGTATCGAGCATAGAGCGATTATTGAGAGAAAGCAGATCATAAAAATTTTGAATGATCATTTCTCTTGAGAGCTCATGATTGGGGCATGAATATAACATTGACTTAAGCCTCCCCCAAGCTTGATCGATGCTTTCTCCTTCGCGAGGCCAAAAATTATAGATATAATTACGATCACGATGAACCTGGTGCATAGGTAAGAACTTCTGATGAAATTCCAACTTCGGACGATTATAGTTCCATGATCCAATATCATCACATAGCCTAAACCATGTCAATGCATCTCCCTTCAAAGATAAAGGGAAGACCTTCTTCTTGATAACATCCTCGGGCATATCTGCAAGCTTAAATAATCCACAAACTTCATCCACATAGATTAGGTGTAAATCGGGATGCGGTGTCCCGTCTCCTGTAAAAGGATTTTCATGCAGTTTCTTTATCCTACCCGAAGGAATCTCAAAGAAAACATTTTCAGTAGGTGCAGTAGGTTGAGGAGCAACTCTTTGCACTTCTGGTCGGGGTGAAGATACCCGAACAAGCCCCTCAAAGGATTATGAGCCATAGTAACAAGTGACAATAAATTTCAGCACACTATATAATTTTTTCCTTACCAAATTCCACTTACCACAGGCGCTTCACTCCCCGGCAAAGGCGCCAGAAAAGAGTCTTGAAGACCCACAAGTGTAGGGGATCTATCGTAGTCCTTTCGATAAGTAAGAGTGTCGAACCCAACCAGGAGCAGAAGGAAATGATAGGCACTTTTCAGTAAGGTATTTTCTGCAAGCACTGAAATTATAGGTATCATATAGTTTTGTGATAAGGTAATTGGTAGCAAGTAACAAAAGGTAAAAGTAAATAAGGTGCAGCAAGGTGTCCCAATCCTTTTTGTAGCAAAGGACAAGCCTGGAAAAACTCTTATATAAAGGAAAGCGCTCCCGAGGACACATGGGAATTATCGTCAAGCTAGTTTTCATCACAATCATCTGATTCGCGTTCGATACTTTGATAATTTGGTATGTGGGTGGACCGGTGCTTGGGTGCTGTCCTTACTTGGAAAAGCCTCCCACTTATGATTAACCTCTAATGCAAGCATTCACAACTACAATAGAACTATTAAGGTAAACCTAACCATAGCATGAAACATATGGATCCAAATCGGCCACTTACGAAGCAACGCATAAACTAGGGTTTAAGCTTCTGTCACTCTAGCAACCCATCATCTACTTATTACTTCCCAATGCCTTCCTCTAGGCCCAAATAATGGTGAAGTGTCATGTAGTCGGCGTTCACATGATATCATTAGAGGAGAGACAACATACATCTCATCAATATATCAAACGATGACCAAATTCACATGACTACTTATAGCGAGACTTCTCCCATGTCCTCAGGAACAAAAGTAACTACTCACAATAAATAACATTGTGCATGATCATAGGGGTATTAATATGCATAATGGATCTGAACATATGATCTTCCACCAAGTAAACCAACTAGCATCAACTACAAGGAGTAATCAACACTACTAGCAACCCACAGGTACCAATCTGAGGTTTGGGTACAAAGATTGGATATAAGAGATGAACTAGGGTTTGAGAGGAGATGGTGCTGGTGAAGATGTTGATGAAGATATCCCTCCCCAAGATGGGAGAGTTGTTGGTGACGACGATGGTGACGATTTCCCCCTCCCGGAGGGAAGTACCCCCGGCAGAACAGCTCTACCGGAGCCCTAGATTGGTTTCCGCCTCGAGACGGCGGCGTCTGGTCCTGAAAGCCTCCTTCTAATTTTTTAAGGTCAAAACACCTCATATAGAAGAAGGTGGGAATTGGGGGGCCGTCGGTGGGCCCACGAGACAGGGGGAGCGGCCCCCACCCTCGTGGACAGCAGGTGCCCCCACTCGTGAGCTTCTTTCGCCAGATGTTTTTTATATTTTCTGAAATGGAGTTGTGTGAAGTTTCAGGGCTTTTGGAGTTGTGCAGAATAGGTTTCCAGAGTTAGCTCCTTTTCCAGCCCAGAATTCCAGTTGTCGGCATTCTCCCTCTTCATGTAAACCTTGTAAAATAAGAGAGAATAGGCATAATTGTTGTGACATAATGCGTAATAACAGCCCAAAATGCAATAAATATCAACATACAAGCATGATGCAAAATGGTCGTATCATGCAGCAGCAGCGCGAGGAAGACTAGAGCAGTAGCGCAAGCAAGAGAAAGAGCAAGAGCAGCAGCGCGAGCAAGAGCAAGAGCAGACCACGCAGGGGACCGTAGAGCAAGAGCAGAGCAGCAGCGCGAGCGAGAGCCAAATCAATAGTGATACGTCTCCACCGTATCTATAATTTTTGATTGTTCCATGCTATTATATTATCTATCTTGGATGTTTTATATGCATTTATATGCTATTTTATATGATTTTTGGGACTAACCTATTAACCTACAACCCAGTGCCAGTTTCTGTTTTTTCCTTGTTTTTGATTTTCGTAGAAAAGGAGTATCAAACGGAGTGCAAACGAGCTGAAAATTTTATGGACCAGAAGAAGCCCCCGAAGCAAAAGAGTTGGCCCAGAGGAGCCACGAGGCCTCCACAAGGGTGGAGGGCACCCCACTAGGGCGCGCCCCCTACCTTGTGCTTGACTCGTGGACCCCTCTGACTTGTTCTCGACGCCAAAAATTCTTGTAAATAGGGAAACCTCCAAAAATAAACTTAGATCAGGAGTTTCGCCGCCGCAAGCCTCTATAGCCACGAAAAACCAATCGGGAGCCCGTTCCGGCACCCTGCCGGAGGGGAAAATCATCACTGGTGGCCATCTTCATCACCCCGACGGTCTCCATGACGAGGAGGGAGTAGTTCACCCTCGGGGCTGAGGGTATGTACCAGTAGTTATGTGTTTGATCTCTCTCTCTCTCTCTCTCTCTCTCTCTCTCTCTCTCTCTCTCCCTCTCGTGTTCTTGATATGTCATGATCTTGATCTACCACGAGCTTTGCTATTATAGTTGGATCTTATGACATTTCTCCCCTCTACTTTCTTGTAATGGATTGAGTTTTCCCTTTGAAGTCATCTTATCAAATTGAGTCTTTAAGGTTTTGAGAACACTAGATGTATGTCTTGCATGTGCTTATCTGTGGTGACAATGGGATATTCACGTGATCTACTTGATGTATGTTTTGGTGATCAACTTGCGGGTTCACTGACCTTGTGAACTTGTGCATAGGGGTTGGCACACGTTTTCGTCTTGACTCGCCGGTAGAAACTTTGGGGCACTCTTTGAAGTTCTTTGTGTTGGTTTGGATAGATGAATCTGAGATTGTGTGATGCATGTCGTATAATCAAACCCACAGATACTTGTGGTGACATTGGAGTATGTAGGTGACATTAGGGTTTTTGTTGATGTGTGTCTTAAGGTGTTATTTTAGTATGAACTCTAGGGCTGTTTGTGACACTTATAGGAATAGCCCAATAGATTGATTAGAAATAATAACTTTGAGGTTGTTTCGTACCCTACAATAATCTCTTCGTTTGTTCTCCGCTATTAGTGACTTTGGAGTGACTCTTTGTTGCAAGTTAAGGGATTGTTATATGATCTAATTATGTTATCATTGTTGAGAGAACTTGCACTAGTGAAAGTATGAACCCTAGGCCTTGTTTATAAGCATTGTAATACCGTTTGTGCTCACTTTTATATTTTCAGATTACAAAAAACAATATCTACCATCCATATTACACTTGTATCACCATCTCTTCGTCGAACTAGTGCACCTATACAATTTAGCATTGTATTGGGTGTGTTGGGGACACAAGAGACTTTTTGTTATTTTGTTATTAGGTCATCCACTTGATGGAAAATTGCTACTGTCCTACAAAACTCTGCGCTTGGAGGCCCAACATGAGTCTACAAGAAGAAGGTTGTGTAGTAGACATCAAGCAGCATCTCCGACTGATGTGGACGTCGCCGTCAAGGGAGCGACACCGTAAAGGAAGTGACCGCCGCCGCCGTCGTAGATGGAGTTGCGCCAAGGCGGCTCGGGACCGAGCGCCGGCAGCACCGTGAGATCGAAGCAAGAAAAAAAATGCAGCGATTACTGTAGAACCTCTTTGGTGGCGCCGAATAGGCCTCAGCTTCATCCGAGGAATCAGTGATGATGATGCTCTTCCGGTGGTGTAGGTGAAGACGACAGTGTGGGAATGGAGGTGGCGCGAAAGAAGAGGGGAACATCGGGGCAGCTCCTTGGACGTGGAGGACGGGGTGGCTGAACCGGCGGGATGACAAGATCGACGATGAATCCTCATTCGGTGTGGTGGATGAGGGAGGTCGAGATGTTGCGGTAGACGACGTCGTCGGGGAAGAGGCTCCGACTAGGTGGCGGACGAAGGAGGGTGTGGGGCTTCGTGGGTTTTCACGTCCTCGGTTTTCGAATGGAGGCGACAGAGGGGATGGGAGGGGGAACCTGATACGTCTCCAACGTATCTATAATTTATGAAGTATCCATGCTGTTATATTATCCATCATGAATGTTTTATATGCATGTATATATGCTATTTTATATGATTTTTGGGACTAGCCTATTAGCCTAGAGCCCAGTGCCAGTTGATGGCTTCTCGCCCCTCGTTGGTTACCCCAAGTGGAAAGTTTGAGATGCAGTGTAGCGGAAGTTTTCCCTTGGCAAAGATACCAAGGATCGATTTCCCCTGAGACTCCCAGTTTCAACAAGAAGGTGTCAACTGCTAGCGGCGCCAGATATTAGCAATCAACGTGGACCTGCACACAGATACAAATAACTTTGCTCCCAACGAGTACAGAGAGGTTGTCAATCCCTCCGGCCTTGTCGTTTACAAAGGATCAAACGCAAGTGATAATAGTGATAGGTAATGCTGCAAATAGTAAGTAAAAGCGTAAAGTAAATAGCGGATGTGATCAGTGATGGTAATATGGACCGGGGTCCCATGATGTTCACTAGTGGTGTCTCTCTCCCAAAAGACGATAAAACAGCTATGTGAGGTAAACGAATTACAGCTGGGCAATTGACAGAATTATGTGCGCAAACCAATGCTAACTATGTTGCAAGAAAGGTAGAGGTTCAAAGCATGGGCGGTATGCTAAGGCAAGTAGACCGAAATCCATCTGTATCTACTACTAATCATCCACCTTGAGATATATATCCAGAACATCTCGCTGGTATTAAGTTGCGAGTCCCACCCATAGTGTAAACTCAAAGCAACAGACAACTGCATTAAAAGAACTTTGCGTAAAGTAAACAATCCTTGCACCCGCGGGCACAAGCACCGTTGTTTTCCCCCTTGTGGCAACAACACATCTCCTAGACTCATGTTTCTGTCACTCAAGCTAGTCATCGAGGGGCATGAACCCACAATCAAGCATAACGTTCCCTCTTGGAGTCACTACCTACTACTCGGCCAAAGCAATAAATAACAACCGAGAACATGCAAGAATTACTTACGAACATAAATATAAAAGAGTTAAATCAAATATATTACTCAAACACAATCTGAACATAATCTCACAATCCATCGGATCCCAGCAAACTCATCATAGCAACAACATAAGGATTACATATGTGCCTCGATCATGTAGGGCAGCTCACGAGGACTAATTAGTGAAGCACAAGAACGGGAGGATAACATCACATAGCTACTGGTCATGGACCCATGGTCCAAGGGAGACTACTCACAACTCATCCGGGAGGCGTCCATGGTGGTGGAGAGGCTCCCGGTGATGATCCTCCCCTCCGGCAGGGTGCCGGGAAGAGTTCTCCTGGTGCTCCCGATCTTGGAAGCGCGGCGGCGGCGGAACAGAGATGAGATCACGAAAAAGGGTTCCCCTCTCGAGGGTTTCGGGACACGATATAAATATATGCCAAAGGGGGGCATCAGCGGAGGCCTGGGGGGCCCAGGCGCCCCCCCCTCCCCCCGGCGCGGCCAGGAGGGGGGCCGCGCCACCAGGGCGCCTGGAGCCCTGGTGGCCCCCCTCCGGCTCTACTTCGGGTGCCGGGAAGCTTCTGGAACGCTGATTTTTTATATAATTTTTCCAGGATTTTTCTGGCAGTTTTCGTAATGGGAAAACCTGAAATACAAAAACAGCAGAAAACATAAACTGGCACTGGGGTGCACTGAGTTAATAGGTTAGTCCAAATATGATCAAAAGTGTATGGAAGTGTATAAATATCATAGCAATATCACCCAAAAGAGGCATGGAGCAAGCAGAAATTATAGATACGTTTTGGACGTATCAACATCCCCAAGCTTAATTCCTGCTCGTCCTCGAGTAGGTAAATGATAACAAGAATAATTTGTGTGGTGACATGCTATTAACCATATAGGACTTTTTCATAGTCATATGACAAAAGCTTACTGAGACAATGAATCTATAGTAATTAAGTTGCCTCATGAGAAAATCACAAAGAACTGAAAGTTTTACAATATGATACTGAAACATCAAATAGATTTGTAATGAGCATGGTGTGCAAATATGATAAAGTGAAATCTCGCTTGCCCCCTTTAGTGAAGCAAAACATAAATGCAGGGGCACCTCCAAGGTTTAAGTGATGACTAGATACAATGATTTCAAAATAAACGATATCATAATCATGCAAACGACAATGCTACTTTGGGACAATGCACATTACACTCAGAATGACAATCATGCTCTTAATAGTTGGTGCTTTAAAAGAAGGTGGAGACTCTCGAACCGTGGCTTTTGTTGTCAAGGTTGAAAACCCATAGTCGGAAACAAAGACAAAACATGTACCAGAGCTCTTGGTTTTAAAACAGAAGTAATAATTTTTTTTTATTATGCATGTTCCGTCAACGAATGCTAGCAGACAACTCAATCACTTCTTGAGATGGACAAGTTTCGAGGAACGGCTCCCGAATGAGGACGATCACATCCTCTTAATCTCCTTTGTTTATCACTGCCAAAGTTTTCTGATTTCTCATGAACAAAGCGTGAAGGAGGGTTTGTTTGTTATATTAATTTTGAGCCGGGCGCACTCTTTGCCAGTTCCTTCTCGTATTATGGGTTTGCACATTAGACATGCAATCCCGAGGTGAAGCTTGTCCAACTTAAAAAGATCATGAATTAACTACTACTTCCTCATGAACTAAAAACAGAGGCACAAAATAGGAATGCTTTTTTTGAATAATTTCGAGATGGTACATGCAAGTCTCCGTTAGGAATGGCAGGTAAATACCATGTAGGAAGGTATGGTGGACTCATATGGCATAACTGGTTTAAAAGAATTTGGATGCACAAGCAGTCAGTCCGCTTAGTACAGGTGGAGGTTAGCAAAAGACTGGGAGCGACCAACTAAGAGAGCAATGACGGTCATAATCATGTAGAGCGACAAAGCAACATTGAATCAGGCATGGTAGTTATATCGCTACTCAGAAACAAAAGATCATCAAGGCTTGACAGACTTTCTTTACAGTCTTAAATATGTGTGAGCATACGCCAAGTCAATCAAAATAAATTCTTGAAGGAAGATATTACTAAACCATACCACATCATAGGCAAACAAATCATGTTGGTACTCCAATAACACATTGGAAACCCCCCAGCTATTTGAGACTAACCATAAGGAAACATGAACTACTAAGCACCATTATGCACGTAGCATTTTTATCATAGTCATACCAACCAATACAACGGAAGCAAACTCTCTTAATAAGATAATCATGATAAATAAAGAGAGTTCAAGCAACCAACTAAACAAAAGCTCTTTAAAAAGATAAGCATGAAAACAAAGAGCTAAGCATGATAGTATCTATTGAAAGACAAAGAACACACACAGCAAAGATAGACATGAAAATTCTATGTTATGTTCTAGGTAGAAGTGGAGCGTGTTTCTCTCCCACACAAAGAAAGCTGAGTTCCGACTCGTTATGAAAAGCTAAAGAAAACTAAAAAGGAAACTAAAAGCAAGACGCTCCAAGCATAGCACATAACACATGAAGTGATAAAAATATAGTGGAACGAAAGACGAACTGATAATGTTGATGGAGAATGGGATGCACGGGGGCATCCCCAAGCTTAGACGCTTGAGTCTCCTTGAATATTTCTTGGGGGTGCATGGTGGCATCCCCAAGCTTGAGTGTTTGACACTCCTGAATCTTTTTATCATCTTCCCTCGCACACTTGAAAACTCCCTTCATACATAACTCATCATAATCTGATTAGTGAGGTTAGTACCCATAATAAAATAATTGTTCCTTGCTGGAAATAAGGATATTCTTGAAGGTCTACTGTTTCTCAAGATTGCCAAAAGGTTTTTGCAAAGAAAAAACAAGCTCAAGGTTTGCAAAATGAAGGAAAGGCAAAACAGGACACAATCTATGAAAAACAGAACAATAGGTAGTAAATGATTTTTTTCGGGGCACTTCTGCAACTCTAATCAAAAAACTCAGAACAGACGCACGAAAGACAATTGTATAGAGCACGCTGTCGAAAAAATTCAGACCAAAAAGATGATCTGGTGATTTTATACGAATTTTTCTATCTAAGGACAGAATCTGTTTCCTGGACAGCACGTCACAACTTTTGAACTTTCTTGCAACAGAGGCTACACTTGGCACAAAGTTGAAAAGTAAAGATACAATGATGATGCTACTGTAGTAACAACATCAAGACACAACAAAAGAAAAAGAAAATTTTTTATTCATGTGGGCTGCCTCCCAAAAGCGCTTTCTTTTATGCCTTTAAGCTAGGCATAATGCAAAGAGATCAAGTTTTATCAAGAGTAAAAGAATAGCTAGCCCGTATAACGGACTCAAAAGGTAACTTAATCTTCTTTCTAGGGAAGTGTTCCATCCCTTTCTTGAGAGGAAATTGGAATTTTATATTCCCCTCTTTCATGTCAATGATGGCACCAACGGTGCGTAGGAAAGGACGTCCCAAAATAATTGGACACGAAGGTTCACATTCAATATCCATAATAGTAAAATCAACGGGAACGTAATTGTCATTGACAATGATAAGAACATCGTCGATCCTCCTCAAAGGTTTCTTTATGGAAGAATCAACGAGACGAACACCAAAAGAACAAGAATCAAAAGGTTTCAATTTAAGCATATCATATATTCTTTTGGGCATAACAGAGGTACTAGCTCCAACATCACATAAAGCATAGCAAGAGAAGTTATTCCACTTAATTTTAATCATAGGATCCCAACCATCTTCTAGCTTTCTAGGTATGGAGGCTTCTACTCTAAGTTTCTCCTCCCTAGCTTTGATAAGAGCATTAGTGATATGCTCTGTGAAGGCAAGGTTAAGCGTGCTAGTGCGGGGATCTCTAGACATCTTATGAAGGAAATCAATAACTTCGGTAAGAGTGCGATTATCAAAATCAAGGTCACTACTATCAAGTAAGGTAGTAGTGGTGTCCTTTAGGTTCACTTGTTTGGTAGTTTCTATAGTCATAGCATCACCATTAATAGGTCCAATGGGACCAGGAGTGCATTGGGTGCTAAGAGTTTGGATATCCTCAACAACTTGGATAGTAGCAACAGTGTGGTGGGTAGGAAGGTTCTTAATTCTATCTTCTTCCTCCCTTTCTCTAGCCCATCTCTCTTTAAGTTTAGCCAACATCCTAATGTTTTCATTAATTTGCACTTGAATAGCATTCATAGGAGTGACCTTCCTCTCCTCAAGAGGAGAAGTTCTAATTTTAAGCAATTCTACCTCATTGGCTAAATTGTCTACCTTCGAAGAGAGATCATCTAGTTTGTTTAGTTTTTCTCCTACACTCTTATTAAAGGCTTTTTGGGTAGTGATGAAATCCTTAAGCATAATCTCTAGTTCAGTAGTGGAGTTCTTAGTGCTAGGATAAGCATTGTTGTTCCCATAAGAATAAGAGGGGAACGGTCTAGGATTGCTACCAAAATTACTCCTATAAGCATTGTTGTTAAAATTGTTTCTAGAGATAAAGTTCACATCTACTTGTTCTTGAGCAATCAAAGAATTTAAAGGAACATCACGAGGATCAACAGAAGATTGCTTCGAAAGTAGAGACATGATCAAGTCAACTTTTTCATTTAGGGAGGAAATCTCCTCGAAAGAGTTTACCTTCCTACCTGTTGGAGCGCGTTCGGTGTGCCATTGGGAATAGTTTGTCATCATCTCATCGAGAAGCTTCGTGGCAGCACCAAGTGTAGTTGACATAAAGGTTCCTCCCGCGGCCGAATCTAACAAGTTCCGCGAGGTAAAGTTCAAGCCTGCATAAAAAGTTTGGATAACCATCCAAGTAGTCAAACCGTGAGTAGGGCAGTTCTTGACAAGAGATTTCATACGTTCCCAAGCTTGGGCAACGTGTTCATTATCCAATTGTTTAAAATTCATTATGTTACTTCTTAGTTGGATAATTTTAGCAGGTGGATAGTATTTTCCAATAAAAGCATATTTGCACTTGTCCCATGAATCTATGCTATTTCTAGGCAAAGACTGAAACCAAATTTTAGCTCCTCCTCTCAAGGAAAAAGGAAAAAGCTTAAGCTTAACAATGTTACCATATATTTCTTGGTACTTTTGCATATCACAGAGTTCAACAAAATTGTTTAAGTGTAAAGCAGCATCATCTCCAGCACCGGAGAATTGATCTTTCATAACTAGGTTCAGTAAAGCAGGTTTAATTTCATACGAAGGTGCTGAAGTAGCAGGTGTAGTGATAGGCGTGCAGATAAAGTCATTGTTTTTGTGACTAGTGAAGTCACACAACTTGGTGTTCTCGGTGGAACCCATAGCAGCAAGCAAGTAAGATAACTATTTTTGTGATTTTCGATAAAAGATACTAAAGCAAAAAAACTGAAAGGTAAACTAACAAGACTAAAAAGCAAAGGTAAAAGATAGCGTGCAACTCCCCTATCTTGAAGAGTGGAGTCCCCGGCAACGGCGCCAAAAAACTTTGCTTGATGGCTTCTCGCCCCTTGTTGGTTACCCCAAGTGGAAGGTTTGAAATGCAGTGTAGCGGAAGTTTTCCCTTGGCAAAGATACCAAGGATCTATTTCCCCTGAGACTCCCAGTTTCAACAAGAAGGTGTCAACTGCTAGCGGCGCCAGATATTAGCAATCAACGTGGACCTGCACACAGATACAAATAACTTTGCTCCCAACGAGTACAGAGAGGTTGTCAATCCCTCCGGCCTTGTCGTTTACAAAGGATCAAACGCAAGTGATAATAGTGATAGGTAATGCTGCAAATAGTAAGTAAAAGCGTAAAGTAAATAGAGGATGTGATCAGTGATGGCAATATGGACCAGGGTCCCATGATGTTCACTAGTGGTGTCTCTCTCCCAAAAGACGATAAAACAGCTATGTGAGGTAAACGAATTACAGCTGGGCAATTGACAGAATTATGTGCGCAAACCAATGCTAACTATGTTGCAAGAAAGGTAGAGGTTCAAAGCATGGGCGGTACGCCAAGGCAAGTAGACCGAAATCCATCTGCATCTACTACTAATCATCCACCTTGAGATATCTATCCAGAACATCTCGCTGGTATTAAGTTGCGAGTCCCACCCATAGTGTAAACTCAAAGCAACAGACAACTGCATTAAAAGAACTTTGCGTAAAGTAAACAATCCTTGCACCCGCGGGCACAAGCACCGTTGTTTTTCCCCTTGTTGCAACAGCACATCCCCTAGACTCATGTTTCTGTCACTCAAGCTAGTCATCGAGGGGCATGAACCCACAATCAAGCATAACGTTCCCTCTTGGAGTCACTACCTACTACTCGGCCAAAGCAATAAATAACAACGGAGAACATGCAAGAATTACTTACGAACATAAATATAAAAGAGGTAAATCAAATATATTACTCAAACACAATCTGAACATAATCTCACAATCCATCGGATCCCAGCAAACTCATCATAGCAACAGCATAAGGATTACATATGTGCCTCGATCATGTAGGGCAGCTCACGAGGACTAATTAGTGAAGCACAAGAATGGGAGGAGAACATCACATAGCTACTGGTCATGGACCCATGGTCCACGGGACACTACTCACAACTCATCCGGGAGGCGTCCATGGTGGTGGAGAGGCTCCCGGTGATGATCCTCCCCTCCGGCAGGGTGCCGGGAAGAGTTCTCCTGGTGCTCCCGATCTTGGAAGCGCGGCGGCGGTGGAACAGAGATGAGATCGCGAAAAAGGGTTCCCCTCTCGAGGGTTTCGGGACACGATATAAATATATGCCAAAGGGGGGCATCAGCGGAGGCCTCGGGGGCCCAGGCGCCCCCCCGGCGCGGCCAGGAGGGGGGCCGCGCCACGGCGCCTGGAGCCCTGGTGGCCCCCCTCCGGCTCTACTTCGGGTGCCGGGAAGCTTTTGGAACGCTGATTTTTTATATAATTTTTCCGGGATTTTTCTGGCAGTTTTCGTAATGGGAAAACCTGAAATACAAAAACAGTAGAAAACAGAAACTGGCACTGGGGTGCACTGAGTTAATAGGTTAGTCCAAATATGATCAAAAGTGTATGGAAGTGTATAAATATCATAGCAATATCACCCAAAAGAGGCATGGAGCAAGAAGAAATTATAGATACGTTTTGGACGTATCACCAGTTTCTGTTGTTTCCTTGTTTTTGAGTTTCGCAGAAAAGAAATATCAAACGGAGTCCAAATGAGCTGAAAATTTACGGTGATTTTTATGGACCAGAATAAGCCCCCGAAGCAAAAGAGTTGGGCCAGAAGAGCCACGAGTCATCCACAAGGGTGGGGGGCACGCCCCCCTACCTTGTCGTGGACTCGTTGGCCCCTTGACTTGTTCTCGACGCCAAAAATTCCTATTAATACCAAAACCCCCAGAAAGAAACCTAGATCGGGAGTTCCATCGCCGTAAGCCTCTATAGCCACGAAAAACCAATCTTGGCCCTCTCTGGCACCCTGCCGGAGGGGGCCATCATCACCGGAGGCCATGGAGGAGGATCCTTGCGGGGGCCATCATCATCATGGAGGCCAAGGACCAGAGGGAGAACCTCTTCCCATCTAGGGGGGAGGCCATGGAGGAGGAACCATAAGGTAAAGAACCTATCCCCCTCTCTCAGTTTTACCCGAGTGCCATCAGGGGAACCATTGCCGCTGTGATCTTCTTCATCAACATCACCATCATCATCACCATCCTCATCTCTTTTACGCGGTACACTCTCCCGCACCCCGCTGTAATCCCCTACTTGAATATGGTTCTTTATGCCACATATTATGATCCATGATGTGTTGCCATCCTATGATGTTTTGAGTAGTTTCCTTTTGTCTTTTGGGTTGATTGTTGATCTAGATTGGCTTGAGTTGTATGTTTTTTGGTGATGTCCTATGGTGCCTTCCGTGCCACGCACACATGAAGGATTCCCGCTATAGGGTGTTGCAATACGTTCATGATTAGCTTTATAGTGGGTTGCTAGAGTGACCGAATCTTAATCCCGAGTAAGGGGGTAGTTGCGTATGGAATAAGGGGACTTGGTACTTTAATGCTATGGTTGGGTTTTACCTTAATAATCTTTAGTAGTTGCGGATGCTTGCTAGAGTGCCAATCATAAGTGTGTATGATCCAAGAAGAGAAAGTATGTTAGCTTATGCATCTCCCTTATATGAAATTGCAATGACGACTACCGATCTTGTTAACAATTTCCTAGAACAATTCTACACACCGATCCATCATTATTCCACACTCGCTATTTATAATATATGGTAATATATTCTAAATTTATATTAATAGCACCTATTTTTATATTTTAGTTCTCCGGTATCATGAAAAGTTATCCTCTTCATACATACAACGTAGTTTTATTCTTGTTTCTAGATGGAAGCAATTGTTCGGTGTACGTAGTGTCGTATCAGTGGCAGATAGGACTTGAGAGAATATCGATCGTACCTTTAGCTCCTTGTGGGTTCGACACTCCATACATATCACTTCCACCTTTGGAAATTGCTACGATGATTCCTTGCACTTGGGGATTATCAAGCTCTTTTCTGGCGTCGTTGCCGGGGAGCAATAGCGTGGGGTTGATATTCTCTTGTGTGCTTGTTTGCTTTCTTCACTAAGTAGATTTTGTTTTCCCTTTTTTTTTCTTTAGTTGTGGGTGAGACAAACAAAAAAGATTAAAATAATGAAAATACCAAAAATATTACTTCCGTCATTTTCCTAAAAACTTTTTTGAAAAGAAAAGTGAAAGTAAGAAGGACGACCACCGTTGAAGTGGGGGAGCTCCTTGAACTTTGTAAATCTTGAATTATAGAAACTTTTCAACAAAAATAATTATACCCTTGTATATATCCATTGTGTTATAAAAATAATGTGCCAAGTTTTGGTATTAGGATGATTAGATTGCTTGGTTGCTATGTGTAGTGCAAAAACCGAAACTTTGGCTGTAGTGCGTGAATTTACATTTTTTTACTGGAACGTCAAAAGTTTCTGAAATTTTTACACAGTACTGCTATATAAATTGTTTATTTTGTACTTTTTTCATAATTTTTAGAGTTAAAGAAGTATAGGAAGTTTCTAGATTACTACATACTGTCCAGATTTTGAGAGATTCTGTTTTCTATGCGTTGTTCGCTTATTTTGATGAATCTATGGGTTGTATCGAGGGGTATGAACCATGGTGAAGTTTGAATACAGTAGATATAATGCTAGTATGAAATTGGAATGAGTCTACATCAGTACCTAAAGGTAGTGATTTGCTTTATTATACTAATTGGATCTCACAAAGTTTTTGTTAAAGTTTTGTGTGAATAAAGTGTTCAAAGATCGAGGAGTTATCAATATGAGAAGAATACGGAGAGGCAAGAGTTCAAGCTTGGGGATGCCCAAGGCACCCCAAGTAAATATTCCAAGGATACTCAAGCATCTAAGCTTGGGGATGCCCCGGAAGGCATCCCATCTTTCTTCTTCAACAATTATCGGTATACCTTAGTTTTTGTTTTGTTCACATGATATCTGTCTTTTGAGTTTATTTTTCCTTTATGCACCATGCTAGTATGAGATATTCCTTCATGGCTTTATAGAATTCTCTTTGTGCTTCACTTAAATCTTTTGAGTATGGCTTTATAGAATGCTCTTTGTTCTTCACTTAAATCTTTTGAGTATGGCTTTATTAAATGCTCTTTGTGCTTCACTTAAATCTTTTGAGTATGGCTTTATAGAATGCTCTTTGTGCTTCACTTAAATCTTTTGAGTATGGCTTTATTGAATGCTTCATGTGCTTCACTTATATTTTGAGCTTGGATGTTGGTAAATATATATTAATTGTAGAATGCTCCATGAACTTCACTTATATTTTTTGGAGTAGGAATAACACTATCATTGAAATTGAGCTTGGAAGAGTATCATTAAAACCTTCATGCCTAGCTAAAAGGCGTTAAAGAAAAACGCTTGTTGGGAGACAACCCAATACTTTTAACTAATGTTTTTGTGTGTCCACATGATTAAGCTATTGTATTTATCATGTTTTATAGCTTTTTTTAAATAAAGTGCCAAGTAAAGCCTTTGGGATAGTGTGGCTGATAGTTGATTTGATTCTGTGCAAAAACAGAAAGTTTTGCGTCCAGTGTAGAAAATTCAATAAATCACTGGAAGTGATAATTAGCTGAAATTTTTACACATGATTGACATACAAATTTCCTATGTTGTCCTAATTTTTCAATAAAAATAGAGTTGCATAAGTATAGTGGTTGTCCAGATCATTACATACTTTTCTGTTTTTGACAGATTCTATTTTCAATGCATAGTTTGCTTGTTTTAGTGCTTCCGTAGCTTATATTAAGTGATATAAATTGTGAAAATGATAAGCTACAGTAGGTATTGTGTGAGAATAATTATGAATCTTGTCTTTGACATTACCCAAGTGAATGATTTGCTCTTTATCATACTAACCCATCTCACGAAGTTCTGTTAAGTTTTGTGTGATTGAAGTTTTCAAGTTTTGAGTGAGATGACGATATGCGGAGAATAAGGAGTGGAAAGACCCTAAGCTTTGGGATGCCCAAGGCACCCCAAGGTAATATTCAAGGAAGACTGAAGATACTAATCTTGTGGATGCCCCGGAAGGCATCCCCTCTTTCATCTTCAAAACCATCGGTATACCTTACTCGGAGCTATATTTTTATTCGTCACATGATATGTGTTTTGCTTAGAGCGTGTTTTCATTTTACTTGCTGTTTGAATAAAATCATTGGATCTGAAACCTTGAATGAGAGAGAGTCCTCCCATGGCTACATAATTATTTGACTACTCATTGATCTTCACTTATATTTTTGGAGTAGTTTGTCATTTACTCACGTGCTTCACTTATATCCTATGAGTAAATGATTGAATGAATTGAATATCATAAATCTGAAATTATATATGCTTCATATGCTTATACCTTGGGGAGTAATGACTTCACATATAAAAAGTATAGGTGGTGAATTTATTGAAAGTTAGCAAACATTGTATTGGTCACTTGAACAATTCATGAAAGAATATTGAAGGAAGAAGAATTTCATATATAAATATACTATCTTGGACATCTTCTATGATTTTGAGCCCCATTAATTATTTTCTAACTTGAGCAAATTAGTTTAAGTTGGACAAGGAAGATAACATAATGAGTTATGCTTGGGTATATTTGTATAGAAGTTATATTGTTATGGATCCTCCAACATGTTGGTGCTTCCTATTTGGAATCTTTTGCTAGCCAGAATTTCTGTACTAAGCGGGATTCCTGCTTCTGCATCCACTTCCATAAACCCAAAGTTGTTCCATATGAGTCCACCATACCTACCTATATACGGTATTTACCTGCCGTTCCAAGTAAATTTGCATGTGCCAAACTCTAAACCTTCAAATAAAATAATGTTTTGTATGCCCAAATCGCTCATGTGGCGACTGGGGTTGTCTTTATCTTCCATGCTAGGTGGGTTATTCTCACGATGAGTGGACTCCGCTTGTCATTCACAAGAAAATGGCTGGTAATTGGTATGCCCAGTCCTATGATCAAAAGATCAAAAACAAAATCGCAAATAATTATACAAAACTCACCGAGGAAAGTTGTTGGTTTGGATGACACCCGTTGTTTCGGATAAGCCGTGGAGTGTGTTTGATGGTGGAGGGGGGTGGTAAAACTTTACCTTTCTGTTTGGGAACCACCTATAATGTATGTAGCATGGAAGATATTGAGAACTATTGGTCGTAGCATTGATAAAGAAAGCATACTGCTCAAAATTATATCCATCTTTGATTTAAAACTCGAGCTCTGGCACCTCCGTAAATCCATGCTTCCCTTCGTGAAGGGCATATCTATTTACTTTTATGCAAGAGTCAGTAGTATTCCTTCTTATTCCAACCTACTCTTTAGTTGGCAAGCATCATGTGGTGGGGAAAGATCTAAGCATATATGGCCATTCAAATATATTTGATCATGAATTATTATTGGTGACAATTATCTATATGATAAATAAGTTGGGAGGTGAAACATTAAGCCCCTATCTTTCTTAGTGTTCAATGGATGCTATTTGTTCTAAAAATATGCTTTGAGTGGTAGCAATCATGGAAGACTATATGATAGCTGAGTATGTGGGATTTGCTGAATCAAAGCTCTTACATAGACCCTTCCTGTCGTGGAAATAACACGGTAGATGTCCGGTTTAACGGACTTAGTGATGGAACCATCGCACGGGTTAGATTGAAGGGGTTAAAAGCACACAAAGGACACAAGGGATTTTATACTAGTTTGGCCCCTTTGATGAAGGTAAAAGCCTACGTCTAGTTTGGTTTGGTATTCTTGGGCGTCGATGAACAGGGAGCGGATCGCTTGCCTGTGTCTCGACGGGTTGTTTCTTGTCCTTGAACTATCGTCCGGTCGTCCCTTTATATAGAGGCGACGCCCGGTCCGGTTTACAAAGTCCCGAGGCCGGCTCATACTTGTGTCCGCCTCGGTCTCTGCTCTTTCCTCCTTATCTCTCAAGTTACATGACCAGGCGGTTTACAAATCATAATGTACACATGGGCCCTAAACCTTCATGAGCCGTAACTCCTACTGGGTATTACAATTATACAACTAATTTATCATAATCCGGTTTATACCTGCTAGTAATATCCCTAACATTAGGCCCCAGAATGATTTGAACTTGTTCACATCAATCTTCAGTCTTGCATGATCTTCTCTTCTTGTATCTTCTCATTTTTGTAAACCGGATTATGACGTCATCTTTGAAAATCACTTAATTTAACCATGACATCATCTCCGCATTTAACGCGCGCAGCTGTCTATCACCTTTGTTTAAAGGCTATCCCGAGAATCGAGGCGACAGGGAATCTTTATCCAATCTTCTGCCTCCTCAAATCTCGCGCCCGCCGTTTCATCTTTGCCCCCTTATAAATACTGCTGTCGCTCCTCCTCTTCTCCTTCCATTCGTTCTTCTTCCTCCGTCACCCGAGCTTGAGCCTCCGCCGTCGTCCGTCAATCTCGCCTTCGTCGGCCGCTGCATCAACCTGAGTGCGACCAGAAAAAACTCTGCCGCCGCTTCTTGCTGTTCCAGGTATTCCATCTTCTTTGCTGTAGATCTATAGCTTTAGGGTTCTTCTCGCGCCTCCGCCATTAAACCTCGGTGAAAGCTTCATATGTTCTTCCTCGGCACCAAGTTCGAAGTAGTTTCAGCCTTTAGATCTTGCCTTTAAAACTTGCCCCTGTTCCGCTGCCGTATGCCTAGATTTCGGCGTTTTAGATTCAATCTTTTAAATTTGTCTGCTCTGTATAGGATCCTTGCAGTTCTTCCTGTAATAGTCTTGCATTTGTTTTTCTTTTCTCTGGGTGCTCAGATCTGTTTTACTTTAGCTACTGTAAAAACTTGTTTCTTCACCCTTGTAGATCTGTAAAATATTCTCCAGTTTAGTCAGTCAAATATCGCTTCTGTAATGTATCGATAACAAACACGACGGTTTAGCTCCTCTCTTTTGTGCTTTCTGAACTGGCAGTAATGCGTTCCCTGCTTACTTCCGGGTTAGCTATGCCATTAGTCCCTTGTCTAAACCGTCAGCATGACCTCGCATATGCGATCTGGTTTATATAGATGTCTTTGAATAATCCAGTTTTTATACTTTCTCTTTTCAGCACTTCCATTCTATTACTATGACTGCCAAACAGTTTGTTTCTTGCGACTGGGTTCCTTCCGTCGTTACGGAAGAAGATTTAGTTAATGCGGTTAGAGTTGGTACTATGGGCCCTCAGTCAGTCTTGAAATGGCGGGCCCCAGGAAATGAGTGTCCCCCTGCTCCCAGAGAAGGGGAGGTTATTGTCTTCTTCGACCACATGGCTCGAGGTTTTACTCCTCCCGGTTCAAAGTTCTTCCGGGACGTGCTTGCCGCTTTTCAGCTTCATCCTCAGGACATAGGCCCAAACTCTATTTCAAACATCTGCAATTTTCAAGTTTTCTCAGAGGTGTATCTGCAAGAAGAGCCATCAGTCGACTTGTTCCGGGATTTTTTTCATTTGAACCGGCGAACTGAATTTACAGGCGGTCCTCATCAAGAATTAGGCGGGGTCAGTATTCAAAAGAGGAGAGATGTAGTCTTTCCTCATGCTGCTCTCCACACACATCCGAAGGAATGGAATAAATCTTGGTTCTATTGCGTTGATACTTCGCCTGAAGGGGAAAACCCACTGCCGGGTTATCGTGAGCATCGTATTCCTGATGATCACCCTTTGCCGCAGCGCCTCAGCTCCACAGAACGGCCCCGGTTTGCTTCTCAACTTGCGAGGCTCAAGGCCTTTATGGCCAACGGATTATCCGGGATTGATTTCATACGTTGATGGCTTTCTTGGAGTATCCTTCCTCTGAGTCCTTGCCCGAGTCTGATGTGCAAATATTCTAGTAAACTGGATGATCCTCAACGTTTTTCCAAGGACAAACTTTCTGAATCAGAAGTCATTGAGTCTGCTAAGAAGATGCTCAATGTCTCCTTAGAAGAATGTAGCCAAACCGGATTGGCTCCGTATTACAAGAAGAACAAGCTGCCTGCAGTAAGTCTTACTCTCTTCTGTATGTTTTTGATCCGTTCATACAAACCGTTTAACTTTCCCTTTTCTTTTAAACAGACCGATGATCCTTTCTGGAAAAGGAAACCTAAGGAGAAGGCTGGTAAACAGCCACGCCGGAAAACTTATGCTATTAAGAAGAAAAAGGCGGCTACTGGCTCCGGTTCACATGCTGAAGATGACGATCCGGACTCTGAGGTATGAGTTAATCCGGCTATAATTTGTTTTACTTTTATCCAGACTTGTGTTTAACGGTGTCTTTTCACAGGATTTGGCTGAAGGAGATAAGCCGGCAGAAATTGAGGTAACTATCCTTTCTTCAGATTCAGAACCACTTCCACCAAAAATTCGTCGGACAGTCCGGAAATATCAGTTTTCTCACCCTTATGCTCAACTGGACCCCAATTTTCTTTTGAAGAAACAACAACATGAAGCCCTTCGCCGGACTACCCGCCATAGCGGCCTTGTAGTTGAATCATCCGGAATATCCCTTACTCCGGCTCGGAGGCGCCGTTCTGAGGTTATAATCTCTCCAAATCTTCTTCATCCCAAGGCCGGGCTTATACGCAAACCGCTTAAACCGTCTGACCCTGATTATCAGGAGACTCCTTTATCTTCCTCTGGCGAATCCACTGCCACACAAGCCCCAGTTTGAAGACTGTCCCTGGGTAAGTCCTTTATCTTATCCGGTTTATGACTGCTTTTGCTTCTTTAGCACTGATTTTTCTTTCTAATTCCTTTCAGCAAGCCTAAGCCTAGCAAAAGGGCAAAGGCCAACAAACCAACTGCTGAGACTGCCACTGATGATCCGGCGGTTGATCCGGATACAACCGTCCCTCCGAAAGGCGAGCCCACAATTCCACTTGAAGATCCTGCTCCTATGGATCATACTACTGCACCTGAGAATCCCAACACTGAGTACGTCCATGAACCGGCAATTCCTGCCCGGGCCGATCCTCCTCGGACTAGTCCGGCTCCTGCTAGCCCGGTTCACACTGCGACCCCACCACCAACAACTCCTTCTCCGGCAGTTCAAGTAACTGGTACAGCTTACACCGCTCCCGCTGAGCCCACTGTCTTAGCCAAACATACGGCTAAAGCAGAGAAGTTGCATCAAGAAAAGGGTAAATGGAGTACAGAGCTGTCTAGCTTCGCCGATATGAGTGCCCAGGAGCTCTATTCCGGGTATTTGAACCGGCTTCATACTAGTCGAGATTATGAAGCAGGCTTGTTTAACATGATGAAGGACAAGTATGAGGTAATCCTTTGCTTTTTGATTTTTGTCTTTGCTGTATCACTATCATAGTAGCCCCCAAGTTCCGGTTTAGCTGCGCTTAGAAGGTGAACCGGTACTTATAACTTGAGCAAATGATCTTACATTAGCCCCCAAGTGCCAGGGGCATAATTCGGTTTATGTGCCTGGGACTTGTCTAAATATTGCCTTTCTTTGATACTTCAATCACCCATTAGCCCCCAAGTGTCAAGTAGACAACTTGTTTGTGTGCTTGAGACTTGTCTTTGAATTGCTACTGTTGGATGCTTCAACTGCCCATTAGCCCCCAAGTGTCAAGTGTATAACTTGTTTGTGTGCTTGAGACTTGTCTTTGAATTGCTACTGTTGGATGCTTCAACTGCCCATTAGCCCCCAAGTGTCAAGTGTATAACTTGGTTATGTGCTTGAGACTTGTCTGAATTTTGCCCTTATTCCACTTGCTTTTCTTTGTAGGCTGATTTGAACCGGAGGGCCGAAGAAATCACTGAACTTCGGAATAGACTTGCCGAAACTGAATCTGCTGCTGCTAAGGCCAAGAAAGAACTGGCCCTGAGCTTAACTACCGCTGAACAACTGAAGAAATTCTTTGAAGAGGAGCGGACAGCCTTTGAAGTGCAAAAGAGTGATCTGGAAAAAAGGCAAAGGATGCTGAGGAAGCCCTTAATCCGATGACTGAAGAGTTAACCGGTTTCAAGCGGCAAATAGAACTGATGACTTCTACTGTCTTTGGTAAGTGCTTTGCTCTGTACTCCTGCTTTCATCCTTGCAATCTTTAATCCGTTCCGGTTTAACTGTGATAATCATATGCAGGGCGCCGTGTCACCCATCTCGGGGATGATTTACGGAAGAAACTCAAGGCATCTTACACTCTGGTCGAGCAGCTGTATTCCGGCGCTCAAAGGATCATAAGCGCAATGTCCTTCAATAAACCGGCCCCCACCACTATCCAAGGCACACTTGAAAAACTTTCTGTCTTGCCAGTACGCTTGGAGGAAGTGAAGAAGTCTGCTACCCGAGCCGGTTCTCTCATGGCGCTTACCAGAGCCAAAGCGTGGGTTCCAGATTTTGATCCGGAAGAAGCTTTGAATGGGTATCCCAGCACCAAAGAAGACGGATCAGATTTCACTCCAAAAGATCTTCACGCTTTGACCAAGGATATGCGTCCACTGGCTAGCAAGCTTGCTGCCGAATCAGACTTGTCCAGGTATCATCCGAGGTATGATTTACAGAACGAGCGGATGGATCGGCCGGTTTATGATACCGTAAATCTAATCCCACCAGTGCGCCCTCATACTTTCGCCCCAGATATTGATCCGTCTGATCTTATCACGGAAGAGATGTACTTTAGTACTTTAACGAAAATCGACTGGTGCGTCCGTGACTTCCAGCCGCTTCAAGAGGAGGAAGAAACTCCGGAACAAGTTGACCCTCAACCATCGCAGCACAAGGAGGCGTAGGCCATAGTGTAGTTTTGTAATTGCATTCTCATTTTGCTGGACAGTCTTTCAATCTGTTCAGGCTTGCTATGCCTTGTAATAGGATAGCATAAAACATTATTCGTCTTGATCCGGATGTTCTAACTTCTTGTTTTGACGTTGCCAATTTAAATCTGGTCTGATATGGTTTATCCTGCATATTATCTGTTCCTGCATAGATAACACTGAAAACATGTCCTAGCGGTTTACCGCTGGACCAATTAAATTGCTCACACAATATATCAAACAAGTGTTCTGCTTGTTCCAGAAATAACTTCATACATGCCATCAAGTATGCTTGATATTCTTAATCCGGCAAAATTTGCAATTTTTCTGAGGGAGCCTTTGATAGACCCAATAATAATCCCGGGTTTAATAGAAGCTACCGGTTTAGATCACTCTGTCCAGACTTTTGAAGATATGTGGTCAACTCTGGAGTTGTCCCACCCCGGATTAAAGAACCATAAAACATAAATACCAAAATGCAAATTTGCAAATAAAACCATGTAGTCGAGGCTTTTTGTGAGCTGCCAGGCTCAAAGCAAGGTTCGGCCAATCAATGGATGTGGGTACCATCCAGAGGGCCTTATGGTTCGGATACGACCATAGGAACCGGATACACCCAACAGGGGTTAAGCTAAGATTCGGGTACAATCCAGCCCCCTGTTGGCTATATAAATCTTAGCCAATCAATGGATTCGGATATGATCCAGAGGGCTTATGCCATGTCCTCTTTGGTTCGGATACGACCTATGTTTGAACAGAATGGCATTATTAAGTTTGGGTATGTTCTCTTTGGTTCGAATATGACCTATGTTTGAACAGGAATCCCTTCAGTAGGTTTGGCTATGTCCTCTTTGGTTCGAATACGACCTATGTTTGGACAGGAAGCCCTTCAGTGGGTTTGGCTATGTCCTCTTTGGTTCGAATACGACCTATGTTTGGACAGGAAGCCCTTCAGTGGGTTTGGCTATGTCCTCTTTGGTTCGAATACGCCCTATGTTTGGACAGGAAGCCCTGCCCTAGAGTGCATATGCCCTGTACGACCAGTTAGACCGATCCAAGTATTTGAAATATGACATATGATAAGAAATGTATGGCTATCACCATAAGACACTTGTATTGGAAAAAAGGCTAAGCCCCCGGTTTACCGAGGGTGCCGGTTTATTCATTAATCATAATATATACATAGGATACAGTGGAGCTCATGGCTCAGGTATAGTAGGGCCGCAAGAGGGCGATGTTCCACGGCCTCTTTGTCTCTTCTTCCGACGTCTGTGAGTCCTTGTGTTCTCGAACGTCCACCAGGTAATATGAACCGTTGTGCAGATTCTTGCTGACCACAAAGGGCCCTTCCCAAGGCGGGGATAACTTGTGCATATCTGTTTGATCTTGGATGAGCCGGAGTACCAAATCCCCCTCCTGGAACGTCCTGGTCTTGATCCGGCGGCTGTGATATCTGCGCAAGTCTTGTTGATAAATTGCAGACCGTGCTGCTGCTATATCACGCTCTTCATCCAGCCGGTCCAAACTGTCTTGTCTCGCCTGCTCATTGGCCGCTTCAACATAGGCCGTCACCCATGGCGAATCATGAAGGATATCACTTGGAAGGACTGCTTCGGCACCATACACCATAAAGAAAGGTGTATACCCTGTGTACCGGTTCGGCGTAGTATTGATGCTCCAGAGAACAGAAGGTAACTCTTCAACCCAGCACCCTGGTGTTCTTTGCAGGGGAGTCATAAGCCGGGGTTTGATACCTCGCAAAATCTCCTGATTCGCTCTTTTAGCTTGGCCATTGGTTTGAGGGTGGGCTACAGAAGACATGTCTAGGCGAATATGCTCCCGTTGACAAAATTCTTCCATCTCTCCCTTAGATAAGTTGGTGCCGTTGTCTGTGATGATGCTGTGTGGAAAGCCAAACCGGAAAATTACCTTTTTGATAAATTTAACCATTGTTGCCGCATCACACTTGCTTACAGGCTCTGCCTCAATGAATTTTGTAAACTTATCCACAGCCACCAGTAGATGAGTTTTCTGATCTTGGGATCGTTTGAAGGGCCCAACCATATCAAGCCCCCAAGTCGCAAACGGCCAGGTTATTGGTATCATCCGGAGCTCCTGTGCCGGAACAAGAGCACGTCGCGAAAACTTTTGACAAGCATCACACTTCCAGACTAAATCCGCCGCATCAGCATGGGCTGTCAACCAATAGAACCCATGTCGAAAAGCTTTAGCCACCAAGGATTTTGAACCGGCATGATGGCCACAATCCCCTTCATGGTTCTCGCGAAGAATATCACAACCTTCCTCAGCTGAGACACACCGCTGAAACACTCCAGAAACGCTGCGATGATGAAGTTCTCCGTTTGCAATTGTCATGGACTTAGAGCGCTGGATTATCTGTCTTGCTTCGATCTCGTCGTCCGGCAGCTCCCCCCGGCTTAGATACGCCAAATAGGGCAGTGTCCAATCCGGAATGACATGAAGTGCCGCAACTAACTGTGCCTCTGGATCAGGAATAGCCAGGTCTTCCTCTAATGGTACTTGATCCGATGGACTGTGCAATTCATCCAAAAAAGTATTCGGCGGTACCGGTTTACGTTGAGAACCTAGCCGGCTCAAGGCATCGGCCGCTTCGTTCCTTCGCCGGTCTATGTGATCCACCTGATATCCTTTGAAATATCCTGCAACTGCTTCAAATTCTTGTCTGTAAGCTGCCATAAGGGGATCTCTGGAGTCCCACTTACCGGATACTTGTTGTGCCACTAGATCCGAATCGCCAAAGCACTTGACCCGGCTCAAGTTCATCTCCTTGGCCATCCGCAAGCCATGAAGCAACGCTTCATACTCTGCTGCATTATTAGTACAAGGAAACAATAAACGGAGGACATAACAAAACTTGTCTCCTCGCAGGGAAGTTAAAACAACTCCAGCCCCCGAGCCTTCTAACTGCCTTGAACCGTCAAAGTGAATCGTCCAGTATGTAAGATTCGGCTTCTCCTCTGGTGTTTGCAGTTCTGTCCAATCATTGATGAAATCCACCAATGCTTGAGATTTGATAGCGGTGCGTGGCACATATTTCAACTCGTGTGGGCTCAGCTCAATGGCCCACTTCGCTACTCTGCCCGTAGCTTCCCTGTTCTGGATTATATCCCCCAATGGTGCGGAACTAACAACAGTTATTGGGTGGCCTTGGAAATAATGTTTCAATTTCCAGTTTGCCATAAATACACCATATACCAGCTTCTGCCAATGCGGGTACCTTTGCTTGGACTCGATGAGAACTTCACTGACATAATAAACTGGACGCTGGACCGGGTATTCCTTCCCTGCTTCCTTGCGCTCAACCACGATTGCCACGCTGACTGCCCGTGCATTGGCGGCGACGTATAACAGCAACGGCTCATTATCAACAGGGGCGGCCAGGACCGGCGGCTTTGCTAGCTGCCGCTTCAAATCCTCAAACGCAGCGTTTTCCTCATCACTCCATATAAACCGGTCCGTCTTTTTCAGTATCTGATAAAGCGCAATCGCCTTCTCTCCCAAACGGCTGATGAACCGGCTCAATGCTGTGATCCGGCCGGCGATACGCTGAACATCGTTGATGCAAGCCGGTTTAGTCAAAGATAGAATTGCCTTGATCTTCTCCGGATTAGCTTCTATTCCTCTGTTTGACACCAAGAATCCAAGGAGCTTGCCCGTCGGAACACCAAAAGCACACTTCTCTGGATTAAGCATCATTTTATAGGCTCGAAGATTGTCAAAAGTCTCTTTGGGGTCCTCTATCAGCGTCTCCTCCTTCCTTGACTTCACCACAATATCATCCACATAGGCATGAACATTCCTCCCTATCTGCCCCTTAAGACAATTCTGCACGCAACGCTGATAAGTTGCTTGGGCACTCTTGAGCCCAAAGGGCATAGAAACATAGCAGAAAGCACCAAAAGGCGTTATGAAGGACGTCTTCTCCTGATCTTTAACTGCCATCTTGATCTGGTGATACCCTGAATATGCATCCAAAAAACTTAGCCGCTCACATCCCGCTGTGGCATCGATGATTTGATCAATGCGAGGGAGAGCAAAAGGATCAGTTGGACAAGCCTTGTTTAGGTCCGTGTAATCCACACACATTCTCCACTTTCCATTTTTCTTTAACACCAGCACTGGATTAGCCAACCACTCCGGGTGAAAAACTTCAACTATGAACCCTGCAGCCAAAAGTCTGGCCACCTCTTCTCCTATAGCCTTGCGCCTTTCTTCATTGAAGCGGCACAGATACTGCTTGACCGGTTTAAACTTCGAATCAATATTAAGACTGTGCTCAGCGAGTTCCCTCGGTATACCTGGCATGTCAGAAGGTTTCCATGCAAAGATATCCCGGCTCTCACGGATGAACTCGATGAGCGCGCTTTCCTATTTGGGATCAAGGTTAGCGCTGATAGTGAACTGCTTGTGAAGGAAATATGCCCTAGAGGCAATAATAAAGTTATTATTTATTTCCTTATATCATGATAAATGTCTTTTATTCATGCTAGAATTGTATTAACCGGAAACTTGATACATGTGTGAATACATAGACAAAACAGTATGTCCCTAGTATGCCTCTACTAGACTAGCTCATTGATCAAAGATGGTTATGTTTCCTAGCCATAGACATGAGTTGTCATTTGATCAACGGGATCACATCATTAGGAGAATGATGTGATGGACAAGACCCATCCGTTAGCATAGCACTATGATCGTTTAGTTTAACTGCTATTGCTTTCTTCATGACTTATACATGTTCCTATGACTATGAGATTATGCAACTCCCGAATACCGTAGGAACACCTTGTGTGCTATCAAACGTCACAACGTAACTGGGTGATCATAAAGATGCTCTACAGGTGTCTCCGAAAGTATTTGTGGTGTTGGCATAGATCAAGATTGGGATTTGTCACTCCGAGTGTCGGAGAGGTATCTCTGGGCCCTCTCGGTAACACACATCATAATAAGCCTTGCAAGCAAAAGACTAATGAGTTAGTCACGAGATGATGTGTTACGGAACGAGTAAAGAGACTTGCCGGCAACGAGATTGAACTAGGTATAAAGATACCGACGATCGAATCTCGGGCAAGTAACATACCGTTTGACAAAAGGAACAACGTATGTTGTTATGCGGTTCTGACCGATAAAAGATCTTCGTAGAATATGTAGGAGCCAATATGAACATCCAGGTTCCGCTATTGGTTATTGACCAGAGATGAGTCTCGGTCATGTCTACATAGTTCTCGAACCCGTAGGGTCCGCACGCTTAACGTTTGATGACGATCGGTATTATGAGTTTTTGAGTATTGATGTACCGAAGGTAGTTCGGAGTCCCGGATGAGATCACGGACATGACGAGGAGTCTCGGAATGCCCGAGACATAAAGATTGATATATTGGACGGCTATATTCGGACACCGGAAGTATACCGGAAAAGTTTCGGATTTATCGGGAATGCCGGAGGGGGTTACCGGAACCCCCTACGAGAGGGGATGGTCCATAGTGGGCCTAAAGGGTGAGAGAGAGACAGCCCATAGGGCTGGCCGGCGCCCCCACCTAGGAATCCTAGTTGGACTAGGATTGGGGGGGCGCCACCTCTCCTATTCCTTTCCCCCTTCTTCCTTTCGGTGAATCCTACTAGGAATAGGATTGCAATCCTATTCCTAGTAGGACTCCCTCCCTAGCCGCACCAGGAGAGGTTGGCCGGCCTCCCTCCCCTGCTCCTTTATATACGGGGGCAGGGGGGCACCCAAAGACACACAAGTTGAATTGTTTTAGCCGTGTGCGGTGCCCCCCTCCACAGAATCACACCTCGGTCGTACCGTCGCGGAGCTTAGGCGAAGCCCTGCGCCGGTGAACACATCATATCTGTCACCACGCCGTCGTGCTGACGAAACTCTCCCGTGAAGCTCAACTGGATCAAGAGCTCGTGGGACGTCATCAAGCTGAACGTGTGCTGAACGCGGAGGTGCCGTACGTTCGGTGCTTGATCGGTTGGATCGCGAAGAAGTTCGACAACATCAACCGCGTCACTTGACGCTTCCGCTCCCGGTCTACGAGGGTACGTAGACACACTCTCCCCTCTCGTTGCTATGCATCTGGTAGATAGATCTTGCGTGATCGTAGGAAAATTTTAAAATACTACGTTCCCCAACACGACCACTGCAGAAGATAGAGAGAAAATGAAAGTCATTCCCTATGCCTCAGCCATAGGATCTATCATGTATGCAATGCTGTGTACCAGACCTGATGTGTGCCTTGCTATAAGTCTAGCAGGGAGGTACCAAAGTAATCCAGGAGTGGATCACTGGACATCGGTCAAAAACATCCTAAAGTATCTGAAAAGAACAAAGGATATGTTTCTCGTATATGGAGGTGACAAAGAGCTCGTCGTAAACGGTTACGTCGATTCTAGCTTTGACACTGATCCGGATGACTCAAAGTCACAAACCGGATATGTATTTTTATTGAACGGTGGAGCTGTCAGTTGGTGCAGTTCCAAGCAGAGCGTCGTGGCGGGATCTACGTGTGAAGCGGAATACATAGCTGCTTCGGAAGCAGCAAATGAAGGAGTCTGGATGAAGGAGTTCATATCCGATCTAGGTGTAGTACCTAGTGCATCGGGTCCAATGAAAATCTTTTGTGACAACACTGGAGCCATAGCCTTGGCGAAGGAATCTAGGTTTCACAAGAGAACAAAGCACATCAAAAGACGCTTCAATTCCATCCGCGATCTAGTCAAGGAGGGAGACATAGAGATTTGCAAAATACATACGGATCTGAATATTGCAGACCCGTTGACTAAGCCTCTTCCACGGGCAAAACATGATCAGCACCAAGACTCCATGGGTGTGAGGATCATCACTTTGTAATCTAGATTATTGACTCTAGTTCAAGTGGGAGACTGAAGGAAATATGCCCTAGAGGCAATAATAAAGATGTTATTTGTATTTCCTTATATCATGATAAATGTCTTTTATTCATGCTAGAATTGTATTAACTGGAAACTTAGTACATGTGTGGATACATAGACAAAACAGTATGTCCCTAGTATGCCTCTACTAGACTAGCTCATTGATCAAAGATGGTTATGTTTCCTAGCCATAGACATGAGTTGTCATTTGATCAACGGGATCACATCATTAGGAGAATGATGTGATGGACAAGACCCATCCGTTAGCATAGCATTATGATCGTTTAGTTTAACTGCTATTGCTTTCTTCATGACTTATACATGTTCCTATGACTATGAGATTATGCAACTCCCGAATACCATAGGAACACCTTGTGTGCTATCAAACGTCACAACGTAACTGGGTGATCATAAAGATGCTCTACAGGTGTCTCCGAAAGTATTCGTGGTGTTGGCATAGATCAAGATTGGGATTTGTCACTCCGAGTGTCGGAGAGGTATCTCTGGGCCCTCTCGGTAACACACATCACAATAAGCCTTGCAAGCAAAAGACTAATGAGTTAGTCACGAGATGATGTGTTACGGAACGAGTAAAGAGACTTGCCGGCAACGAGATTGAACTAGGTATAGTGATACCGACGATCGAATCTCGGGCAAGTAACATACCGTTTGACAAAAGGAACAACGTATGTTGTTATGCGGTTCGACCGATAAAGATCTTCGTAGAATATGTAGGAGCCAATATGGGCATCCAGGTTCCGCTATTGGTTATTGACCAGAGAAGTGTCTCGGTCATGTCTACATAGTTCTCGAACCCGTAGGGTCCGCACGCTTAAACGTTCGTTGACGATATAGTATTTAATGAGTTATGTTTGTTGGTGACCGAATGTTATTCGGAGTCCAGGATGTGATCACGGACATGACGAGGAACTCCGGAATGGTCCAGAGATAAAGATTAATATATGAGATAATAGTGTTTGACCTCCGGAAGAGTTCCGGAATTCACCGGAAGAGGTTCCGGATGTTTCCCGAAGTGTTTGGGTACGAGAACACGTTATTTGGGCCAAAAGGGAAAGCACACAAGGTTTTTGGAAAGCGCAAAAGGAAGTTTTGCGGAGTCCAGGGGCCAGACGCCAGGGTCCCTGGCGTCTGGGTCCAGACGCCGGGAACCCTAGCGTCTGGCCCTGGAGTCCGAGAAGGACTCTTGCCTTTCGGGTAAAACCGACTTTGTGAAGGCTTTTACTCCAAGTTTCGACCCCAAGGCTCAACATATAAATAGAGGGGTAGGGCTAGCACCCAAGACACATCAAGATACACCAAGCCGTGTGCCGGCTACCCCGACCCTCTAGTTTATCCTCCGTCTAGTTTCTGTAGTGCTTGGCGAAGCCCTGCAGAGATTGTTCTTCATCAACAACCGTCACCACGCCGTCGTGCTGCCGGAACTCATCTACTACTTCGCCCGTCTTGCTGGATCAAGAAGGCGAGGACGTCATCGAGCTGAACGTGTGCTGAACGCGGAGGTGCCGTACGTTCGGTACTAGATCGGGACGGATCGTGAAGGTGCACGACTACATCAACCGCGTTGATAAACGCTTCCGCTTTCGGTCTACGAGGGTACGTAGACACACTCTCCCCTCTCGTTGCTATGCATCTAGTAGATAGATCTTGCGTGATCGTAGGAAAATTTTGAAAATACTACGTTCCCCAACAGTGGTATCAGAGCCAGGTCTATGCGTAGATGATATGCATGAGTAGAACACAATGAGTTGTGGGCGATACTAGTCATACTGCTTACCAGCATGTCATACTTTGCTTCGGCGGTATTGTGACATGAAGCGGCCCGGACCGACATTACGCGTACGCTTACGCGAGACTGGTTTCACCGTTACGAGCACTCGTTGCTTAAAGGTGACTGGCGGGTGTCTGTCTCTCTCACTTTAGCTGAATCAAGTGTGGCTACGCCCGATCCTTGTGAAGGTTAAAACAGCACATACTTGACGAAACATCGTTGTGGTTTTGTATGCGTAGGTAAGAACGGTTCTTGCTAAGCCCGTAGCAGCCACGTAAAACTTGCAACAACAAAGTAGAGGACGTCTAACTTGTTTTTGCAGGGCATGTTGTGATGTGATATGGTCAAGACATGATGAGTTATACGGTTTTGTATGAGATGATCATGTTTTGTAATGTTATCGGCAACTGGCAGGAGCCATATGGTTGTCGCTTTATTGTATGAAATGCAATCGCCATGTAATTGCTTTACTTTATCACTAAGCGGTAGCGATAGTCGTAGAAGCAATAGTTGGCGAGACGACAACGATGCTACGATGGAGATCAAGGTGTCGCGCCGGTGACGAAGGTGATCACGAAGGTGCTTTGGAGATGGAGATCAAAAGCACAAGATGATGATGGCCATATCATGTCACATATTTTGATTGCATGTGATGTTTATCTTATTATGCTTCTTATTTTGCTTAGAACGACGGTAGCATTATAAGATGATCCCTTACTAAATTTCAAGGTATAAGTGTTCTCCCTGAGTATGCACCGTTGCGAAAGTTCGTCGTGCCGAGACACCACGTGATGATCGGGTGTTATAAGCTCTACGTTCAAATACAACGGGTGTAAGCCAGTTTTGCACACGCAGAATACTCGGGTTAAACTTGACGAGCCTAGCATATACAGATATGGCCTCGGAACACTGGAGACCGAAAGGTCGAGCGTGAATCATATAGTAGATATGATCAACATAAGATGTTCACCATTGAAAACTACTCCATCTCACGTGATGATCGGACATGGTTTAGTTGATTCGGATCACGTGATCATTTAGATGACCAGAGGGATGTCTATCTAAGTGGGAGTTCTTAAGTAATATGATTAATTGAACTTTAATTTATCATGAACTTAGTCCTGGTAGTATTAGCATATCTATGTTGTAGATCAATAGCTCGCGATGTTGCTCCCCGTTTATTTTTTCATATGTTCCTAGAGAAAACCAAGTTGAAAGATGTTAGTAGCAATGATGCGGAATTGTTCCGTGATCTGAGGTTTGTCCTCATTGCTGCACAGAAGAATTATGTCGTTGATGCACCGCTAGGTGACAGACCTATTGCAGGAGCAGATGTAGACGTTATGAACGTTTTGACAAAAGCTCGATATGATGATTACTTGATAGTTTAGTGCACCATGCTTTACGGCTTAGAACCGGGACTTCAAAAACGTTTTGAATGCCACGGAGCATATAAGATGTTCCAAGAGTTGAAATTAGTATTTCATACTCATGCCCGTGTCGAGAGGTATAAGACCTCTGACAGTACTTTGCCTACAAAATGGAGGAGAATAGCTCAACCAGTGAGCATGTGCTCAGATTGTCTGGGTACTACAATTACTTTAATCAAGTGGGAGTTAATCTTCCAGATAAGATAGTAATTGACAAAGTTCTTTAGTCACTATCACCAAGTTAGTAGAACTTCGTGATGAACTATAAATATGCAAGGGATGACGAAAGGAATTCCCAGCTCTTCGCGATACTGAAGTAGGCGAAGGTAGAAATCATGAAAAAGCATCAAGTGTTGATGGTTAGCAAGACCACTAGTTTCAAGAAAAAGGGCAAGGGAAAGAAAGGGAACTTCAAAAGGAATAGCAAGTCAGTTGCTACTTCCACGAAGAAACCCAAAGCTAAACTCAAGCCTGAAACTAAGTGCTTCTACTGCAAAGGAAATGGTCACTGGAAGTGGAACTGCCCTAGATACTTGGCGGATAAGAAGGATGGCAAAGTGAACAAAGGTATATTTGATATACAGATTATTGATGTGTATTTTACTAGTGTTCATAGCAACCCCTCGGTATTTGATACTGATTTAGTTGCTAAAGAGTAGTAACTCAAAGTGGGAGTTGCATAATGAACAGAAACTAGTTAAAGGATGAAGTGACGATGTATATTGGAAATAGTTCCAAGATTGATATGATCATCATCGCACACTCCCTATACTTTCGGGATTAGTGTTGAACCTAAATAACTGTTATTTGGTGTTTGTGTTGAGCATGAATGTGATTTGATCATGTTTATTGCAATACGGTTATTCATGTAAGTTAGAGAATAATTGTTGTTCTGTTTACATGAATAAAACCTTCTATGGTCATACACCCAATGAAAATAGTTTATTGGATCTCGATCGTGTGATACACATATTCATAATATTGAAGCCAAAAGATGCAAGGTTAATAATGATAGTGCAACTTATTTGTGGCACTGCCGTTTAAGTCATATTGGTGTAAAACGCATGAAGAAACTCCATAAAGATGGACTTTTGGAATCACTTGATTATGAATCACTTGGTGCTTGCGAACCATGCCTCATGGGCAAGATGACTAAAACTCCGTTCTCCGGAACTATGGAGCAAGCAACATATTTGTTGGAAATCATACATACTGATGTATGCAGACCAATAAGTATTGAAGCTCGCGGCGGGTATCGTTATTTTCTGACCTTCACTGATGATTTGAGCAGATATAGGTATACCTACTTAATGAAGCACAAGTCTGAAACATTTGAAAAGTTCAAAAGAATTTCAGAGTGAAGTAGAGAATCATCGTAACAAGAAAATAAAAGTTTCTACGATCTGATCGTGGAGGAAATTATTTGAGTTACGAGTTTGGTCTTCATTTGAAACAATGTGGAATAGTTTCACAGCTCACGCCACCCGGAACACCACAGCATAATGGTGTGTCCGAACGTCGTAACCGTACTTTATTAGATATGGTACGATCTATGATGTCTCTTACCGATTTACCACTATCGTTTTGGGTCATGCATTAGAGACAGCTGCATTCACGTTAAATAAGGGCTTCATCTGAATCCGTTGAAACAACGCCTTAAGAACTATGGTTTGGCAAGAAACCAAAGTTGTTGTTTCTTAAAGTTTGGGACTGCGATGCTTATGTGAAAAAGTTTCACATGATAAACTCGAACCCAAAGCGGAGAAGTAAATCTTCATAGGATACCCAAAAGAGACTGTTGGGTACACCTTCTATCACAGATCCGAAGGCAAAATATTCGTTGCTAAGAACGGATCCTTTCTAGAAAAAGAGTTTATCTCGAAAGAAGTGAGTGGGAGGAAAGCAGAACTTGATGAGGTAATTGTACCTTCTCCCGGATTGAAAAGTAGTACATCACAGGAAATTGTTCCAGTGATTCCTACACCAATTAGTGAGGAAGTTAATGATAATGATCATGAAACTTCGGATCAAGTTTCTACTGAACGTCGTAGATCAACCAGAGTACGTTCCGCACCAGAGTGGTACGGCAACCCAGTTCTGGAAATCATGTTACTGGACCATGATGAACCTACGAACTATGAGGAAGCGATGATGAGCCCAGGTTCCGCAAAAAGGCTTGAAGCCATGAAATCTGAGATGGGATCCATGTATAAGAACAAAGTGTGGACTTTGGTTGACTTGCCCGATGATTGGCAGGCCATCGAAAATAAATGGATCTTCAAGAGGAAGACCGACGCAGACGGTAATGTTACTGTTTACAAAGCTCGACTTGTTGCGAAAGGTTTTCGACAAGTTCAAGGAGTTGACTACGATGAGACTTTCTCACCTGTAGCGATGCTTAAGTCTGTCCGAATCATGTTAGCAATTGCCACATTTTATGAAATCTGGCAAATGGATAAACAAAAACTGCATTCTTTAATGATTTTATTAAAGAAAAATTGCATATGATGCAACCCGAAGGTTTTGTCAATCCTAAAGGTGCTGACAAAGTATGCAAGCTCCAGCGATCCATCTATGGACTGGTGCAAGCATCTCGGAGTTGGAATATACGCTTTGATAAGTTGATCAAAGCATATAGATTTATACAGACTTACGGTGAAGCCTGTATTTACAAGAAGTGAGTGGGAGCACTACAACCTTTCTGATAAGTATATGTGATTAACATATTGTCGATCGGAAATGATGTAGAATTTTCTGAAAAGCATAAAAGGATACTTGAATAAAAGTTTTTCAATGAAAGACCTCGGAGAAGCTGCTTACATATTAGGCATCAAGATCTATAGAGATAGATCAAAACGCTTAATTGGACTTTCACAAAGCACATACCTTGATAAGATTTTGAAAAGGTTCAAAATGGATCAGTCAAAGAAAGGATTCTTGCCTGTTTTACAAGGTATGAAGTTGAGTAAGACTCAATGCCCGACCACTGCAAAATATATAGAGAGAATGAAAGTCATTCCCTATGCCTTAGCCATAGGTTCTATAAAGTATGCCATGCTGTGTACAAAACACGTTGTGTACCTTGCCAAGACAGGGAGGTACAATAGTGATCCAGAAATAGATCACTATACAGCGGTCAAAATTATCCTTAGTAATTGGATGACTAAGGAAATGTTTCTCGATTATGGAGGTGATAAAGAGTTCATCGTAAAGGGTTACGCTGATGCAAACTTTGACACTAAATCCAGATGACTCTAAGTATCAATCTGGATGCGTAATGAAAGTGGGAGCAATTAGCTAGAGTAGCTCTATGCAGAGCATTGTAGACATAGAAATTTGCAAAATACATACGGACCTGAATGTGACAGACCCGTTGACTAAACTTCTCTCACAAGCAAAAATCACACCTTATTACTCTTGGGTATTAATCACATAGCGATGTGAACTAGATTATTGACTCTAGTAATCCTTTGGGTGTTGGTCACATAACGATGTGAACTATCGGTATTAAATCACATGGCGATGTGAGCTAGATTATTGACTCTAGTGCAAGTGGGAGACTGAAGGAAATATGCCCTAGAGGCAATAATAAAGTTATTATTTATTTCCTTATATCATGATAAATGTCTTTTATTCATGCTAGAATTGTATTAACCGGAAACTTGATACATGTGTGAATACATAGACAAAACAGTATGTCCCTAGTATGCCTCTACTAGACTAGCTCATTGATCAAAGATGGTTATGTTTCCTAGCCATAGACATGAGTTGTCATTTGATCAACGGGATCACATCATTAGGAGAATGATGTGATGGACAAGACCCATCCGTTAGCATAGCACTATGATCGTTTAGTTTAACTGCTATTGCTTTCTTCATGACTTATACATGTTCCTATGACTATGAGATTATGCAACTCCCGAATACCGTAGGAACACCTTGTGTGCTATCAAACGTCACAACGTAACTGGGTGATCATAAAGATGCTCTACAGGTGTCTCCGAAAGTATTTGTGGTGTTGGCATAGATCAAGATTGGGATTTGTCACTCCGAGTGTCGGAGAGGTATCTCTGGGCCCTCTCGGTAACACACATCATAATAAGCCTTGCAAGCAAAAGACTAATGAGTTAGTCACGAGATGATGTGTTACGGAACGAGTAAAGAGACTTGCCGGCAACGAGATTGAACTAGGTATAAAGATACCGACGATCGAATCTCGGGCAAGTAACATACCGTTTGACAAAAGGAACAACGTATGTTGTTATGCGGTTCTGACCGATAAAAGATCTTCGTAGAATATGTAGGAGCCAATATGAACATCCAGGTTCCGCTATTGGTTATTGACCAGAGATGAGTCTCGGTCATGTCTACATAGTTCTCGAACCCGTAGGGTCCGCACGCTTAACGTTTGATGACGATCGGTATTATGAGTTTTTGAGTATTGATGTACCGAAGGTAGTTCGGAGTCCCGGATGAGATCACGGACATGACGAGGAGTCTCGGAATGTCCGAGACATAAAGATTGATATATTGGACGGCTATATTCGGACACCGGAAGTATACCGGAAAGGTTTCGGATTTATCGGGAATGCCGGAGGGGGTTACCGGAACCCCCTACGAGAGGGGATGGTCCATAGTGGGCCTAAAGGGTGAGAGAGAGGCAGCCCATAGGGCTGGCCGGCGCCCCCACCTAGGAATCCTAGTTGGACTAGGATTGGGGGGGGCGCCACCTCTCCTATTCCTTTCCCCCTTCTTCCTTTCGGTGAATCCTACTAGGAATAGGATTGCAATCCTATTCCTAGTAGGAATCCCTTCCCTAGCCGCACCAGGAGAGTTGGCCGGCCCCTCCTCCCTTGCTCCTTTATATACGGGGGCAGGGGGGCACCCAAAGACACACAAGTTGAATTGTTTTAGCCGTGTGCGGTGCCCCCCTCCACAGAATCACACCTCGGTCGTACCGTCGCGGAGCTTAGGCGAAGCCCTGCGCCGGTGAACACATCATATCTGTCACCACGCCGTCGTGCTGACGAAACTCTCCCGTGAAGCTCAACTGGATCAAGAGCTCGTGGGACGTCATCAAGCTGAACGTGTGCTGAACGCGGAGGTGCCGTACGTTCGGTGCTTGATCGGTTGGATCGCGAAGAAGTTCGACAACATCAACCGCGTCACTTGACGCTTCCGCTCCCGGTCTACGAGGGTACGTAGACACACTCTCCCCTCTCGTTGCTATGCATCTGGTAGATAGATCTTGCGTGATCGTAGGAAAATTTTAAAATACTACGTTCCCCAACACGACCACTGCAGAAGATAGAGAGAAAATGAAAGTCATTCCCTATGCCTCAGCCATAGGATCTATCATGTATGCAATGCTGTGTACCAGACCTGATGTGTGCCTTGCTATAAGTCTAGCAGGGAGGTACCAAAGTAATCCAGGAGTGGATCACTGGACATCGGTCAAAAACATCCTAAAGTATCTGAAAAGAACAAAGGATATGTTTCTCGTATATGGAGGTGACAAAGAGCTCGTCGTAAACGGTTACGTCGATTCTAGCTTTGACACTGATCCGGATGACTCAAAGTCACAAACCGGATATGTATTTTTATTGAACGGTGGAGCTGTCAGTTGGTGCAGTTCCAAGCAGAGCGTCGTGGCGGGATCTACGTGTGAAGCGGAATACATAGCTGCTTCGGAAGCAGCAAATGAAGGAGTCTGGATGAAGGAGTTCATATCCGATCTAGGTGTAGTACCTAGTGCATCGGGCCCAATGAAAATCTTTTGTGACAACACTGGAGCCATAGCCTTGGCGAAGGAATCCAGGTTTCACAAGAGAACAAAGCACATCAAAAGACGCTTCAATTCCATCCGCGATCTAGTCAAGGAGGGAGACATAGAGATTTGCAAAATACATACGGATCTGAATGTTGCAGACCCGTTGACTAAGCCTCTTCCACGGGCAAAACATGATCAGCACCAAGACTCCATGGGTGTGAGAATCATCACATTGTAATCTAGATTATTGACTCTAGTTCAAGTGGGAGACTGAAGGAAATATGCCCTAGAGGCAATAATAAAGATGTTATTTGTATTTCCTTATATCATGATAAATGTCTTTTATTCATGCTAGAATTGTATTAACCGGAAACTTAGTACATGTGTGAATACATAGACAAAACAGTATGTCCCTAGTATGCCTCTACTAGACTAGCTCATTGATCAAAGATGGTTATGTTTCCTAGCCATAGACATGGGTTGTCATTTGATCAACGGGATCACATCATTAGGAGAATGATGTGATGGACAAGACCCATCCGTTAGCATAGCACTATGATCGTTTAGTTTAACTGCTATTGCTTTCTTCATGACTTATACATGTTCCTATGACTATGAGATTATGCAACTCCCGAATTCCGTAGGAACACCTTGTGTGCTATCAAACGTCACAACGTAACTGGGTGATCATAAAGATGCTCTACAGGTGTCTCCGAAAGTATTCGTGGTGTTGGCATAGATCAAGATTGGGATTTGTCACTCCGAGTGTCGGAGAGGTATCTCTGGGCCCTCTCGGTAACACACATCACAATAAGCCTTGCAAGCAAAAGACTAATGAGTTAGTCACGAGATGATGTGTTACGGAACGAGTAAAGAGACTTGCCGGCAACGAGATTGAACTAGGTATAGTGATACCGACGATCGAATCTCGGGCAAGTAACATACCGTTTGACAAAAGGAACAACGTATGTTGTTATGCGGTTCGACCGATAAAGATCTTCGTAGAATATGTAGGAGCCAATATGGGCATCCAGGTTCCGCTATTGGTTATTGACCAGAGAAGTGTCTCGGTCATGTCTACATAGTTCTCGAACCCGTAGGGTCCGCACGCTTAAACGTTCGTTGACGATATAGTATTTAATGAGTTATGTTTGTTGGTGACCGAATGTTATTCGGAGTCCAGGATGTGATCACGGACATGACGAGGAACTCCGGAATGGTCCGGAGATAAAGATTAATATATGAGATAATAGTGTTTGACCTCCGGAAGGGTTCCGGAATTCACCGGAAGAGGTTCCGGATGTTTCCCGAAGTGTTTGGGTACAAGAACACGTTATTTGGGCCAAAAGGGAAAGCACACAAGGTTTTTGGAAAGCGCAAAAGGAAGTTTTGCGGAGTCCAGGGGCCAGACGCCAGGGTCCCTGGCGTCTGGGTCCAGACGTCGGGAACCCTGGCGTCTGGCCCTGGAGTCCGAGAAGGACTCTTGCCTTACGGGTGAAACCGACTTTGTGAAGGCTTTTACTCCAAGTTTCGACCCCTAGGCTCAACATATAAATAGAGGGGTAGGGCTAGCACCCAAGACACATCAAGATACACCAAGCCGTGTGCCGGCTACCCCGACCCTCTAGTTTATCCTCCGTCTAGTTTCTGTAGTGCTTGGCGAAGCCCTGCAGAGATTGTTCTTCATCAACAACCGTCACCACGCCGTCGTGCTGCCGGAACTCATCTACTACTTCGCCCGTCTTGCTGGATCAAGAAGGCGAGGACGTCATCGAGCTGAACGTGTGCTGAACGCGGAGGTGCCGTACGTTCGGTACTAGATCGGGACGGATCGTGAAGGTGCACGACTACATCAACCGCGTTGATAAACGCTTCCGCTTTCGGTCTACGAGGGTACGTAGACACACTCTCCCCTCTCGTTGATATGCATCTAGTAGATAGATCTTGCGTGATCGTAGGAAAATTTTGAAAATACTACGTTCCCCAACAGCTTGGATGAATCGCATGGCACAAAATCAACTTGCTTGGTCTCTTCTGCGGATTTAAACTTCAACACCGGATCATGCTCCGTAGTTGGCTTCTTCAACGGGGACATATCCGCCGGATCAACATTGTCTTTGTAAAACTTCAACTCCTCCGTAGCACACACCGCCTCCGCGTAGGCAGCGTCTCCTTCCTCACACTCCAATGCAATCTTGCGGCTTCCATGAACCGTGATTGTTCCTTTGTGACCCGACATCTTGAGCTGTAGATAAACATAACACGGCCTGGCCATAAACTTGGCATAAACCGTCCTCCCAAACAGAGCATGATAAGGGCTCCGGATCTTGACCACTTCAAAGGTTATCATCTCTGACCTGGAATCCTGTTCATCTCCAAAGGTAACTTCTAGGTCAATTTTTCCAACTGGGTAAGCTGATTTACCTGGCACCACTCCATGAAACACCATGTTTGATTGCCTTAGCTTTTTATCCGTCAGCCCCATGCGGCGGAAAGTCTCATAATACAAGATATTGATGCTACTGCCGCCGTCCATGAGGACTTTAGTGAACTTGTAGCCACCCACCTCTAGTGCTACTACCAAGGCCAAGTGGCCCGGATTATCAACTCGCAGCTGGTGATCCTCCCTGCTCCACACAATGGGCTGCTCTGACCAGCGCAGAAACTGCGGTGTTGCCGGTTCAATCGCATGGACCGCCCGCTTCAAGACTTTTTGATCTCGTTTACATAAACTCGTAGTAAACACATGATACTGCCCACTACTCAACTCCTTCGGATTACTCTGATATCCGGACTGCTGCTGTTGTTGCTAACGCTGCTGATTACCTTGGCTGTTATGATTACCCTGGCCCTGCTGTTGGTTGTTTTGGTTATTGTAACCACTTTGACCATGCTGCTGATTGCCTTGGTTATTATAACCGCCTGGACCATATTGGTTATTGCCTCGGTTATTATAACCACTGTTGTTACCACGATATCCTGACCCGGAACCGTTCCCCTGGTGACCCGGACCATAAAATCCCGGGCCTGAACCGCCTCCTGGAGGCCCGTTGTTGGAGTTGAACCGGCTCATTATGGCTTCCATCATGTTCTTGCATTCTCCTATAGTGTGTTTTGCTGGACGTTCCCTTGAGCCGTGTTTCGGACAAGGCTCATTTAACTCTTGCTCCCAGTTAACGTTCCCTCCGCCGGTTTGTGGAGGCGGCTTACCCCTATTGCGCTGGAAACCCCCTTGAACTTGGGTATTGGCCACGAAATCTGAGCCACCCTCTGCCTTACGCTTGCCTAAGAAGCTTGTACCAACCGGACTAGCCTGCGCCGGTTTACCAGGTTTATTGACTTTTCCAGCCTTGTCTCCCTCCGCTTCTGGATATTTAGTGTTGTCGGAGTCCCCGTACTTCACCAGAGCGCTCATGAGAGTTCCCATGTCATTACAATCTCGTTTAAGTCGTCCCAGATTTAACTTTAGAGACTCAAACCGGCAATTGTTTTCCAGTGTCACTATTGCCGTACTGGGATTGATACCATTCGAAGAGTGCAAGATTTCTGATACTCGCCGCACCCATGCACTTGTAGACTCCTGTTCTCCTTGTATACAGGCTGCTAGATCTACCACTGCCATCGGCTGTTTGCACGTATCCTTGAAGTTTTTGACAAACTGGCGACGTAACTCTCCCGACGATCCGATGGAATTAGGGGGTAAACCCTTTAGCCAGGTCCGGGCTGTACCTTCAAGCATCATGGTGAAGTATTTCGCACAAGCTGCTTCATCTACGTCCAACATCTCCATGGCCATTTCATAACTCTCAACCCAAGCTTCTGGAGGCAAATCTGCTGTGTAATTAGGCACTTTACGTGGACCTTTAAAATCCTTGGGCAGCTTTACGCTCCGTAAAGCGGGGATAAGACATTGCACCCCAAAGGAACTCGTTGTGATTCCTGTCTCTGTTGTGGTTGTGTGAACCGGCGTCGTTTGACGGACCTCCTCACGGGCCACAGATCTAACCCAGTTTGCATCCTGATCTTGTGCATCTGCGCCTGCCGGATTATTTTGTCTGCGACGGTGTCGCCTGCGTTCAGTACTAGACACTTCTGGTTCCTCCCAATGCCTAGTGTAACTCCGGCTGTGGCGCGGTGTTGAATGGAGCCTCTCCCTACTGTAAGAATACGCTTGCTATTGTGTTAATGCCGTATTAAGCAGATCCTTGACCCTGCATGCCTCCAATGCCACGGGGGTTGTCCCTTCAATGGGTAATGCGGCCAGGCGTGAAGCGGCAGCAACAATGTTGTCCAAAGGGTTTGAGTAATGACCCGGAGGGGTCAGGATATGAGGCGCAGGCATGACCCGCCGATCTTGCTCTGCAGTGGGTTGCTGAACCAGCTCATCCCTAGCCGGGGCCGCCCTCCGGTTTGTCGCTGGATCATTGCTGGTTCCCACTCCTGGTGTCCTAAAGAGATTCGTCGCCTCGTAAACCGGCGGTAGACGAGACTGGTATTGCCGACTCCTTACTCCCTGCACAGAGGCCTGTTCCATCCTTAGCTGAAAAGCCTGATCATCCAACTCTGCTTGCCTCATAGCTATCATAGCTTTCTCCGCTTTCAGATTTTCTTTTGCTTGATCGATCCGGTTCTTCAGCTGAAGGAGCTCTGCATCGTGTTGCGCCTTGTCTGCTGGAGCCACTTCTGCCATGGCTCGGGTTGTGAACTCCTCGACTAAGGTGGATAGAGCGTCAGAGGGCTAGAGGGCTTGGCCGCTCCCCCCCTATACCAGCGTCTGCTGTCATCGCCCCGTTCACCGTGGACTGCTGTGTAGGTTGTGAACCGGCCATAAAGACAGCCACTCGGTTTGGCGGATCAAAGGGGTCCGGAATGCTGTCTCCGTCGGACATACCCTCAGACCGGCCGTCCCGCAACTGATACAAAGACTCAGTCTCTCCGGGTGAAGATTCATCGTCGGAGTAGATAACTGTCTCGCCACCGGAATCCGATCCGTCCTCGGCTTGGACCCCGTGAATTGCTCCAACGAAAACATGCTTCATGGCAGGCTGAATCCGGGCCGATCTCGCACGCTGAGCCGGCTCGACGATGTTGGGGATGTCGTCCGGCTCAGGCCCCGGCTCACCAATCTTGCCGATGAAGACGTGAATGCCGCCGAAGGGAACCCGGTACCCGTATTCGATTGAATCGGCCTCCGGTCCCCAACCTGCGTCGTCGATGTAGATCCGGCCGCGGCGACTCTTGGTCATCCGGCCGACCGCGTAACCCTTGAGCCCTTCAAAGCTGCCCTTCAAGAACTCGAAACCATCGTGCGGAGGCCCCACGGTGGGCTCCAACTGTCGTGGAAATAACACGGCAGATGTTCGGTTTAACGGACTTAGTGATGGAACCATCGCACGGGTTAGCTTGAAGGGGTTAAAAGCACACAAAGGACACAAGGGATTTTACACTAGTTCGGCCCCTTTGATGAAGGTAAAAGCCTACGTCTAGTTTGGTTTGGTATTGCTTGGGCGTCGATGAACAGGGAGCGGATCGCTTGCCTGTGTCTCGACGGGTTGTTTCTTGTCCTTGAACTGCCGCCAGGTCGTCCCTTTATATAGAGGCGACGCCCGGTCCGGTTTACAAAGTCCCGAGGCCGGCTCATACTTGTGTCCGCCTCGGTCTCTGCTCTTTCTTCCTTATCTCTCAAGTAACATGACCAGGCGGTTTACAAATCATAATGTACACATGGGCCCTAAACCTTCATGGGCCGTAACTCCTACTGGGTATTACAATTATACAACTAATTTATCATAATCCGGTTTATACTAGCCGATTTATACCTGCTAGTAATATCCCTGACACTTCCTGAAAATTAGATGAATTGCAATTGTTTGATGACTGAGAACCTAGTTTGTTAGTCTTAAAGAAAGTTTATAATATGTGCTTTAACATGTGAATAGCTTGCTACTTGACCATGAGAAGTTTTATGAGATGAACTACTGTTATGATATATAATGATGCTAGAAAAAGTGATTGAAATTATCATTGATCAAACTTGTGCACTTGCTAGCATTCACACTTCATAAATTATTTCTTTTATCATTTACCTACTCGAGGACGAGCAGGAATTAAGCTTGGGGATGCTGATACGTCTCCAACGTATCTATACTTTATGAAGTATTCATGCTATTATATTATCCATCTTGGATGTTTTATATCCATGTATATGCTATTTTGTATGATTTTTGGGACTAACCTATTAATGTAGAGCCCAGTGCCAGTTTCTGTTTTTTCCTAGTTTTTGAGTTTCACAGAAAAGGAGTTTTGCAAAAAAAAAGAATATCAAATGGAGTCCAAATGAGCTAAAAATTTACGGTGATTTTTTATGGACCAGAAGAAGCCCCCGAAACAAATGACTTGGGCCATAAGATCCACAAGTCATCCACAAGGGTGGGGTGCGTGCCCACCCCCTAGGGCGCGCCCCTACCTTGTCGTTGAATCATGGGCCCCCTGACTTGTTCTCGACGCCAAAAAATCCTATAAATCCCAAAACCCCAAGAAAGAAACATAGATCGGGAGTTCCGCCGCTGTAAGCCTCTATAGCCACAAAAAACTAATATACGCCCTCTCTAGCACCCTGCCGAAGGGGGCCATCATCACAGGAGGCCATGGAGGAGGATCCCGGAGGGGGCCATCATCGTCATGGAGGCCAAGGACCAGAGGGAGAACCTCTCCCCATATAGGGTGGAGGCCATGGAGGAGGAAGCATAAGGGGGGAACTCTCCCCCTCTCTCTTGGTGGCACAAGAGTGCCTTCGGGGGATCCATCGTCGCGGAGACCGTCTTCATCAACATCACCATCATCATCACCATCCTCATCTCTTTTACGCGGTCCACTCTCCCGCACCCCGATGTAATCCCCTACTTGAACATGGTGCTTTATGCCACATATTATGATCCAGTTATGTGTTGCCATCCTATGATGTTTTGAGTAGTTTCCTTTTGTCTTTTGGGTTGATTCATGATCTAGATTGGTTTGAGTTGTATGTTTTATTTTGGTGCTGTCCTATGGTGCCTTCCGTGTCGCGCACACATGAAGGATTCCCGCTGTAGGGTGTTGCAATATGTTCATGATTCGCTTATAGTGGGTTGCTAGAGTAACAGATGCTTAAACCCGAGTAAGGGGGTTGTTGCGTATGGGATAAAGGGGACTTGGTACTTTAATGCTATGGTTGGGTTTTTACCTTAATGATCTTTAGTAGTTGTGGATGCTTGCTAGAGTTCAAATCATAAGGGCATCTGATCCAATAAGATAAAGTATGTTAGCTTATGCCTCTCCCTCATATGAAATTGCAATGACGACTACCGATCCTCTTAACAATTGCCTAGAACAATTCTGCACACCGATCCATCATTATTCCACACTCGCTATTTATAATACATAGTAATATATTCTAACTTTATATTAATAACACTTATTTTATATTTTAGTTCTCCGATATCATGCAAAGTTATCCTCTTCATACCCAGAACGTTGTTTTATTTCTTGTTTCTAGATGGAAGCAAATGTTCGGTGTACGTAGAGTCGTATCAGTGGCAGATAGGACTTGAGAGAATATTGATCTTACCTTTAGCTCCTTGTGGGTTCGACACTCCATACTTATCACTTCCACCTATGGAAATTGTGACGACGATTCCTTGCCCTTGGGGATTATCAGAACCATGGTTTAGGGACGCGCTTGTCTGAAATGTGGGGTAAGTTACGAAAATACCGCCACCGATTTGAACTAGGTTGTTCTTTCGGTTCAGGGGGTATCACGGTAATTTTGCTTGCTGGGATTTCCTAGGAGGTGGGAGTTTTTGCGTGTGTTGTAATTTTGGGATGGCAACGCGCGGGTTGAGATGGAGGGAGTTTTCCCAGCACAATGATACAAAGAGTTAACTTCAAATTTTGGGATAACAAGGCGCGGGTTGTCAGGACCGAAATTTCGGGGTATTAAATTCCCAAAATTGGTCCTTGTGCTCACCAGCCCCAGGATTACTGTTAGCTGATGAGGCACCTCTTGATTCAGAAATCACCTAGCAAAGGTACAAATATGTAGTACAAGACCGTTCTGGCCCTTAAGTACAATATGAGGTTACTAGTGGCTGATGGCGGAAGCGGTCGTGACACGTCGGCGTCTGTGGAGCTCCATTTCCCACGGGAAGAGCTGACCAGGTTAACTCCTATCTTCACGAGGCTGCTATCACCGTTACGTAGGTTCCGGGTAGTCGTCGCAATGCTCCTTTCCAAGCGAGAAATCTGGCCAAGACAATAGCCAGGGACAAGCCAGTGAGTACTTTGAATGTACTCGCAAACATTAAGATCAAGGGTGAAATATAATCATGCTCGAGAATATTCGATGATCGCGATGTTAAATATGATATGACCGTTCATGATGCCAGCCATTCATCTGTATAAAAATGCATATGCGTTCAGGGAGAGATAATAAGATAAAAGTGAATCATGCCATAGTCGGGCGTCTGAGCGACACCACATAAAGGGCTTATAAAGGAAAGTAAATAACAAAATGCCATAGTCGGACGTCTGAGCGACATCACATAAAGGGCTTATAAAGGAAAGTGAATAACAAAATGCCACAGTCGGACATCTAAGCGACATCACATAAAGGGCTTATAAAGGGAAGTAAATAACAAAATACCACAGTCGGACTTCTGAGCGACATCACATAAAGGGCTTATAAAGGAAAGTGAATAACAAAATGCCGCAGTCGGACGTCTAAAAGACATCACATAAACGACTTATAAAGGGAAGTAGACAACAGTGAATTTCCAGGAGGTAGAACCATCCCAGGGATACCCTATAATTTGCATAATACAGGGGGTTAGTTCATCATAATCAATGTCACCATATGTCACACTTTATAAATGAAGCCCTGGTTTTGGCAGTTTTCTCCTCCAAAGACCGACGCCAAGACCGACACTTGACCCTTCCCAGACTGTAGTCCTAACCCAGGGACACGGTTATTCGAATAGATTTAATCTCTGCAGAGGGTGTACTCTTTACCCACGAATAACGGATTCCTTTAGTCCTTTCGAACTAATTCCGTCTACGGTCTTTTAATCTGAAGACACATCTGGCCGCACACACCAGCTTAACTTACCGGTGTCTGGAATCACCCACGACACCTGTCAAGCCAAACTCTAAGTGGGGAGGCTACAACCTCGACTAGCATGGGATCACCAGATTTATAACGCGCGCAAACTGGGGAAGCTACCCCCTTCGGCTTCAACCAAAACACCCATGCCCCCGGACCAGGTGGCATGCCTACCGGATGCAGCCGGTATTTTCCGCCATGGCCTCTCTATACAGTGTGTGCTAGAACAGGGGTCAACAATTTACTGAACCGTACCCTACCTGTAGCCGGGACAAGTGGTAGTACGAAACAAGCATGGGGGTTAGTGGAACAAGACTCGATCTATGGTCGACTCAGGAGGTTTCAGCATCATTTGCATGACTAGCATAATCATTATATTTCACAACCACAGTCGAAATCGCTACCCGTCATACCTCACCAAGCCATACCGGACTCTGCCGTCTCAACGAGGAGCTAATGGCAAGCTCGTGTCTACACAAGACCACGACTTTCACGGCTTTCTTCCGTTAGGCATGGGGAGCATACGAGGGAGGTACCGTCGTGCAAATTAAGTATTTACAGCAAGGGGGTCTACCTCATGCACTCAAGGGTAGGATCATACCGTCACATATGAAAGAAAAGGATGCATCCATAACATTGTAATGACATGCTTTACATCAAGGTTCAAGAATGCTTGCCTTCAAGTAGAGGGGAGGAGAAATGCATTCCAAACTTTTGGAAGTTTTCTCCCTCTTCAAAAAATCCTAATAGAAAGAACATGAAATTAATACATAGAATCACAACAACACAAAAAAGTTGTCTGGAAATTTTTCAAATAAATTTGAAAATAAACTAGACCAAAATTGAGGAACAGCAGAAAAAGAATCAACTTAATTGGAGCTATAAATAAAAATTTAAAGCCAGTCAAAGTTCAGTCAAACTCTGATTTTAAACTAAAACAGAAAAGAAAACGTTTCGGCTGAGAATAAGCTTTCGGGCTAGGAATACGTACTTTGAGTTTTACACCTCCATTTAAAACGCGTGGGGATGGGGCTGTGTCACTGAAAGTGGGTCCAGGGGGCCCACTGGTCAGGTTTGACCAGTCGCCCCTCCCTCCTCTTCCTCTGCCCGAGCGGAGGCGGGACTCCGGCGATCGTCGCCGGCGAACGGAGGCTCTTCGAGGGAATCCGTGTGCAGGAATGGATCCGCCACTCCTAGGCGGTCCTTCCGGTAGTCGGCTGGCCGGCGGGGACGGAGGGAGTCACCGGCGGCGAGCTCCGCGGCGAAGGGAGTTTCGGGTAGGATTGGGGGTTTGCGTTGCGGTGGGTTTTGATCACGTCCGAGAGGTCGGGCAGCTACGCAAGGTCGAGTGGAAGGCGATGGTGGTGCTGGATGGGCGGGGGAGGACTTGGTGGCACCGGAGTGATCGAGACAGCGACGGTGGCCGTGGTTGCCGGAGAGGGAGAAGACGACCTCTCTGGTCTTTCTACTGCTACGGGCCGATCAGTGAGGGAGTGTGGGAGGTTGCTTGAGGGCCTGACGGGCTTGGGGGCTCCTTATATAGGCGGGCAATGGCGGTTCCGCGACAGCCGGGGATAAGATCGCCGGCGACCGCCATTCTGTAGCAGCTGGAGACGTGGCGGCGACGAACGCTTGCGGATGAGCTTGTAGATGAGCTTGCACTGCTCCAGGAGGCAGCTGGCGAGCGCGCGTGGCTTGGGCGGTGCCGACCATGGCAGAGATCGGCTGCGATCGCTGGCGTGCCGCCAAACGGGCTCTGACGACGGCGCTGTGGAGTCCCAGAGACAGCTTGGAGTGTTCTGGTGTGCGGATAAGGCCGGGCACGGATCTGCAGGCGGGTTGGGGCCAGGGGCGCGACGCGGCGACCCGAGCGCAGAGCACGTATGCGACGTGCTCGGCAATATGCCAAGGCATGCTAGGGGCTCCAAACCACAAGGGGTTCAGCAGGGTGGGGTTATAGGTTAGGGCAAAACCACGTGACATGCTGGTCTAGTGTGGGGATCAAGTTCATAACACAAACCAGAAACTAAGCCAAAACTGGTCATGCACTCAGGGTGCTTGACGAAATGCCAGTGGCATCTAGGCAACTCTTGGGGTGGCCGAATACTCCAGGTCAGTGTCTCCTTGGAGGGGTAAGAGAGTGGTGGGGTTGGTTTATCAAAAGCAAAAACTTGTTAGTGCAAGTTTTGCAAGATTCTAGTTCTGGGTACAAAGAGAAGGGCATAATTTCATGGACCAAAATTGATCCAATTGCTCCAATCTCCTGGACTTAAGGTTTTGGTAGGAAGGACGAAAAATCTCAAGGCCAAAGGAGCAAGTTAGAATAGGGCTGTAGTAGAAAGTGACATTCTGGACCAAAGAGCAAAAGAGGATGTTTTGCTCAACTTTTCCAAAAGGTACCCAATGATTTTTGCATGGAAGTGATGTAGGGGCTTTACTTGACATCCCTGAATTTTGGTGGAATTTTTGGATAATTCCATCAAAGGGTTGTAGTGCAAACAGGGCCCCTAAACAGAAGGAAAACACTTTAAATAAATAAAGCTCAGGGAGAAAATGATGCAAAAGATCCTACAACTAGAAAGATTGTTCTACTTGGCTTAGGGCAATTAGTCCAAGCAACAAACTCACAATCTTTCACTAGGGCAAAACTCCACAAAAACTACAGAAAAGAAGCTCTGAAAAATCAAAGAAAACCCAGAGGAGGGAAAGTTGCAAATCCTGGTCAAAACTTTTCTACTTAAGCAAGATCAAATTTTTGGGGTGTTACACGGGTTGAAGAGGCGGGAGTTTCTCAGTATGATAGACAGAGATGCTAGCTTGAAATTTCACCATAACTAGGCGCGACTTGAAATTTCGGGAGAACAAGCTTAACGTGTACGAAAAAAACAATTTGCACCTCACTAGAGAGAGCCATGTCTCGTTTTACTTTATTACTAGAAATGCATTCAAATACAACAACAAAAAACTAAAAACAATTGGGACAACAGGGTTAACGTGTACAATACGAAATCAATTTGCACTTCCCTCAACAATAAAAAAACAGTTCGTGTTGTCTAGCATATGGACTAAATTTGAGTACATTTTCCCTGTTTGAAACAACCATCTAAATATTATCTTCACAACACATGACATGAATATAGGAGTAGTAAATTCCCATATAAATATGAACTACATGTACATACGATCTCGAATTCAAATATATGTATCCATTTTATGCTGACCTCAAATCATAGGACATGTATGCTCTAGCTAGATGTTTGGAATCTAAACCATGTATGATACTATGTACAATGTGTTTAACACGCGCAACACACACACACCGCCCATTTAGACTAGTAAGGTACACGTGCATTGCACGCATGAGATTTGACAAGCAAATTATGAATAAATACCACATTATAGCATGTAAGCTTTGAGTCATATATATGGATGATGTAGATGTTCGTTTAATTCTTATAGTTCATCCCATTCAAAATTAATTAGTTTTTATTAAAAACCTAATCTATTTTAAGATTCATGGAATTTTGCGTTGAAAAGCACAAAATAAAAATAAATAATGGTGATTCATCTAGAAAAAAGGGCAATTATGATACGGAAGATTCTACAACAAAGGAGAAATACTTGTGTTCTGTGGTTTATGCATTCTGCTGAAGTTCAACCATGGAGTCTTCTAGATTGTACATGTAGCGGAATTTGGTGGAATGTAGATGATATCCAATGCCCGGTAGTGCTTGGATTTGCCATCTCTACACCGTCGGATTTGCTCCATCCAACAACCATCTTTCAAAGTTTATTCGCACACTATATACGGTACAGATATGTTATGCAAAAGCCACCCATCATCTCCAATCTGAGTAGTGTGTCCATGCATGGATGCAATGTGGACAAACGATGCCTGCCATCGGTATCTCAAATTCAAATCAGTCTGACCTTGTTCAATGTGTATACAGTATAACATGCTCGTTTCCAAACCACACCATGCATATCTCAGTTATATACATGCATGCATGGGTTTCAAACATCATGATCTCTTATTCAAATATTTGAATTCAACTTTACATTGATTATGACCCCATCTAGTATTTTACACCCACACAGTCGTCTTATCTTTATAATTGTACCACTAACTTTCTGTCGTGCATGCATGCACACACACTACCACTCGGCATTATCCACCACACACATGCAATGATTTTCTTCAGGTCGGTCTCGCATGCATGCACACACACACACACACACACCTCCCCCTATCCATCACTTCGGGCATTCTTTATCTCTCACATGCATGCGCAACGATCGATGTTACTCTATGTGTGTAAATATATAGCTAGGTCTTTTCCAGTTTTCCACACAAACCGATTGATCTATATATCTAGTCAGGTCTCACCCTCTTTCCCACGTACGCATTGATCAATCTATTCCTCTCTATATATGACTACATAGCTAATACACCCACGTTATCTATCCATCATCTCCCTCTCATCATCCATGCCTTCCGCTTGATCTCTCAAATGCATGCACAGTGGCGAAGGCCAAGGGCAGCA
>LR738712.1:127632662-127690938 GCA_902687465.1 Secale cereale
TATATGTATATATATATATATATGTGTATATATATACATATATATATACATATGTATATATACATATATATATATATATATAGCAGTTGAACAAGCAACTGAACAAGCAAGGAAAAGCATTGCACAAGCTGAGCGCGCCGACGGACGCGAGCAGAGCGCGCCGCGGCGCCTAACGGTGAGCAGGACTTGCCGAGGGACGCGAGGAAAGGCCGGCACAGTGATACGTGGCAAATAAGACGAACTATGCGAGTGATGTGCATTCGTATTTTGTTAGTTAAATCCTACTTATAAACTAGGACGGGGGTATAGTAGGTAATTAAATCACAAATGTTTTTTTTGTATTAGTCGTATGTGTACGTGTCATTTCGTCCTGCTCTCGCACGTCTTGTCACCCCGCTGCCGCAGACGGCTTACAATGCAAGCTTCCGCAGTGCACGGGGGCGTTCTTTTGGCCAAACGGTGGCGCCAATGAATCGTCAGTGAGCCTGTTCCGGCGCAACCTCGCAGGTTCATGGGCAAACTTCCAGCCCGTCTTGGTGAAATCCCCCAAAATCCCAATGCTTAGTGGCCTACTATATAAACCCTCACGGCTGGTGAGTCCTACGTCGCATTTCCCCCTCCCTCTGTGTAGCTTATCTCATCTGCTTCTCCCATAATCGCAAATGGCACGGTCAGTCGTCGTCGCTCAGCCACTCCGCCGTCATCAGAGGACAGCTCCAGCTGGGAGGCTACACCATGGCGGCGGCGTAGTCCCTAGCGTAGTGTAGTGCGCGTGGCGTCCCTATTGGGTGTGCGCGGAACACCCACCACACGCTCCGCCGCCGATGCCCGTCGGCAGCTGTTACCGGTCGCCGTTGCCGCCATACCACCGTCGAAAGCCAGGGCCATCACCCGCTCTGCCGCCGCGGCCCGAAGGTGGGAGGTGGTCGTCGTGGCCGCCACCCCATCGTCAGCCGCCATGGCTGCCAGCCTAGTGTCGACCGCCGGGATCATCACCCGGTCCGCCATCGATGCCTGAAGGAGGGAGGAAGAGGTGGAGGCCTACACATGCGTCAGCGACCTTGCGCTCTACATCGAGTTCCTACGGGAGGAGGAGGAGCGCCTCATCGAGCACGCAAAGAGCCTTACCGCAGACGTGGCCGCAGCACACGCTGATGCAGAGGCGGGGAATTAGGAGATCAGCGAGCAGTCCAGCCGCTTTGAGAGGGGTCGTCTGGAGCTGCAGTGGGCAATCGAGCTGGCAAGCGTGCTGAACGTGCAGCAGGGGCAGACACCGTATTGCAGTTGTCCAGCTCGTCGGTAGGCTCCTCCTCATCCTCCTCTCCCTCTTACTGAGCATGCTCGGCAGAGGAGAGGCTGCCGGAAGTAGCACAAAGCCCCTCCGTAGTAGTAGTATTTAGGGGCTATTTTGTTCAGTTCATCTGACTATAGATGTGGTGGAACTGTACAACGTACTTAAAATTAGCTAGTATATATAATTGAACTAGCTATTTCAGTACATGGTTGGCAACAGTTGGGTAAAAGTTTGGTCTGTTCAGTTGTCGAGTTGAATAGTTTGCATAAATTAAGAATGACCGCTTTATCTATGAATGAAATATATGCTTAATTACTGAACTTTAGTTGCAAAAATTAGATAGTGCTAGTGATTTTTAGTTGCATATTTTGACAAATCGCAGTGTTACAAGGATTGACCAATGGCAATTTTACTAGATCAACAAATGTCAATCTTTCTAGTTTGAATGGAAACATACCCAATATGACAGATGCAAATCTTACCAAATTGTTTGTACGTGGTTGCACACGGGTCATCCAAAACAACCGTTTGTGTCGAAGGGATGCACAAATCATGCGCTGCTAATTTTCCCTCGACTTAAGGGGCAATACCTTAGCTCTCACTTTGCATACGGGTGTTCTACCTAAAACGTTTGCGATCAAGAGCTGCCGAAATCTTGCTTGGCACATTTTCTCTAGGCTTCCTCGGGAAGCTGTCGGTTTGCATACGGATGTTCTAACTAAAACATTTGCGATCAAGAGCTGCACAAATCCTGGATTGGAGTACAGTCACACGCCTCCCGTTTACTCAAGCACTCAAGCACCTATCCACACGCGCGGCACCTCCTAGCCTTCAAAAGATTGAGGCGTGGCGTCAGGTGAATGGTTAACGGAACACACCCCATTTAAATTATATGAAACATTTGAGATGTTACAGTGGCAGTTATTTGTTTCAAAATGCCTTTGTTGGCTGTTATTCGAGTGCGCCTTGATACGTCTCCAACGTATCTACTTTTCCAAACACTTTAGCCCTTGTTTTGCTGACAGGACCCTGATCCTAAGTCACACAGGTCTAGCCTGTAACACATCATATCACTTTGCGGCCTCACGCACGGTAACCCCACGGGTGCCACCTTACCTGGCCCGGGACCGTTTGCACATTTTGGCACACGTATATGATAGTGTCGCTAGCATCCATATGACAGAGAACCCGGGCCGACATGACTAGTTATCAACCAAAAGTGGCACTAAATTATAGAGACAGGCATACATGACCCAACAACGAACATGTCGGTCATCAACGTATGAACCCAAGTCGTAGCAAGCTACTAGGACTTAAAGGAACAACGCGTGACATTTCCCCTAAGGGACAGACACATGAACGAAGAAGGACACATGCCGGCCAACCTTAGTGTTTCGGAGCAGTAGCAAGCTACCAAGGCTCAGTGGAAGCACTAGGAGACATTTCCCTGTAAGATAGGCTACCAAGGGTAAACAACTAGGTGTCGGATCCCACACATAGCAATACACATTACACGTACGCATAACATGCAAGTATGTGTTGTACAACATGGCATCACAACATAACTCAACAACTCATATAGATAAAGGCCCAGAACAACCATCATAGCATTTATTGCAAACAGAGGTCACATGACCCAACATATAGAGCATACAGGCAACAGAAGCATAACATGTCTGAGTACAGACAACTACAAATGAAAAAGGCTGAGAAGCCTGACTATCTACAAGACCCTCCCAAGGGTACAAGATCGTAGCTGAGGTAACAAGCTAAACGTCGAAGTCCACGCGGAACCACTAGTGAGACTGGAGTCTCTCTGCAAAAACATAAATTAAGCAAACGTGAGTACAAAGGTACTCAGCAAGACTTACATCAGAACTAGCTACATATGCATCAGTATCAACAAGGGGTGGTGGAGTTTGACTGCAGCAAGCCAGCTTTGACTCGGTGGCTATCCTGAACTACGACTGCAAGTAACTCTTTTGAGGTGGCGCACACGAGTCCACATATTCACCAATCAATACACCACTATGGATCCGCTCCCGTCTCCCTATGAGAAGGCCATCCATAGCACTCACGCTTATCTTGCGCGTTTTAGAGTATCCACTTTCACTTGTCTATGAACTGTAGAGGTAACCCAGAAGTCCATTTCCGCGGACATGGCTATTCGAATAGATCATATATAACCCTGCAGGGGTGTACTTCTTCACACACGCTCTCGCCACTTACCGCCATGTACACGTCATGTATCTCGGAAACCTTCAAGCGGAAGCCTAGCGAGGGTGTCGGCCACGACCTGACTAACCACACAAGTCTCTCGTCTAGGTTTATCGCCTATTTGGGTTCCATCCGTGGGGAGATCCGGCCGGGGTGTCGCTCACGGCCCCAAATGATGTGTACAGGGTTCCCGAGCCACCAAACGGGCGACCGGTACACCGTGCCAAGTACCTGCCGCATCACAGCCCACCCCGAAGGTCAGCGCTGCGCACGACCTGCAGTAACTACAAACACCAGAAACTAATTGCAACTCCTGGACAGAGATCATGTTGATTAATAAGTCGAGAGAGTCAATTAAGGATCCCAATGTGTGGTAGTAGCTGTTTCATGGATCACAAACACAGAACTCAGTTCCTGAGGACGGCTACAATGAGACAACCCACCATGTACTCCTACATAGCCTCTCATCGCTACCTTTACCAAATCTTGTTCACACACTTAGCTCTCACACAGTAGGACATGTTCATCACCCTTCCAATTCATCCCCGATGAATGAGACCTGACACAACTCTAAGCAGTAGCAGGCATAACCAGAAAGCATGAATGAGTAGGCACAACATGGCTCAAACAACTCCTACTCATGCTAGTGGTTTTCAACTATTTACTGTGGCAATGACGGGTCATGCAGAGGAAAGGGGTTCAACTACCGCAGCAGGTAACAGTTATGGCGTTGTTGTCCTAATGTAGTATAAGAGAGCAAGAGCGAGAGAGAGGGGTTATATCGGAATGCCCAAAGAGGTTTTGCTTGCCTGGCACTTCTGAAGATAACATTGGGTCTTCGTCGGTGTCATCGATCACATCGTCGGAACACGTCTACTGAGAGGGAACAAACACCGGCAAACAAGAGAGAACACAATCAATGCAATGCGAGAATATGATGCATGATCATGAAATGGCATTATGCTGTGATTTGAGCTAATGCAACTAGCAACAGGTTAAATGAAGTTGGTTTGAATCCAAGATTCAAATTCAAACTCCATATGTGGATATTCAAATGCCATTTATATGATTTGGCCTAAACAGCAGCCATAAGTTGTTCTAACATCCATGAAAATGCCATAAACAGATTCCTTGAATTTTTCTGATCATTTTTCATATATAAATTATTTTCATTGGAGTTATAGATTATTTTCTGTGAATTTTAGAAATTTTAGCTATTTTCTAAAATAAATAAATCTTTTCTGATTTATTTTAAATTACAGAAAATAGTTACTGCGTTAGCACTAGGTCATGCTGACATCAGCAAGTCAACAGGCGGGTCCAGGTCAAACCTGACCAGTGGGGCCCACTGGTCAGTGACACTACTAGCTAACCCTATTAATTAGTGCTAATTTAATCCTAACTAAAGTGTTAGGGGGGTGTGGCCCACATGTCAGTCTCTCAGGGCCTAATTAAGTTTAGTTTTAAACTGAACTAATTTAACAGGGGCTGGCCCCACCTGTCAGTGCCACTAGGGTGTTTAGCGGGGTCATTAGTGCTAACTAAGTGAGCCACGTCGGCGGCTTAACACCGGCGACCAAAGCCGATGGCGGAGGGTCGCCGGACTTGCTCGGGACGGCGCTACGGAGCTCCGTTTCGTGCGTGGTCTACGGCTACGTCGAGCTGGCGGTGCGGCGCATCTTCTGGCGCAAACGCGAGGAGCCGGGGTGGCCTACATGGACGGCAGCAACGACGGAGGCGACCGCCGGAGCTCGGAGGTGCACGGGGTTGCGGCTACGGTGCGGGGCAGGCCTAACGGGTAGGTGATTCAAGCTCCTGGAGCCTCCTTGAGTGTGTTGATGTGCTCGAAGGTGAGCTTGCGCAGCCGTAGCCGCGGTGGCGGCATGGCCGGCGGCGAGGAGCTATCGGCTCCGGTGGAACTAGGGCTACGCGGTGCAAAAGAGGCGGGGAAGAGAGGGGATCGGAGCGGGAGCTCATAGCGATGCCGAAGAGGAGGTCATCCAGCCTGGGGAGGTCCTGGTGGTGCCGAATCGACGGCGAGGCCGTCGACGGCCGAAGGTAGAAGACGAGCGCGGTGACGGCGAAGCAGAGCCTCCCGGCGTCCCGTAGCTCGGTGGAGAGGATGGGAAGGACGCGGCGGTGCTTCTGAGCTCCACGGCAGGGCGAGGGGTGGACGGTGGGCGCGGTGGAGCGGCTGTGGCGCTCCGGCCATGGCGTGAGGGAGCAGAGGAGGGTGGAGGGGATCCAGTGAGAGGGAGTGAGAGCGAGGAGGAGTGACAGAGAGAGGCAGGGAGGTACGTGGCAACCTCAGGGCGATGAGGAGACAGACAGAGAGGTAGGAGGTGGCCACGGCATGTGCCGGCGCGCGGCGGCCACGCCCCCCTCGTCCTCCTGGCGAGGGGTGGGAGATGACTGGCACTGTGGGCCAGATGGGCTGCACAGTGCTGGGCCGGTTCTGGTGCAGGTAAGCAGCCCAGGTGAGCTCTTCTCTCTCTCTCTCTATTCTAATTCTTTCTGTTTTCTATTATTTCTGCAGGTTTGTGGCTTTTCTAAAAATGCTTAGGCACTTACAAAAATCACCAAACTGCTCATGCCCACTGTTTAGCATATAACCAACATGGAACATTTCAGTTTAGGATTATTTGGACATTTAGAATAATTAGTAGCATTTAAATGCCCAAATGCAAATACTTTAAGATTTAATTCAAAAATCCAGAATGGTCCTAGAAATATGTGCAACATTTTTGGCAGAGGCTTTTAATCAATCCAAAAATGATGAACTTTTCCAGAGGGCATTTTGGGTTCATTGAAAAAGATTTTAATTTGACCCTAGTTGAATTCATTTGGTGCTAGGGTTTGAGCATCCCCATTTCCAGTTTTTGAGAAATTTAAACATGATGCACATGAAGACCAAGCAAGACAGGCAAGGGCTGGTCTAGGGCTGTGACAACTCACCCCCACTAAACAAGAATCTCGTCCCAAGATTCAAGCGTAGGGTAAGAAATTAGAGGGGACACTAACTAACATAATCTTCATGATCCAAGTGCCCTTCAGATGAATGTTGATTGCTTGCATCATGTTGATTTCGAGGTCTTTGTCCAACACGGTGACGACGAAAGAAACTCTACAAAATTGATCTTCTGAAAGATCGAGCAACTCAAGATCAACTCATGGAGTGAGACGTTGAAACATCTCTTGAGCTGAGACACAGAACACACATCCAAAGGGATGGAGTGAAACAAACGATGAAGGTTCACCTAGTGGCAATAATTCCACACCTAACAAGAGGGTGATCGAGGTCACCAGACGGGGCACCTTAGAGAAAGTGACTCGTAGAATTGTCCCCTTAAGTGGCAAAAAGAATTACTTTTGATATAGAGATCATTGAAATTCCCTATACCTGCCTAAGGCAAACACAATCGGTCGTTTGACGGAGTCCGAAGGAATGACATTCTCGGGCCAGAATGGCTGATGTGGACTACCTTGTTGAAAACAACACAAGGGATGATTTTGGTTATCATCGGAAATGGATGGGACCCATGGCAAGTCCACTACTGAAGATAATCCTGAACAACAGTGATTGAGAACTGTATCCACTTTCACTTGTCTATGAACTGTAGAGATAACCCAGAAGTCCATTTCCGCGAACACGTCTATTCGAATAGATCATATATAACCCTGCAGGTGTGTACTTCTTCACGCACGCTCTCGCCACTTACCGCCATGTACACGTCATGTATCTCGGCAACCTTCAAGCGGAAGCCTGGCGAGGGTGTCGGCCACGACCTGACTAACCACACAAGTCCCTCGTCCAGGTTTATCGCCTATTTGGGTTCCATCCGTGGGGAGATCCGGCCGGGGTATCGCTCACGGCCCCAAACGATGTGTACAGGGTTCCCGAGCCACCAAACGGGCGATCGGTACACCGTGCCACGTACCTGCCGCGTCACAGCCCACCCCGAGGGTCAGCGCTGCGCACGACCTGCAGTAACTACAAACACCAAAAACTAATTGCAACTCCTGGACAGGGATCATGTTGATTAATAAGTCGTGAGAGTCAATTAAGGATCCCAATGTGTGGTAGTAGCTGTTTCATGGATCACAAACACAGAACTAAGTTCCTGAGGACGGCTGCAATGAGACAACCCACCATGTACTCCTACATGGCCTCTCATCGCTACCTTTACCAAATCGTGTTCACACACTTAGCTCTCACACAGTAGGACATGTTCATCACTCTTCCAATTCATCCCCGATGAATCAGACCTGACACAACTCTAAGCAGTAGCAGGCATAACCAGAAAGCATGAATGAGTAGGCACAACATGGCACAAACAACTCCTACTCATGCTAGTGGGTTTCAACTATTTACTGTGGCAATGATGGGTCATGCGGAGGAAAGGGGTTCAACTACCGCAGCAGGTAACAGTTATGGCGATGTTGTCCTAATGCAGTATAAGAGAGCAAGAGCGAGAGAGTGGGGTTATATCGGAATGCCCAAAGAGGTTTTGCTTGCTTGGCACTTCTGAAGATAACATTGGGTCTTCATCGGTGTCATCAATCACATCGTCGGAACACGTCTACTAAGAGGGAATAAACACCGGCAAACAAGAGAGAACACAATCAATGCAATGCGACAATATGATGCATGATCATGACATGGCATTATGCTGTGATTTGAGCTAATGCAACTAGTAACAGGTTAAATGAAGTTGGTTTGAATCCAAGATTCAAATTCAAACTCCATATGTGGATATTCAAATGCCATTTATATGATTTGGCCTAAACAGCAGCCATAAGTTGTTCTAACATGCATGAAAATTCCATAAACAGATTCCTTGAATTTTTCTGATCATTTTTTATATATCAATTATTTTCATTGGAGTTATAGATTATTTTCTGTGAATTTTAGAAGTTTTAGCTATTTTCTGAAATAAATAAATCATTTCTGATTTATTTTAAATTACAGAAAATAGTTACTGCGTCAGCACTAGGTCATGCTGACATCAGCAAGTCAACAGGCGGGTCCAGGACAAACCTGACTAGTGGGGCCCACTAGTCAGTGACACTACTAGCTAACCCTATTAATTAGTGCTAATTTAATCCTAACTAAAGTGTCAGGGGGGTGTGGCCCACATGTCAGTCTCTCAGGGCCTAATTAAGTTTAGTTTTAAACTAAACTAATTTAACAGGGGCTGGCCCCACCTGTCAGTGGCACTAGGGTGTTTAGCGGGGTCATTAGTGTTAACTAAGTGAGCCACGTCGGCGGCTTAACGCCGGCGACCAAAGCTGACGGCGGAGGGTCGTCGGACTTGCTTGGGACGGTGCTACGGAGCTCCGTTTCGTGCGTGGTTTGCGGCTACGGCGAGCTGGCGGTGCGGCGCATCTTCTGGCGCAAACGCGAGGAGCCGGGGTGGCCTACAGGGACGGCAGCAACGACGGAGGCGGCCGTCGGAGCTCGGAGGTGCACGGGGTTGCGGCTACGATGCGGGGCAGGCCTAACGGGCAGGTGATTCGAGCTCCTGGGAACCTCCCTGAGTGTGTTGATGTGCTCGGAGGCGAGCTTGCGCAGCCGTAGCCGCGGTGGCGGCATGGCCGGCGGCGAGGAGCTATCGGCTCCGGTGGAACTAGGGCTATGCGGTGCAAAAGAGGCGGGGAAGAGAGGGGGTGGGAGCGGGAGCTCACAGCGATGCCGAAGAGGAGGTCATCGAGCCCGGGGAGGTCCTGGTGGTGCCGAATCGACGGCGAGGCCGTCGACGGCCGAAGGTTGAAGACGAGCGCGGTGACGGCGAAGCAGAGCCTCCCGGCGTCCCGTAGCTCGGTGGATAGGATGGGAAAGACGCGGCGGTGCTTCTGAGCTCCACGGCAGGGCGAGGGGTGGACGGTGGGCGCGGTGGAGCGGCTGCGGTGCTCCGGCCATGGCGTGAGGGAGCAGAGGAGGGGGGAGGGGATCTAGTGAGAGGGAGTGAGAGCGAGGAGGAGTGACAGAGAGAGACAGGGAGGTACGTGGCAACCTCAGGGCGACGAGGAGACAGGCAGAGAGGTAGGAGGTGGCCACGGCGTGTGCCGGCGCGCGACAGCCACGCGCCCCTCGTCCTCCTGGCGAGAGGTGGGAGATGGCTGGCACTGTGGGCCAGATGGGCTGCATAGTGCTGGGCCGGCTCTGGTGCAATTAAGCAGCCCAGGTGAGCTCTTCTCTCTCTCTTTTCTAATTCTTTCTGTTTTCTATTATTTCTGCAGGTTTGTGGCTTTTGTAAAAATGCTTAGGCACTTACAAAAATCACCAAACTGCTCATGCCCACTGTTTAGCATATAACCAACATGGAACATTTCAGTTTAGGATTATTTGGACATTTAGAATAATTAGTAGCATTTAAATGCCAAAATGCAAATACTTTAAGATTTAATTCAAAAATACAGAATGGTCCTAGAAATATGTGCAACATTTTTGGCAGAGGTTTTTAATCAATCCAAAAATGATGAACTTTTCCAGAGGGCATTTTGGGTTCATTGAAAAAGATTTTAATTTGACCCTAGTTGAATTCATTTGGTGCTAGGGTTTGAGCATCCCCATTTCCAGTTTTTGAGAAATTTAAACATGGTGCACATGAAGACCAAGCAAGACAGGCAAGGCCTGATCTAGGGCTGTGACATTTGCACTCTAACTTGCATGATTTGAATGAAACTAACCCGAACTGACGCTGTTTTCAGCAGAATTGCCATGGTGTTATTTTTGTGCAAAAATAAAAGTTCTCAGAATGACATGAAAATCAATGGAGAATTATTTCGGAAAATATAAAAAATATCTGCAGAAAGATCCAAGCCAGGGGGCCCATACCCTGTCCACGAGGGTGGGGGCACGCACTCGCATAGCCCGTCGTCTTGGTGTGCCTATACATGAAAATGATGAACTATTACCACCTTCTTATTTGTATTATAGTGCTATGGTTAGCCATCGGTTTATAGAGAGGGATGAACAATCCCTCCAGTATCGACTAATCTTTGACCGACATCACACTGTCCATATTGCTCTCCCTGCTCCTACCTTGTTTGACTTTCAAGCAAAAGAGAGATATACCATAACCAGGGAGGAGGCAAATGAGTATCAGGAGACGATGAAAGCAGCCCATCTCCAAGCTGCAGCTCAGCAGGCAGTAGCTGCTGCATCTCAGTACAACCCCAACTACGTCTTCGGATATCCATCAGGCCAGTACTGGCCATAGACTAACTTAGGCCAAAAGCCTAAGCTTGGGGGAGTACACGTTTCTCACCGACATTACATTCATGTTCACACACTTATTCTAGTCGTCGGTGCTCACACTCTTTCATTGTACTATCCATGCTTTGTTTCATTTCTTTTTCTTAGTCTTTTTCTTGTGTGCTAGAAAAACCTTAAGAAAAACAAAAAATTTAGTTGTCGCTTTTAGCTAGTTTACTTTCTATGCCTGTAGCAGTACTAAATAAAAGAAAACCCGAAAATAATTCTCGTTCTTCCTTTTCTTGTTGGGAGCTTTCCCGTGTAAATAGTTTGTTTTCTCTTCTTTGGGGGTCAAGAGTAGAAGACCCTGAATGGAAATGTTTAGTGGCTCTCATATGCTTTATTGTAAATCTAACCTTGAGCCATATTACTTTGTCTTCTCTCTTGTATTAAATGCTTGCAGATTCCAGCTTAGTCCAATGCACGTGCACTATTATTATTATCCACACCGTTCGGTCGTGCGAGTGAAAGGCAATAATGACGATATATCATGAATTGATTGAGATGAGAAAAGCTAGTATGAACTCTACCTCTCTTGTTTTTGTAAATATGATAGTTCATTGTTCCTGATTCAACTTATTATGAATGGAACATGCTTGCAATGACAATTAGAGATCATAGCTGCTTATGCCATGCTTAATTAGCTAGGAGTTTATAATGGTCTATCTTGCATGCCAACATGATATTAAAATGGTTGTGATGTGGTATGATAGGGTGGTATCCTCCTTTGAACGATTCAAGTGGTCTGACTTGGCACATGTTTACGAATGTAGTTGAAACAAAATCAACATATAGCCTCCACGTTATTTATGTTCATGGTGATTTATATCCTAATCATGCTTCCATTCATTGTTGATTAATTTTAATGCATGTTCATGACTGTTGTCGCTCTCTAGCTAGTCGCTTCCTAGTCTCTTTCTAGCCTTCACCTGTACTAAGCGGGAATACTGCTTGTGCACCCACTTCCATAAACCCCAAAGTTATTCCATATGAGTCTACCATACCTTCCTATATGCGGTTTCTACTTGTCGTTCCAAGTAAATTTGTATGTGCCAAACTCTAAACCTTCAAATGCAATTCTGTTTTGTATGCTCGAACAACTCATGTATCAACTAGGGTTGTTTATATCTTCCATGCTAGGTGGGTTATTCTCACAATAAGTGGACTCCGCTCATCATTCATGAGAAAATGGCTGGTAACCGGGATGCCCAGTCCCATGCTCAAATCATAATAATTAAACAAAACTCCCCCAAGGTTGTTGCTTGTTTGGACGGTACCCCGTCGATTCGGATGGCCGTGGAGTGTGCTTGTTGGTGGTTGGGGGAGTATAAACTTTACCATTCTGTTCGGGAAATGCCTATAATGTGTGTAGCATGGAAGATATCGAGATTCTTGGTTGTTATGTTGACAATGAGAGTATACCGCTCAAAATATTATTCATATCTATTTCAAAATCGAGCTCTGGCACCTCTACAAGTCCCTGCATCCCTTTGTGAAGGGCCTATCTATTTACTTTTATGCTGAGTCATCATCCTCTTATTAAAGAGCACCAGTTGGAGAGCAGCGCTGTCATTTGCATGTATTTGCTATTAATTTGCATTGAGTATGATTATGACTGGATCTCTTTTACCATGAATTACAATGTCTAGTCAGTCCTTGATCTTTAAAGGTGATCTTGTGACGCCCCCAATTTGACCGTACACTAATCATGCACGCAAACATGTACGACCAAGATCAAGGATGTGGGGACCCCGACTCATAAGTCATGATCACCGAATGCACGTGTACAGTGATCCCAGAGATCAATGCTCACTGAACACACAGAAGCTAAATAACAAGAGTCTTACATCCATACATACCGTATTACACAAATAGGACCATAATGGTCAAGTCTTGAATATATCATCGCAGCGGAAATCTTCAAAGACAACTGGGACCCATGCCATCTGCCTTAACCCTACAGGCATTCTGACTGCGAAGCGTCCTAGCTCGCATGCTCGTCACCTAGAAATCTCCATCATAACCTGCTTTCTCAAGCCTGGCCAATAAAATAACCAGTGGCAAGCCAATGAGTACTTGGAATGTACTCGCAAGCAACCCAAGTGTGATAACAGAATAATTATGCAAGGCTCTACTGCTAGGTTGGCAATTTTGCGGAAAGCTAGTTTTTTTTCATATGCACTTATGATCCACATATAACAAGGGCATGCATGTGTCTGTAACAAGTATTAGGAGGTCACAGACATCAATATCGATAAAGAGTTGTAATCAGCACATGCACAAGCTCATTGTGACTTCCTCACAATCACATCATCAATATCTCTGAATCGTGTTGTTTCCCAGAAACTTATGGACATAGTCTAAGTAGCACCACCCAACTGTCCTTGACCGCGGACACGGCTATTCGAATAGTTTGACACTCTGCAGAGGTTGCACACTTTACCCACAAGATCCGGGGAACTTCCGTGTCATCCAGGACCCGCGGTACCTCAAGTACCCGGGGTAAGCACCCGATCACTACCTTTCCCTAGACGACACTAACATAGAGTCCACTCGATTGGTAGCAGCCCCGTGCCAAACATTTCACATCTCAAGGTTTGTGGAGACTCGCTCCGTATTCATCACATATCACAAGCACGGGGTACCAACGGTGTGTCCGGTGCCCTGTGAAAACAGTCATGGCCGCCTATCCAAGCACGACCCCGTCCCGAGAGTGACCTCATGTCACCCCCGTCACTAGTAATGCGGGCACCATGCTAGTATCGACCTAGGTAATTAATAATGCCCTTTCCCATAAAGGGTAGAGTGGTTGCGCATGTTTGGTTGGGACGGTAGTCATACATAAATCTAATCCATCTCTGTAAACAACACTTTCGCCAAGCCTCGGCACACTACTTCTCACCAAGTAGTGCCCTAGCTCCTCACCAACTCCCAGGGGCATTAATGGCACCCACTGGGTCATATGCAAGTATGTCAGACCATGCTTGTTTCACTCAATGCATAACCCCGACCCATTTTGCGTAGCCAACTACTATAGCATACATCTATCTACTCCCACCCACATAACCCACATAGGAAGGTAGGGTCATGTTTGATGCAAGTTTCAACAGTAAAGTAATAGGGGTAGCAACCAAAGTGGTTTCCACCTCAACATGATTCCGATGCATTGAATATAAAGGTGCTATGAGACATGCATAAAAAGGTTTCTTGAACATGGTCAAAGGGCTGCTTGCCTTATTCTTCTGAGTCTTCAAATCTTCTGGTCCATCTCCGATTACTCCGTTTATTACGTCAACTAACGATGGAAACAATCATAATAAGCAACACAATCAAAAGCAAAAATAAAAGTGCTCTAAAAATAGGAGTTGGACTTTTTTAGGATACCTCTGGTCATATTAGAAATGACCAAGGTGGTTTCATAGGGGTTGGATCAATAGGTAGTTGGGAACATTTCAATATGATGGAACCAAAGGGCTTATGGATTTGGAAGAAGTATACAGAAATAATTCCTTGAATGATGAGCAAAGGTACCCATCATCAAGTCATGATTTTAGAAGCATTTAGGAGTTGGTTTCACTGGATTTGGATTTGAAATGATTTTCCTAGGATTTTTCAAAGCTGATAAATAGGAAGAAATGGCTCAATATTTGGTGGGGTACAGAAACTATTATTAAAAATGTTCCAAAACTAAGTTTGGATGTGACAAGCATCTAGGAATTTGAATTACTGCATTTGGATCAAAAATGAGCTCTCTGTGATTTTCTAAAGTTCATCACAGAAATGAAATAAAGGCATTTGATAAATATTTGTGAAAGAAATGTTTCTGGAATAATGTGCATGTTGCACCATGTGATAGAGCATGATTTATGGAGCCATAGGAAATTTGAATCATCAAGTTTGGAGTTCATATGAATATTCTAGGCCTTATTGAAGTTGACAGAAAAAGGGAAAAAGGAAAGGAATAGGGGTTATACCCTTATATAGTGCACAGGGCGAGGGATGGCTGCACAACGACTGGGCCGGCCCGTCAATTCGGCCGCGCACAGGAGGGGGGGTGTGACATCGGAGGCGCCCCCTCTGAGTGCGCCTTCGCGCTAGAAAAGCGCCTCCCAGCCGCCCCGCCTCCACTTATCCTACGTGGCGGCAGGCGAGGTCACTGACCTGCGGGGCCCGGCCGCAGGTTGCACGTCGCCCTGGTCTTCTTCTCCGGCCCGACGCCGGGCGGGGGAAAGCTTCGGCCGCCGGCGCAGCCGTGGCCTGGGGATGCGGGGGGGCCGGCCGAGGTACCCAGGAGCTCCGGCTCCCCTTCACGCACCCGAGGGTGGCTGTGAGCCCGCCCAAGGAGGGCCACAGCCTCACCTCCAAAGGGAGGCCACGGCGGCCGCGGGGTCTCCGGCGGCGCCACGCCAGGAAGGGCTCCCAGGCCAAGGGGAGGACCGGCCCGTCCCTGGAGATTCCCCGAGGAAGGCTCGGACCTCGAAACTAAGAAGGGGAAGGAGGGAGTGGCCGAGGCGCCCGATCCCGTGCGGCGGTCGGCGGCGGCACTCCGGCTATGGAGGGAGCAGGAGCGCATGAGAGGACGAGGGGAGATGTCTGGGAGGTGTACGGGAGAGAGGAGGATCCGGAAGAGGCGAATGGCGCTCGGGGGGAGGCATTTTATAGCTGCGGCCGCGGTGCACCGTGAGCGTCGTCCATGGACGCGCTCGGGCGTGCTTGTGGAGAGAGGAGGAGGGCCGGGGAGGATAAGGCCGACCGTCCTGCAGGTCGTGGACGTCGAGGGGACCTCGGGGGACACGAGGGGGAAGCCCAAGGCTGTCGGGCGCCCCTGATTGGAGGTGGCTACAGTGCGCCAGGGCACTGTAGCATGCTCCAGAGCGCGAACTTTGCATGCCCTGGCATGCACACGGTGTCATTGGCGTGTCCTCTTGTGTCCAGCCGTGTCCAGAGGGTAGAGGGGGTAGTAAACAATGGGGAGGCAGTCTTGGATGCTTTGGGGAGCCTCTGGGATGAGGAGAGAGGTGAGGAAGGGGGTGAAACCTGCTGTCCAGCAGTGTAAATTGGGGTTTTACCCCCTCCAATAATTGAGCTGAGGCCATGGGAATGTTACTGGGGGTAGATGATGATCATAATAGGCTGTGGTAAGAATTTGAGGTAAGGAGAAAAAGTAAAAGTAGTTCAAACACTGGTTTTAGTAAATGAACAGAAGGTGTTTGATCAGTGTTTGGTCAAGCAAATGACATCCACTTGACATGGGACTTAACAGGATCAAATGTCACATATAATTAGGCCCCTACACCAAATTTGAGCTCATTTGGGCAAAGTGGCCAATGTAACTTTGGTGAACCCTAAAAATGAACAGAAATGGTTTCACCTTGTTTGAGTCAAGCAATTCATCTCCCCTTGATGCACCACTTGGTGTAGCATCATCATTTGGGGTTATGAACATGCCCACAAAGTTTGAGGCTCCAGATAAAAAGTTGGTAATGTAAAGTTGTTCAAATTTGAATTTGAACAGAAGTGGTTTTGGGGTGATCTGATCAAGTTGCTCTATTCCAAATCTTGTGCCATTTGGTCTAGATGCCTTATTAGGACATTCTAGCATGTGCACCAAATTTGAGAGCATATGGACAAGTTTGGCAATGTAGAGTTGCTCAAACTTCAAATATGGGCAGAATGCTTTTGAGGAGATTTGAGGATGTTTCCTTGATCTTCAATGCATGAGGCTTTGCAAGATCATCAGATATGTCATATATGACATGATAGAATTTCCCTGGAATTTTTGGAGAATATTTGCTTTGTAAATATTTCAAAAGCTTGAAATATCCAGAAAGAGTTTTGGAAGGATTTGCCCAATATTTTGAACATGACCATGTGCTGAAACTCTTATATATGGACAATATATGTCCTATGAGTCTCCCTGAATTTTGGCAAATATTTTTGAAATGATTAAATAATTTTTCCCTATTAAAGACCATTTTTGGCCTTAAGAAAAAGCTTTTAAATAAAATATAAAAATAACTTTTAAAATTATACTTTTGTGGTTTCTGGGAGTCCTATATCTAATAGGATTCAAATAAACTTTTTGAAAGATTTTTCACACCCTAAATAAGGTACTTGCAGTGCAAACCTCAATTCAGGGGTTTTTGGAAAACTAATTTTAGAAAATACCTTTTGGCCAAAATATTTTTATAAGAAAATTCTATACTGGTCTATACACATGGCATGATCATTGGGAAAAGGTTTTGGGTCAAGGGGATGAAGTATAAGAGTTGGAGGATTTATTTGATTTTTAGAGCACTAACAAACAGTAGACAAAAGTCAAACCAAGCAAAGTCAAAAACACTCAAAAGTTTTTGCAAATCCACATTTTTAACATGAAAATTAGCTTAAGCAAAGTGGTATGAAAATCAGGGTGTGACAGACCTACCCCCCTTACAAGAATCTCGTCCCCGAGATTCCCAGACTAGGCGTGGAAAGAAAGGCGGAGTCTTGGATACGGGGTAGTCTTCACTTCTTCTTGTTGGTTCTGCTTCCGAGTGGTGCTCCTTGGAATCTTGAAGTTCTTGATGGTATGGCTTCTTGCTTGAGGCCTTCCTTGATGGAGGTTGCTGAGGGGTCTCTTGCATAGGTTAGGTTGGGTTAGCTGTCAAAGGCTCGTTGATCGATGTCCTCGCGGGCATCGGGCTAGCTAGGAGGTAAGAAGTACTTCCAGAGTGGGGGCTCGTGGAAGATTTGGTGCACGGAGGGTATCTCAGGTGGTAGATCTAGCTGGGAAGCCGTCTACTACATGACTTGCAGTGATCTCAAAAAGGGTCCAATGAACCTTAGTGCGAGCTTCCCCTTGACGTGGAAACGCTTGGTTCCCTTCACAAGAGTTACCCGCAGGTACACGTGGTCCCCGATATGGAAACTCATGTTCCGACGGTGAGTGTCAGCATAGCTCTTTTGCCTTGACTTGGCTGCCTTCAAACGTTCTCTGACTAGTTGGACTTGCTCTTTCGCTGCGCGGAGAATATCCGGTCCAAGGACTAGCCCTTCTCTAGTCTCTGACCAGTTGAGGGGTGTGTGACATCTGCGTCCGTACAACACCTCAAATGGTGCCATCAGAAGGCTCGACTGGTAACTGTTGTTATAGGAGAACTCGGCAAAAAGGGAGACAATCCTCCCACTTGGCTCCATATGCCAAGACACAAGCTCGGAGTCATGACTTCGAGAATCTGATTGACTCGTTCAGTCTGACCTCCGGTCTGTGGGTGGAAAGCCGTGCTGAAAGATACTTGGTTCCCAAGGCTTCTCGGAACTTCTTCCAGAACCTTGAGGTGAACTGGGTTCCTCGATTTGACACAATCTCCTTGGAATACCATGAAGACTTACGATTCGGTCGATGTAGAGAGCTGCCAGCCGGTTGCCATCATAAGTGGTCTTGACACGAATGAAATGGGCCACCTTGGTCAAATGATCGACTATGACCCAGATAGAGTCATGTCCTCTATTCGACCTCGGTAATCCAGTGATGAAGTCCATTCCGACTTTATCCCACTTCCACTCAGGAACCTTGAGTGGTTGAAGCAATCCAGCGGGTCGCCGATATTCGGCTTGACCCTTTGGCACACATCACACTCTGCAACATAGGTTGCAATCTCTCTTTTCATCTCGTGCCACCGGAATCGTGCCTTCAAGTCTTGATACAATCTTGGTGTGAGCGTTCCTTCGACACGGAATTGCTCGGTTCCTCCGGGAGGAGTGGTTTGCAGATACGCCCGGTCTTTGACGCGGAAGTTTTCTTCTTGATGACGGTGGTCGGTGTAGATCTTCCTTCTTGACAGGGCGGTCTTCAAATGTCTTCAATTGTCTTCTATCCAGCTGTCTGTCTCTTCTTTGTCTTCGGGCAGACAAGTAGGCCATCAAATGATGATGTTACCCAACTTGTCCAATTACTCCATGAGGTCTAAGGGGTACGCAAGGTAAGCTGGGGTATTGGTGGTGGTCTTGGTTGAGTATTGCAGAGGCCTTCCTGACTCTGAGTCAAGGCCCGTGGTCAGAATCTGACCAGGTTGTGGCTCGGTGGGGCTTAAGGGTTTCAAGGATTCTAGTGAGTGAGTGAACTTATATCATCTTATCCTTAAGCACAGTTTCTGAGATGCCAATAGCTCTATCTAATACTCCAAACGAAAAGCATAGACCAACCTCAATCACCACTCATTGCCATACATATCCTCATGACTCTCAAGAGACGGTCTAACAAAATTATACTTGTCTAAGATCCCCAAATCCATATGTACGTCTACCTCTAAAATCCAAAGGTAGATCATACATGCTGCTGAACTTAAAATAAACTCCACAATCCAAGCACTCAACCTAGTCTTGCAAGGCTCAAGATAATGCATCTCTATTCTAAGGAAACACGTCATATGCCACTCCAAGATTTTGTTTCCTTCCTATAGATCAACTCCAATAGCCCGGTAATTACCATCAATCACCACATAATCCAACAATCCTACAAATCCGGTGTCTACGGTGCTCCACAAGATCTCAAGTCTGTAATACCCAAATACTTGGAAGGACTATGCATCACGATAGTAAGTCCACCAAATTCTCATCATCCGGGTCAAGTAAACTCCAAGATCACGACTATATAGATCCCTAAATCAACTCCGACAAATAATCCAATCTCCTAGGTTATCGTCCACCGAGAAGCATGATATCATAATCAGGGTCATAGGCCTAAATCCAATCTTACTCCGAATCATGCAGACATATCCAGCATTATACCAACCAGAATCACCTACATAAATCCAAGTCTCATGCCCAACGGGCACTTCTACATATTTCCCCAAAGTCATGATCCCACCAATATGAAAACCTCACAATCCATCAAGGTCTCAGATAATACCTCGAAGTCACTGATATAAACCACCAAGTCATCTGTCCAATATCCTCGAACTAGCTCCTTTACGAACCCAGTGTTGTGCAAGGTTATAAAGGCTTAACAGGTTCTCACGCTTTACCATGGGTTAGGCACATGGTTAAGGATTCGTGCTGGAGTGTCTCGTGAAGTCTCAAATGGTCTGGGAAGAGGGTTACTGGTCTGGAGGGTTAAGCATAACTCCACGGGGTTGCAATTGATCGTGGAGGTTGTAGCAGAAGTTTTCAGTGCCAGTTGGCTGCCGAGGTAGAATCCTTGGTACATCTTGTCTTGCGGGTCTTCAATTATGGAGAGAGGGAATAGAGGGAAGAAGCAGCGTAGAGGAGGGATGCCTAAAGGGGGTGCTATTGTGCAGGTGCAACAAACAGGTGAAAAAGGTCGAAACAAAAGAAACAAGGCAAGGAAGATGATATAGCCATGCACTTGTTGCCTGAGGCAAAAGTGCGACTTATATCAAAACACAAACGAATAAAAGCAAACAACACACAATCATGGTTCTATTCGAACCATCATATGGACTCGACTGCGCATAGGGGGTACACGACTCATCCTACCCTAGGGGTTCTCGGACTCAGTGCCGTGACTTGTGCCTCGTGCAGTCTTCTGAGCTTCCTCGGATGTTGCTATGTCCCTTGTAGTTGCTTGATGAATGATCTAGGTTGAGCCTGAAGAATCTTCAACATCTTCTCGCCTGATGAGGTGATGGGGTGAAGGTGCCTCCTTGTAGCTGGCGTTGTCTTGGTCTTCTCTTGTCTCTTTAATCATGACGATTCCTTGTGCCTTCTGGGACGTCGAGGGTACCAGGTAGGCAATCCATAGGCAATGCCAATTACAAGGCATAATAGAGGTCCAACATGTCGGTTTTGTTGATGATAACATCGACACCAAGAGCGGGGGACGAAGAGAACCGTTTTCCTGCTCACCATAGTGAGGCGGACCAAATGGCAAGGTTCTCATCCACCGGTGGTTGCCGATACAACAACGGTAGTGACAGGATTACTCTATTAGCGATGCATATCATGATTTTGCATAACCTATACCCTGGTCATTGTAGGCTAGGGTTGCACCATCTTCTTGGGGCACTGTCAAGGGTATCACCATCTTCTGGGTCTTCATGTCCTCGTCCATCGAGGATGTAGTTTCTGTTGGTACCGTCTTGTCGTGGTGTCGTCAATCTTGTGTGCTGAAGTGGTGGGTAAGTGTTTGGCAAGGTGCACTCCACGAGGATTACAGAAAATCCAGTGGTCAGGGGCATAGGGGTTCTAGCGACCAAGGTTTTGAAGGGGAAGAGATCGAGCATAGCTTAGTTTTCGAAAAACTGAGAAGGGAAGAGAAGTATAGATAGTTCTGAAAACTACTAATAGTTTTGAAAATAGCTTTACCCTAACTAACGACCATGCTAACTAAGGCTTCCTACAGTCAGGATGGCTCTAATACCAGCTCTGTGGGGACCCCGACTCATAAGTCGTGCTCACTCATCGTGTGCACTAGCTCCTATTTTCCCTATTAAAGACCATTTCTGGCCTTAAGAAAAAGCTTTTAAATAAAATATAAAAATAACTTTTAAAATTATACTTTTGTGGTTTCTGGGAGTCCTATATCTAATAGGATTCAAATAAACTTTTTGAAAGATTTTTCACACCCTAAATAAGGTACTTGCAGTGCAAACCTCAATTCAGGGGTTTTTGGAAAACTAATTTTAGAAAATACCTTTTGGCCAAAATATTTTTATAAGAAAATTCTATACTGGTCTATACACATGGCATGATCATTGGGAAAGGGTTTTGGGTCAAGGGGATGAAGTATAAGAGTTGGAGGATTTATTTGATTTTTAGAGCACTAGCAAACAGCAGACAAAAGTCAAACCAAGCAAAGTCAAAAACACTCAAATGTTTTTGCAAATCCACATTTTTAACATGAAAATTAGCTTAAGCAAAGTGGTATGAAAATCAGGGTGTGACAGACCTACCCCCCTTACAAGAATCTCGTCCCCGAGATTCCCAGACTAGGCGTGGAAAGAAAGGCGGAGTCTTGGATACGGGGTAGTCTTCACTTCTTCTTGTTGGTTCTGCTTCCGAGTGGTGCTCCTTGGAATCTTGAAGTGCTTGATGGTATGGCTTCTTGCTTGAGGCCTTCCTTGATGGAGGTTGCTGAGGGGTCTCTTGCATAGGTTAGGTTGGGTTAGCTGTCAAAGGCTCGGTGATCGATGTCCTCGCGGGCATCGGGCTAGCTAGGAGGTAAGAAGTACTTCCAGAGTGGGGGCTCGTGGAAGATTTGGTGCAAGGAGGGTATCTCAGGTGGTAGATCTAGCTGGGAAGCCGTCTACTACATGACTTGCAGTGATCTCAAAAAGGGTCCAATGAACCTTAGTGCGAGCTTCCCCTTGACGTGGAAACGTTTGGTTCCCTTCACAGGAGTTACCCGCAGGTACACGTGGTCCCCGATATGGAAACTCATGTTCCGACGGTGAGTGTCAGCATAGCTCTTTTGCCTTGACTTGGCTGCCTTCAAACGTTCTCTGACTAGTTGGACTTGCTCTTTCGCTGCGCGGAGAATATCCGGTCCAAGGACTAGCCCTTCTCCAGTCTCTGACCAGTTGAGGGGTGTGTGACATCTGCGTCCGTACAACACCTCAAATGGTGCCATCAGAAGGCTCGACTGGTAACTGTTGTTATAGGAGAACTCGACAAAAAGGGAGACAATCCTCCCACTTGGCTCCATATGCCAAGACACAGGCTCGGAGTCATGACTTCGAGAATCTGATTGACTCGTTCAGTCTGACCTCCGATCTGTGGGTGGAAAGCCGTGCTGAAAGATACTTGGTTCCCAAGGCTTCTCGGAATTTCTTCCAGAACCTTGAGGTGAACTGGGTTCCTCGATTTGACACAATATCCTTGGAATACCATGAAGACTTACGATTCGGTCGATGTAGAGAGCTGCCAGCCGGTTGCCATCATAAGTGGTCTTGACAGGAATGAAATGGGCCACCTTGGTCAAATGATCGACTATGACCCAGATAGAGTCATGTCCTCTATTCGACCTCGGTAATCCAGTGATGAAGTCCATTCCGACTTTATCCCACTTCCACTCAGGAACCTTGAGTGGTTGAAGCAATCCAGCGGGTCGCCGATATTCGGCTTGACCCTTTGGCACACATCACACTCTGCAACATAGGTTGCAATCTCTCTTTTCATCTCGTGCCACCGGAATCGTGCCTTCAAGTCTTGATAAAATCTTGGTGTGAGCGTTCCTTCGACACGGAATTTCTCGGTTCCTCCGGGAGGAGTGGTTTGCAGATACGCCCGGTCTTCAACGCGGAAGTTTTCTTCTTGATGACGGTGGTCGGTGTAGATCTTCCTTCTTGACAGGGCGGTCTTCAAATGTCTTCAATTGTCTTCTATCCAGCTGTCCGTCTCTTCTTTGTCTTCGGGCAGACAAGTAGGCCATCAAATGATGATGTTACCCAACTTGTCCAATTACTCCATGAGGTCTAAGGGGTACGCAAGGTAAGCTGGGGTATTGGTGGTGGTCTTGGTTGAGTATTGCAGTGGCCTTCCTGACTCTGTGTCAAGGCCCGTGGTCAGAATCTGACCAGGTTGTGGCTCGGTGGGGCTTAAGGGTTTCAAGGATTCTAGTGAGTGAGTGAACTTATATCATCTTATCCTTAAGCACAGTTTCTGAGATGCCAATAGCTCTATCTAATACTCCAAACGAAAAGCATAGACCAACCTCAATCACCACTCATTGCCATACATATCCTCATGACTCTCAAGAGACGGTCTAACAAAATTATACTTGTCTAAGATCCCCAAATCCATATGTACGTCTACCTCTAAAATCCAAAGGTAGATCATACATGCTGCTGAGCTTAAAATAAACTCCACAATCCAAGCACTCAACCTAGTCTTGCAAGGCTCAAGATAATGCATCTCTATTCTAAGGAAACACATCATATGCCACTCCAAGATTTTGTTTCCTTCCTATAGATCAACTCCAATAGCCCGGTAATTACCATCAATCACCACATAATCCAACAATCCTACAAATCCGGTGTCTACGGTGCTCCACAAGATCTCAAGTCTCTATAATACCCAAATACTTGGAAGGACTATGCATCACGATAGTAAGTCCACCAAATTCTCATCATCCGGGTCAAGTAAACTCCAAGATCACGACTATATAGATCCCTAAATCAACTCCGACAAATAATCCAATCTCCTAGGTTATCGTCCACCGAGAATCATGATATCATAATCAGGGTCATAGGCCTAAATCCAATCTTACTCCGAATCATGCAGACATATCCAGCATTATACCAACCAGAATCACCTACATAAATCCAAGTCTCATGCCCAACGGGCACTTCTACATATTTCCCCAAAGTCATGATCCCACCAATATGAAAACCTCACAATCCATCACGGTCTCAGATAATACCTCGAAGTCACTGATATAAACCACCAAGTCATCTGTCCAATATCCTCGAACTGGTCTATCTATGGCATCATCAGACCTCGTGCTATATCAGGATGAAAACGTGCTCACTCATCGTGTCCACTAGCTCCTTTACGAACCCAGTGTTGTGCAAGGTTATAAAGGCTTAACAGGTTCTCACGCTTTACCATGGGTTAGGCACATGGTTAAGGATTCGTGCTGGAGTGTCTCGTGAAGTCTCAAAGGGTTTGGGAAGAGGGTTACTGGTCTGGAGGGTTAAGCATAACTCCACGGGGTTGCAATTGATCGTGGAGGTTGTAGCAGAAGTCTTCAGTGCCAGTTGGCTGCCGAGGTAGAATCCTTGGTACATCTTGTCTTGCGGGTCTTCAATTAGGGAGAGAGGGAATAGAGGGAAGAAGCAGCGTAGAGGAGGGAAATGCCTAAAGGGGGTGCTATAGTGCAGGTGCAACAAACAGGTGAAAAAGGTCGAAACGAAAGAAACAAGGCAAGGAAGATGATATAGCCATGCACTTGTTGCCTGAGGCAAAAGTGCGACTTATATCAAAACACAAACGAATAAAAGCAAACAACACACAATCATGGTTCTATTTGAACCATCATATGGACTCGACTGCGCATAGGGGGTACACGACTCATCCTACCCTAGGGGTTCTCGGACTCAGTGCCGTGACTTGTGCCTCGTGCAGTCTTCTGAGCTTCCTCGGATGTTGCTATGTCCCTTGTAGTTGCTTGATGAATGATCCAGGTTGAGCCTCAAGAATCTTCAACATCTTCTCGCCTGATGAGGTGATGGGGTGAATGTGCCTCCTTGTAGCTGGCGTTGTCTTGGTCTTCTCTTGTCTCTTTAATCATGACGATTCCTTGTGCCTTCTGGGACGTCGAGGGTACCAGGTAGGCAATCCATAGGCAATGCCAATTACAAGGCATAATAGAGGTCCAACATGTCGGTTTTGTTGATGATAACATCGACACCAAGAGCGGGGGACGAAGAGAACCGTTTTCCTGCTCACCATAGTGAGGCGGACCAAATGGCAAGGTTCTCATCCACCGGTGGTTGCCGATACAACAACGGTAGTGACAGGATTACTCTATTAGCGATGCATATCATGATTTTGCATAACCTATACCCTGGTCATTGTAGGCTAGGGTTGCACCATCTTCTTGGGGCACTGTCAAGGGCATCACCATCTTCTAGGTCTTCATGTCCTCGTCCATCGAGGATGTAGTTTCTGTTGGTACCGTCTTGTCGTGGTGTCGTCAATCTTGTGTGCTGAAGTGGTGGGTAAGTGTTTGGCAAGGTGCACTCCACGAGGATTACAGAAAATCCAGTGGTCAGGGGCATAGGGGTTCTAGCGACCAAGGTTTTGAAGGGGAAGAGATCGAGCATAGCTTAGTTTTCGAAAAACTGAGAAGGGAAGAGAAGTATAGATTGTTTTGAAAACTACTAATAGTTTTGAAAATAGCTTTACCCTAACTAACGACCATGCTAACTAAGGCTTCCTACAGTCAGGATGGCTCTGATACCAGCTCTGTGGGGACCCCGACTCATAAGTCGTGATCACCGAATGCACGTGTACAGTGATCCCAGAGATCAATGCTCACTGAACACACAGAAGCTGAATAACAAGAGTCTTACATCCATACATACCGTATTACACAAATAGGACCATAATGGTCAAGTCTTGAATATATCATCGCAGTGGAAATCTTCAAAGACAACTGGGACCCATGCCATCTGCCTTAACCCTACAGGCATTCTGACTGGGAAGCGTCCTAGCTCGCATGCTCGTCACCAAGAAATCTCCATCATAACCTGCTTTCTCAAGCCTGGCCAATAAAATAACCAGTGGCCAGCCAATGAGTACTTTGAATGTACTCGCAAGCAACCCAAGTGTGATAACAGAATAATTATGCAAGGCTCTACTGCTAGGTTGGCAATTTTGCGGAAAGCTAGTTTTTTTTTCATATGCACTTATGATCAACATATAACAAGGGCATGCATGTGTCTGTAACAAGTATCAGGAGGTCACATACATCAATATCGAGAAAGAGTTGTAATCAGCACATGCACAAGCTCATTGTGACTTCCTCACAATCACATCATCAATATCTCTGAATCGTGTTGTTTCCCAGAAACTTATGGACATAGTCTAAGTAGCACCACCCAACTGTCCTTGACCGCGGACACGGCTATTCGAATAGTTTGACACTCTGCAGAGGTTGCACACTTTACCCACAAGATCCGGGGAACTTCCGTGTCATCCAGGACCCGCGGTACCTCAAGTACCCGGGGTAAGCACCCGATCACTACCTTTCCCTAGACGACACTAACATAGAGTCCACTCGATTGGTAGCAGCCCCGTGCCAAACATTTCACATCTCAAGGTTTGTGGAGACTCGCTCCGTATTCATCACATATCACAAGCACGGGGTACCAACAGTGTGTCCGGTGCCCTGTGAAAACAGTCATGGCCGCCTATCCAAGCACGACCCCGTCCCGAGAGTGACCTCATGTCACCCCCGTCACTAGTAATGCGGGCACCATGCTAGTATCAACCTAGGTAATTAATAATGCCCTTTCCCATAAAGGGTAGAGTGGTTGCGCATGTTTGGTTGGGACGGTAGTCATACATAAATCTAATCCATCTCTGTAAACAACACTTTCGCCAAGCCTCGGCACACTACTTCTCACCAAGTAGTGCCCTAGCTCCTCACCAACTCCCAGGGGCATTAATGGCACCCACTGGGTCATTTGCAAGTATGTCAGACCATGCTTGTTTCACTCAATGCATAACCCCGACCCATTTTGCGTAGCCAACTACTATAGCATACATCTATCTACTCCCACCCACATAACCCTCATAGGAAGGTAGGGTCATGTTTGATGCAAGTTTCAACAGTAAAGTAACAGGGGTAGCAACCAAAGTGGTTTCCACCTCAACATGATTCCGATGCATTGAATATAAAGGTGCTATGAGACATGCATAAAAAGGTTTCTTGAACATGGTCAAAGGGCTGCTTGCCTTATTCTTCTGATTCTTCAAATCTTCTGGTCCATCTCCGATTACTCCGTTTATTACGTCAACTAACGATGGAAATAATCATAATAAGCAACACAATCAAAAGCAAAAATAAAAGTGCTCTAAAAATAGGAGTTGGACTTTTCTAGGATACCTCTGGTCATATTAGAAATGACCAAGGTGGTTTCATAGGGGTTGGATCAATAGGTAGTTGGGAACATTTCAATATGATGGAACCAAAGGGCTTATGGATTTGGAAGAAGTATACAGAAATAATTCCTTGAATGATGAGCAAAGGTACCCATCATCAAGTCATGATTTTAGAAGCATTTAGGAGTTGGTTTCACTGGATTTGGATTTGAAATGAATTTCCTAGGATTTTGCAAAGCTGATAAATAGGAAGAAATGGCTCAATATTTGGTGGGGTACAGAAACTATTATTAAAAATGTTCCAAAACTAAGTTTGGATGTGAGAAGCATCTAGGAATTTGAATCACTGCATTTGGATAAAAAATGAGCTCTCTGTGATTTTCTAAAGTTCATCACAGAAATGAAATAAAGGCATTTGATAAATATTTGTGAAAGAAATGTTTCTGGAATAATGTGCATGTTGCACCATGTGATAGAGCATGATTTATGGAGCCATAGGAAATTTGAATCATCAAGTTTGGAGTTCATATGAATATTCTAGGCCTTTTTGAAGTTGACAGAAAAAGGGAAAAAGGAAAGGAATAGGGGTTATACCCTTATATAGTGCACAGGGCGAGGGATGGCTGCACAACGACTGGGCCGGCCCATCAATTCGGCCGCGCACAGGAGGGGGCGGGGTGTGACGTCGGAGGCGCCCCCTCTAAGTGCGCCTTCGCGCTGGAAAAGCGCCTCCCAGCCGCCCCGCCTCCACTTATCCTACGTGGCGGCAGGCGAGGTCACTGACCTGCGGGGCCCGGCCGCAGGTTGCTCGTCGCCCCTGGTCTTCTTCTCCGGCCCGACGCCGGGCGGGGGAAAGCTTCGGCCGCCGGCGCAGCCGTGGCCTGGCGATGCGGGGGGGCCGGCCGAGGTGCCCAGGAGCTCCGGCTCCCCTCCACGCACCCGAGGGTGGCTGCGAGCCCGCCCAAGGAGGGCCACAGCCTCACCTCCACAGGGAGGCCGCGGCGGCCGCGGGGTCTCCGACGGCGCCACGCCAGGAAGGGCTCCCAGGCCAAGGGGAGGACCGGCCCGTCCCTGGAGATTCCTCGAGGAAGGCTCGGACCTCGAAACGAAGAAGGGGAAGGAGGGAGTGGCCGAGGCGCCCGATCCCGTGCGGCAGTCGGCGGCGGCACTCCGGCTATGGAGGGAGCAGGAGCGCATGAGAGGACGAGGGGAGATGTCTGGGAGGTGTACGGGAGAGAGGAGGATCCGGAAGAGGCGAATGGCGCTCGGGGGGAGGCCTTTTATAGCTGCGGCCGCGGTGCACCGTGAGCGTCGTCCATGGACGCGCTCGGGCGTGCTTGTGGAGAGAGGAGGAGGGCCGGGGAGGATAAGGCCGACCGTCCTGCAGGTCGTGGACGTCGAGGGGACCTCGGGGGACACGAGGGGGAAGCCCAAGGCTGTCGGGCGCCCCTGATTGGAGGTGGCTACAGTGCGCCAGGGCACTGTAGCGTGCTCCAGAGCGCGAACTTTGCATGCCCTGGCATGCACACGGTGTCATTGGCGTGTCCTCTTGTGTCCAGCCGTGTCCAGAGGGTAGAGGGGGTAGTAAACAATGGGGAGGCAGTCTTGGATGCTCTGGGGAGCCTCTGGGATGAGGAGAGAGGTGAGGAAGGGGGTGAAACCTGCTGTCCAGCAGTGTAAATTGGGGTTTTACCCCCTCCAATAATTGAGCTGAGGCCATGGGAATGTTACTGGGGGTAGATGATGATCAGTGTTTGAGGTAAGGAGAAAAAGTAAAAGTGGTTCAAACACTGGTTTTAGTAAATGAACAGAAGTTGTTTGATCAGTGTTTGGTCAAGCAAATGACATCCACTTGACATGGGACTTAACAGGATCAAATGTCACATATAATTAGGCCCCTACACCAAATTTGAGCTCATTTGGGCAAAGTGGCCAATGTAACTTTGGTGAACCCTAGAAATGAACAGAAATGGTTTCACCTTGTTTGAGTCAAGAAATTCATCTCCCCTTGATGCACCACTTGGTGTAGCATCATCTTTTGGGGTTATGAACATGCCCACAAAGTTTGAGGCTCCAGATAAAAAGTTGGTAATGTAAAGTTGTTCAAATTTGAATTTGAACAGAAGTGGTTTTGGGGTGATCTGATCAAGTTGCTCTATTCCAAATCTTGTGCCATTTGGTCTAGATGCCTTATTAGGCCATTCTAGCATGTGCACCAAATTTGAGAGCATTTGGACAAGTTTGGCAATGTAGAGTTGCTCAAACTTCAAATATGGGCAGAATGGTTTTGAGGAGATTTGAGGATGTTTCCTTGATCTTCAATGCATGAGGCTTTGCAAGATCATCAGATATGTCATATACGACATGATAGAATTTCCCTGGAATTTTTGGAGAATATTTCCTTTGTAAATATTTCAAAAGCTTGAAATATCCAAAAAGGGTTTTGGAAGGATTTGCCCAATATTTTGAACATGACCATGTGCTGAAACTATTATATATGGACAATATATGTCCTATGAGTCTCCCTGAATTTTGGCAAATATTTTTGAAATGATTAAATAATTTTTCCCTATTAAAGACAATTTCTAGCCTTAAGAAAAAGCTTTTAAATAAAATATAAAAATAACTTTTAAAATTATACTTTTGTGGTTTCTAGGAGTCCTATATCTAATAGGATTCAAATAAACTTTTTTGAAAGATTTTTCACACCCTAAATAAGGTACTTGCAGTGCAAACCTCAATTCAGGGGTTTTTGGAAAACTAATTTTAGAAAATACCTTTTGGCCAAAATATTTTTATAAGAAAATTCTATACTGGTCTATACACATGGCATGATCATTGGGAAAAGGTTTTGGGTCAAGGGGATGAAGTATAAGAGTTGGAGGATTTATTTGATTTTTAGAGCACTAGCAAACAGCAGACAAAAGTCAAACCAAGCAAAGTCAAAAACACTCAAAAGTTTTTGCAAATCCACATTTTTAACATGAAAATTAGCTTAAGCCAAGTGGTATGAAAATCAGGGTGTGACAAGGGACTCACTAGAAGTTTTATATTACAAGCCAGGGGCCTCGATGGCTCGAATACATAAGCTCGAAACAAAAGAGTCAGCGGAAACAATAATATTATAGTACAGACATAAGTTAAACAAGTTTACCTTCAGAAGGCTAGCACAAACTTCAATGATCGAATAGGCAAGGCCTCCTGCCTAGGACCTCCTAACAACTCCTCAAAGCCGAACTCCACGTAGAAACATCCTCGGGATCCTTAGGGTCCTGAACTCCACCATCTGGTTGCATCATCCGAGAAGAAGAGACAAAAGGGGAAAAGGGGGAGCAAAGCAACCGTGAGTACTTATCCAAAGTACTCGCAAGTAAGGATCTATACTACATATGCAATGGTATCTGTGTAAAGGGGGTACTATATGTGAGTTAAACTCCAGAATGCCAAAATAAGAGAGGGATAGCTAATCCAATCGAAGGCTATGCTTCTGGACACCTCCATCCTGCAGCAGTAGAAGAGAGTAGATGGAATAGTAACAAGTATCAAAGCTTCTGGCAGCCTCCGTCTTGAGTAGCTAGAAAGTTCACCAAGTAACAACGTATAGCATAATCCTACCCGGCGACCCTCCCCTCGTCGCCCTGTGGGAAAGCGATCACCGGGTTGTATCTGGAACTTGTCTTGGTGTGTTTTATTAAGTATCCAGTTCTAGTTGCCATGAGGTCAGAGTACAACTCCGGGTCGTCCTTTTACCGAGGGACACGGCTATTCGAATAGATTAACTTCCTTGCAGGGGTGCACCACATAACCTAGCACGCTCGATCCCATTTGGCCGCACACACTTTCCTGGGTCATGCCCGGCCTCAGAAGATCAACACGTCGCAGCCCTACATAAGCACAACAGAGAGGTCAGCACGTCGGTCTAAGTCCTAAGCGCACAGGGGTCTGGGCCCATCGCCCAATGCACACCTGCACGTTGCGAGGGCGGCCGGTGAGCAGACCTAGCAACCTCCATTACTAAGGAAGTTACGTTACGCGGTCCAACCCGGCGCGCGCCGCTCAGTCGCTGACGTCAAGAAGGCTTTGGCTGATACCACGACGTCGAGAGCCCATAACTATTCCCACGTAGCTGGTTAGTGCGTATAGGCCAGCGGCCAGACTCAGGTCAAATATCCAAACTCGTTTAGTGTGTTATTATGAAATAAACGCAGACAACGACCAGGGCCAGGCCACCTCTCGACTGGGTGTCTTAACAAGCCCTGTCGCTCCGCCACAAAGATCCACTCGGGGGCCGTCGGGAACTCAGGCCCACCACTGCCTGGATGGAGCCACCTGTCCTTTCAGTCCCCATCTCCGAATCATTATCAAGTGTATGTAATAGTATAATATATACCCGTGATCACCACCCGAGTGATCACGGCCCGATAGTATAGCATGGCAGACGGACAAGGATGTGGGGCCACTGATGGAATACTAGCATCCTATACTAAGCACTAGGATAGTAGGTGAAGGTATCAACAGTTGTAGCAATAATGATAGGCTATATAACAAAATATGAGCTATCGAATCATCAACAGTGTCAGTTCTAATGCAAGAATAAGAGAGAGAGAATGGGCGATATCTTGTGATCAAGGGGGGGGGGCTTGCCTGGTTGCTCTGGCAAGAAGGAGGGGTCGTCGTCGACGCAGTAGATCACAGTGGCTCCGTCAGTAGTCTCTGTCCTGGTGTCTAACGGAGAGAAGAGGGGGAGAAACATTAAATATAAAGCAAACATCGCACCACAAAGCATAAGATGGCAAATTCGGTGCTACGTGTGACCTATCGCAGTGCTCCGTGATACAGGGGAAGAGGAATAACATCCGGGAAAGTATTCCCGGTGTTTAGGCATTTTTTGTTAGATGGAACGGAGGGGGATTGTGCCATGTTCGGTACGATAGAGGTGGGTGGCGGACGAATGGAAATCGTATTCAGATTCGTCTCATCGTGCTGAGAAACTTTCATACATAAATTATTTCATCCGAGTTACGGATTATTTTCTATGATTTACCAAAGTTTTTAATCATTTACTAGGATTGTTTTAAATTCGAATATTAAATTCTAAAGTGCAGTCAACCTAGTCAACTTTTGACTAGCCAATAGGACAGTGTGGCCCACAATGTCATAGGTTATACCTAACAAATAAATTAAAACTAGCTTAATTAATTGGGGGTTCACATGTCATATGGTATTAGACTAACTTGGCATTTTTTTATCCTAAACTAAATTAGTCCTAATTAACATAAGGGCCGGCCACACACGGCCGTAGCCAAGCCGGCCACACACACAGCACGTAACTTACTATGCTAGTGGTTGATTTTGTTCTATATTAACACAAGATTGCATTTTGTGATTTTTGTAGGATTTAAACCATGCATCAAATGAATTTGGTCAAATAGTGTAAAATGAAGTTTGTCAAGTGTACTACCTGCCCATAATTTCTTTAGTCCTGTTAACAGTTGTTTAACCGCAGATTAGAGGCTGTTTAGGGGGGTTAGTGAATGTAAAAATTGAAAAGCTAGCTAACAGGCGTACATGCAAGGCAAGGCAGCGGTGGGGATTAGGAGCAGTAGCAGCCATCAGCAATGAGAAGCACCTAGCGAGCACTCAGCAGCAGAAGTAGCAATAGGCAGTGGCAGGGCCACGACACACGGTCAAACAAGGCAGGGACGCGGCCAGCAGCAAGCCGATAGCGGCAGCGGCTCCAGTCAGCGACACAGGCGGATAGCAACAGTAGTTTAGCCAGTAGCAGGGAAGGAGCAGTAGCAGCGCGCAAAGCGGCACGCAGCAGCAGGCGGACGCGGGCGGCTGTGTTGCAGCGCACGTGGGAGCATGGTCAGGCGAGGCGTGGGCGCGCCGGGACAGGCCCAGGGCGTGGCGGGTGGCTGGAACGGGGCTAGGCTGTAGCAGCCACGGCGATGACCAACGCGGTGGCCGGAGTACGCGATCTCGGCTACGGCGTCCAAGGCACCAAAACGCGCAAGGGAGAGAGAGGGATTGTGAGGCGGTGCTCACAGTGAATGCAGAGGAGTACTTGGGGAGGCCGGGGGCTGTCGGAGACGACCGAATCGACGGCGGCGAGCTTGGGGCAGAGCTTTGAAGACGATGTCGATGCCGATAATGTAGGGGATCCCGGCTCCAACTTGTGGAAGTATTCGATGGAGTGAACGTCGGCGAAGCTCATGGACAAGGTGCCTAGACGCGGGGAGCTCAGTGGGCGTGGTCATCGGAGGCCATGGCGTCGATGACTCGGGTGGGTGTGGGAGAGAGTGAAGCGGCGCGGGGAGGGGAAGTGAGGGTCTAGGGTTCCGGAGGCTCGGGGGTGGTTCTTAATCACGCGGGGGTACCGTGGGATTGCCGCCACGGCGGCATCGCCGGCCAGGGAGGCGCGGATGGCCGCCACGGCCTCCCCCGTTAACTGTAGCATGGGGAGGGAGAGGAGGTGACGTGGGTTGGGCCTCCCTGTCCCCCACATGGGCCACTTCTTTCATTTTCCTTTTTTTGTCCTTTCTTTTCTGTTTTCATTTTTAGTCATTGTTTTCCTTTTTATTTATTTATTTTCTTTTTCTATTTTCTTTTATTTTTATATTTATAAAATACAGAAGTTGTACCTTAAATATTACTACTAATTTATACCTCTGCTATAAAATGTTTAAACCCCTAAATAAATAGTTTAACATTTTATAATTAATAAAAAGGTAATCTTGGTTATGCTGCTGTTATATTCATTTTAGAGTAATTAAGCATTTTATAAAAGTGTGGTTCCTTCACCATATTGAGTATGGATTATTTGCCACAAACCAAACATTTTGGTTTTAATGTTCCAAAACTTTTGTTGTTTGCCTTTGTTTCAAATTTGAATTTGGATCGGTTCTGACCTAACGCTAGATTAGCAACAGTGATCGTGGTGATGTGGCATCATTAACTTGGAATTACTGTAGCTTAATTATCCGGGCGTCACAATTCTCCTCCACTGCAAGAAATCTTGTCCCGAGATTTTAAGAGGTGGGGTAAGGGGGAAAGATCTGGTTATGAAATTCTAACAGGTCTTCTCGGTCTTGGCTGCCCTTTCGAAGAGGTTGATCCCTTTTCGTTGATGTCTTCATTTCTCTGCTTCAAGTCATCGTGATGAAGTCGTCATCCTTTCTTTGCGATCTCCGTCGTCCTACGAACGCGACCAGGGGGAAAAACTCCGGAAAACGCAACTCCACAAAGCTGGGCATCTGACGGGAACTCAATGGGAAAGACACGAGGTACCCCACGAGTTTTATTTCAGTGAATTTGTTGAGTGCAATATACGATGGTACCAAAGTTTCAAATGGGTAGGCAATCATTCGATGCCAAGACAGAAGCTGGAATGGGGTCTTGAACAACGAGAATAATATGGTGTTTGATTCCAGGATGAATAATGGTATAGAATTTAGCTCGTGAATCACATACGAAGCGAGGTGCAAAGGATACATTAGAATCCAGGTTGTAAAGAAGAGTCGGGTTTCGATCCAGTGGACCTGTGGGTTATGGGCCCACCATGTGGGTTGAAAATAGGAAGGGTGGTGACATCTTGCACAGCCGCGACAGGGAGGTATGTCAGTGGATAGCTTGTCAGCTATGTCGGCTACAATGTCGGTACCTAGGACGGGGAATGAAGAGGACTATTTTCCCGTTCGTTGTAATGAGGCGGACCAATAGGCAAAGTTCTCGCCCATCGGTGGTTGCCGGAATGTTATCAACAATAGTAACAGGGTCTTACTGACAGAGTTGTACACCAATGTCTTTACATAAGCAGAAAATTATTACTGCTTAGATTATATGTAGATCAAGGAAAGGTTAAACAAACAAATGGAAAGAAAAATTGTGATTACACACAATTAATAGGAGTATATCCTTCCCATGGACAAGCAGAACATGGCATACAGGGTAGGAGAGCAAGTACCCAACCATTCAGATAAAGAGGCAAGGATTAATCAAGATGTTACCCATACAACGGTGTTTGGATAACTGACCAAGAAACATTTAGCATTGGGCTTGCTCTTGTTGAAAATCGGAGCACCATAGACATGCTTCGAGATAGCATTGGCATGATCTTGAAGCAAAGGTCGGACTTGGATACACAAAGGATTCCTCAAGAATAACTTATAGAATAAGTCTTACAACTTCCTCCTGGAAGAACGGTTATCCTTGCAAAAGAGATTATAATGATAGGTCCTCTAGCCAGGGGTGCTAGGCATGACATCATATTACCGAGTCATCAAAGGACCAATATTATAACTCCTGGAAAGTTGTCCCAACAATTATATCTGACCGAGATTCAGATCCGATTGGTGTCAGGATACCTCAGACTCGAGATGTTCGAGAAGAAACGGTGCAACATTAATCGACGAAATGACATTGCAAGATTCTCGGGAAATGAACTATGAGAGCAGGTTCCCGAAACAATAGTTCATCATTAAACCAAGGAGAGGATGAGGAGGTGGCTGATGGGCTCAGCGACAATTCATTGAGAATTCCAACCGGATGGATTTTCACAATAATGTGAACAAGAAGATGACGCTTGTCAATTCAAATGGTATAATTTTGTATGCTCGAGGAAAACATACACCATTAATCATTAGTTGAAAGGTGTGCCCGAAATATGACCTTGGGCAGCAAGATCAATGTTAGAGTGGCGATTCAATAACCAATAGTCTAAGAACGAACTGTCGATCGTTAACTTCATAGCAATAGGGTAGCTAGAAGTATAGATCTCAAGCAGCATCATTAGCCTATTGGTACTCCCGGTTAAAAACAACACGGGGACCAAGGGAGACTGGTGATGGTGAGAAGTATCATCACACCGAGAATTTCTAAGAGGTGAAGCAATCCCCACAACATTCTCGACATAAAGACAGTAATACTTCAATGCAGAACACAACACTAGCTGGAGAGCATGTTGTATTCATAATGTGGACAAGTTCGCGATGAAAGGAAGTCAAGGGTCTTGTCGATGATAATGAAAATCATCGAGGGCAAGGAGGGTATTTCTCATCATGAACACAATTGACATCTCGGAAGAAGTCAAAGTGTTGAAGGGGATCCGACACATTTGCCGGGAGGTTTCAAGAGGATGCAACCAAACAACAACAGCTACAAGCAAGGGAATGATGAAGTGGCAAGTTATAGGATCAATATATAAGATGCAAGCTCGGAACTGAAGTTGCCTTTCAAGACAAGCAACATGATGTTGAAAGCTCGACGTAAGTCATGCTCACACACTGAAGAATTCGTGCACCAGAGAAGGACGAGGTAGCACAGTCAAAGATAGTAAGACCAGGATGTAGTCGATAGTCTAGGAATGACCAGACTGAGTTCAGAATTTCCCAGAAAAAATATTAGGGGTATTTGATTTGTAGTGCGGAATAATTTCACTAGTCTGTGTCCTCGGTTGACAACAACCCAGAACCCATAGAGTGATTACGACAAGGAAAGACATTACTTCAACAAAGTTAGTAAGATGTGGTGCAATGGCAAGACATCTTCGAGCTACCAGGGGTAATACTCGAAGGTAGAACATGATAGAAGTAGAACCGGGTCATTGACCTATGACAGTAGATACTTCAACCTTGTCAAAAATAGACGAGGCACTGGAATGAGTTCCCATTAGATATATCAGATCAAGACAGCATGGTCGGAACCACAACTGTAAGGAATCAATTCAAGAATACCAAAAGAATCATACAGCTGGGTAATCATTTTGCAAGAAGCTTCCAAGACGGTCTACATCATTTTCATGGACTTGAACACAAATTTCAAGGTCGACTCTCACTTCTTTAATGCATATCATTTCATTCACCTCTCGCTTTGATAAAACTATAGTGTTGGAATTTTATTTGGTAGAACACCGGAAGAGTATGACTTGTGAAAACTTTTGGGTTCTCACAGATTAGGGGAAGGCATAGGTTCAACCCATCGGGCATCTTAGTAACATATACCACAAGTTTTGAAAGTAAATACTCAAACTCGAAAGTAGAGCATGGTTGGCCAAGCAAAGGATACAATTTACCAAAGGCATTATGTATCAGCGGAAGAACTCACAAGGTGATTGAATATGAAGGATAATGTCGGATACAATCCAACAATGGATCGGACGATCCACAACGAAGCTGATGTGAGTGTCGGTACTTACTCAGAGGAAGAAAGAATGTAGAGGCATCAGATTCAAGAATCACCTGATTACTCTGATGCTTAAATAGAAATAAATTCTGGTTTCCAAAACGAAGGATCAGAAGCAGATGCTCTGATCAAGGATGGATAAGTTGAAAACACTTAGTTGGACAATCAATAAAGGTTTGAATTGCCGAGAACCAACTCATGTCCGGAATGACGTCTAAGCCGGAAAGATAATTTTATAAAGGATAACCCGATGACTGCGTGCATACGCACACATTGAATCAATAGGCTCAAAATGGCTAAGACAACGTATGTTAACAAAGACTACTAGTCATATGGAATTAACCATAATGCAAGCAGGCAAGAATTTGAGGAGTAGCAGGCTGCAGAGGATTTTCGAAAGATCGAAAAGTATTCCGAAGAATTTTGTGATACACATGAACAATTAAGAAGAACGGGTCCTCGATAAATGTGGGGAAATAACCATAAAGGTTTTCATGTGAAATAAAACTGCAAGACAGTAAACTCAAATGATTCTCGGGACAACAGAAAATATTTCGAGGCATATTGTAACAACAAGAGCGACGAGGAACGATCATGAGAATGACAAATGCACACAGATATCCGTAGGGATATATCGGTGGCAGTGAATTGCAAAGGCATTGAGCATAAGGGTCTCGGGAAAATATCGAGGGATACCCTCAGAATCATCTGACAAAGTAGGTGATCTTGCGGAATGAGGGCTCTCCGCGAGAAATAGTTACGAGAACCTAGAGTCGGAGTTAGTAAAATCTTTTAACCCGAATAGAAGAGAGATCAGAGTCCTAGAGCATAGAAGAGGAATAAAAGATCCTAACACCACCCATTTGTGTTGTGGGCCCGTAAGCCACACAACAAGTTAGTAAATTTGTTTTTCAAAGACTAGAATCAACTTCGGCCAAGGAGTTGGAAGGGGGGTTCCTACGGGCAGTCGGCTCTGATACCAACTTGTGACGCCCCCGATTTGACCGTACACTAATCATGCACGCAAATGTGTACGACCAAGATCATGGACTCACTGGAAGATATCACAACACAACTCTAGACACAAATAAAAATAATACAAGTTTTATATTACAAGCCAGGGGCCTTGATGGCTCGAATACATAAGCTCGAAACACAAGCATCAGCGGAAACAATAATATCTGAGTACGGACATAAGTTAAACAAGTTTGCCTTAAGAAGGCTAGCACAAACTTCAACGATCGAAGAGGTAAGGCCTCCTGCCTGGGACCTCCTAACAACTCCTCGAAGCCGAACTCCACGTAGAAACATCCTCGGGATCCTCAGGGTCCTGGACTCCACCATCTGGTTGCATCATCCGAGAAGAAGAGACAAAAGGGGAAAAGGGGGAGCAAAGCAACCGTGAGTACTCATCCAAAGTACTCGCAAGTAAGGATCTATACTACATATGCAATGGTATCTGTGTAAAGGGGGTAATATATGTGGGTTAAACTGCAGAATGCCAGAATAAGAGAGGGATAGCTAATCCAATCGAAGGCTACGCTTCTGGACACCTCCATCTTGCAGCAGTAGAAGAGAGTAGATGGAATAGTAACAAGTATCAAAGCTTCTGGCAGCCTCCGTCTTGAGTAGTTGGAAAGTTCACCAAGTAACAACGTATAGCATAATCCTACCCGGCGATCCACCCCTCGTCGCCCTGTGGGAAAGCGATCACCGGGTTGTATCTGGAACTTGTCTGGGTGTGTTTTATTACGTATCTAGTTCTAGTTGTCATGAGGTCAGAGTACAACTCCGGGTCATCCTTTTACCGAGCGACACGGCTATTCGAATAGATTAACTTCCCTGCAGGGGTGCACCACATAACCCAGCACGCTCGATCCCATTTGGCCGGACACACTTTCCTGGGTCATGCCCGACCTCAAAAGATCAACATGACGCAGCCCTACCTAAGCACAACATAGAGGTCAGCACGTCGGTCTAAGTCCTAAGCGTACAAGGGTCTGGGCCCATCGCCCAATGCACACCTGCACGTTGCGAGGGCGGCCGGTGAGCAGACCTAGCAACCTCCATTACTAAGGAAGTTACGTTACGCGGTCCAACCCAGCACGCGCCGCTCAGTCGCTGACGTCAAGAAGGCTTCGGCTGATACCACGACGTCGAGAGCCCATAACTATTCCCATGTAGCTGGTTAGTGCGTATAGGCGAGCGGCCAGACTCAGATCAAATATCCAAACTCGTTAAGTGTGTTATTATGAAATAACCGTAGACAATGACCAGGGCCAGGCCATCTCTCGACTGGGTGTCTCAACCTGCCCCTGTCGCTCCGCCACAAAGATCCACTCGGGGGCCGTCGGGAACTCAGGCCCACCACTGCCTGGATGGAGCCACCTGTCCTTTCAGCCCCATCTCCGAATCATCATCAAGTGTATGTAATAGTATAATATATACCCGTGATCACCACCCGAGTGATCACGGCTCGATAGTATAGCATGGCAGACGGACAAGGATGTGGGGCCACTTATGGAATACTAGCATCCTATAATAAGCATTATGATAGTAGGTAAAGGTATCAACAGTTGTAGCAACAATGACAGGCTATGCAACAGAATAGGAGCTATCGAATCATCAATAGTAGCAGTTCTAATGCAAGAATAAGAGAGAGAGAATGGGCGATATCTGGTGATCTGGGGGGGGGGGCTTGCCTGGTTGCTCTGGTAAGGAGGGGTCGTTGTCAACGCAGTCGATCACAATGGCACCGTCAGCAGTCTCAGTCCCTGTGTCTAACGGAGAGAAGAGGTGTCAGGACCCCGATCCTAGGTCACACAGGTCTAGCCTATAACACATCATATCAGTTTGCGGCCTCATGCACGGTATCCCCACGGGTGCCACCTTACCTGGCCCGGGACCGTTTGCGCATTTTGGCACATGTATATGATAGTGTCGCTAGCATCCATATGACAGAGAACCCGGGCCGACATGACTAGTTATAAACCAAAAGTGGCACTAAATTACACAGACATGCATACATGACCCAGCAACGAATGTGTCAGTCATCAACGTATGAACCAAAGTCATAGCAAGCTACAAGGAATTAAGGAACAACTCGTGTTATTTCCCCTAAAAGACAGACACAGGAACGAAGAAGGACACATGCCGGCCAGCCTAAGTGTTCCGGAGCAGTAGCAAGCAACCAAGGCTCAGTGGAAGCACTAGGAGACATTTCCCTGTAAGATAGGCTACCAAGGGTAAACAACTAGGTGTCGGATCCCACACATAGCAATACACATTACGCGTACGCATAACATGCAAGTATGTGATTGCCGGGACCCTGACTTAGAAGTCGAGATCACCGAGTGCACGTGTACAGTGATCCCAGAGATCAATGCTCACTGAACACACAGAAGCTGAATAACAACAGTCTTACATCCATACATATCGTCTTACACAAATTAAGGCCATTATGGCCAAGTCTTACATAGATAAAGCCTCACGGGCTGAATAGCAAATAACTCAAATAGCGGAAATCTTAGATGATAGGTAGAACCCATGCCATCTGCCTTAACCCTATAGGCATTCTGACTGGGATAGCGTCCTAGTTCGCATGTTCGTCTCCAAAGAACTCTTCCTCAAATTCATGTTCCTCCATGCCCGGCCAATTAAACAACCAGTGGCAAGCCAATGAGTACTTTTAATGTACTCGCAAGCAACCCATGATGTGGTTCAAAATAACAATGCAAACTGAACAATAATGAGCAATCTAGCAATGGGCTAGAATAAATATTCTACCATCAAGTGTATGCATCAACGAGTTCACGTAACCTTGAAAACAGGTTACCGATATCAACATGAATATGAATCAACTCATCGAGTCAAGTCACCACCTTGACTCATCACACACACACTTTCACCAATGAAGTAAAATTCTGGACATAGTTTAAGTAGCACCACCCAACTGTCCATGACCGTGGACACGGCTATTCGAATAGTTTTACACTCTGCAGAGGTTGCGCACTTTACCCACAAGATCCGGGAAGCTTTCGTGTCATCCACGATCCCGCAGTACCTCAAGTACTCAGGGGAAGCACCCGGACATTATCTTTCCTTAGACGACACTAACATGGAGTCCACTCGTTGGTACACGGCCCTTGAGTACAAACAGTAGATCACGGGACTTGTCCTAATTTCAATGTCACGCGTACCCGAAGGGACCAACGGTGTGTCCGGTGCCCTGTGAAAACAGTCATGGTCGTCTATCCAAGCACGACCCCGTCCCGGGAAAGACCTCAAGTCTTCCCGTCACTAGTAATGCGGGCACCATGCTAGTATCGACCTAAGTAATCAATAAAGCCCCGTCCCATAAGGGGTAGAGTGGTTGCACATGTTTGGTTGGGACGGTAGTCACACATAAATCTAATCCATTATTTCACCCATGCACAAGATTTACCGGCACATCACTTCTTCCTCAAGTGATGACCTAACTCAACATCACCCTCGGGCATTAGGGGCACCCGATGGGATTTATGCAAAGATTTCAACCACGAAGGTTCATATCACACATGCATCACTAAGCATCACTACTTACTATTTGCATGTCGTCTAGCATATAGCAAGATCAAGAGCAAGGCATGCATCATGTGGCGGTTCAACTAGGTCACCACCGTAACTCTATCATCATGCATCGGAAACAAACGGGTTCCGAAGAACAAGTGTATCATGGTCAAAGGGCTGCTTGCCTGGATTGGCTTGGTCTTCAAAGTCTTCAAATCCTTCTCCTTCTTCTTCTTCAACAACTTTGTCAAATACGGGATCTAATCGTCGCAAAATAACAACGGAAAAATAAGACCACAATGAAAACAGAAAAATCAAAGTGCTCAGAAAAATGTCAACTTATTTTTGTTAAATACTAGAGGGAAAACTAAGATGGAGAAAATTCCTAGTTGGAGTTTTGGAGTGACAGAATGGTATCTAGTGATTTTAGAAAAGGAGTTTTATTGCTCAAATTTGAATTTAAATTTGAACAGAACAGAAAAGTTTCATAGATATGTGTGAAAGTGACACCATTAAATATGTTGGAATATTACAAGAATTTAGGAGTTGGAATTATTTCATTTGGACTAATATTCATTTCTGTAAAATTAATTGAATTAATCACAGAAAGAATAAAAAGAAATGGCCCTGTGCCACTGGGCCAGAGTGGCCACAGTGCACGGCCCAGGGCATCCAGCCCAGCCGCTCGGGCGCCAGCGCGCGCACGACAGGGTTTTAAACCTGACGGGCAGGGACCAGCGGTCAGCGGCAGCGAGGGGAGAGAGTGAGCGGTGAGGATGACAGGCGGGGCCCTCCTGTCATCTTCAACCTCTCAGCCACGGCGACGGCGAGCTCACCGGCGACGATTCCGGCCACGGCGAAGCCAACGGAGGGCAGGGACGGGTTCAGCGACGAGTCGCGGAGGTAGTGGTAGTGGTGCGGCTCGCCGGGGAGGTCGGGTTCGTCGGTGGCGAGGTGGGACGGCGGAGGGTCGTCGGGAAGCTGCTGGCTAGCTTGTTTCCGGCAGCTGCAGAAGGGGAAAATGGAGGGGAAAGTATCAGCGAGGTGTGGCGGTTCTAAATCGAGCAAAAGGAGGGGCGGAGGAGGCCCGTACTGCGAGATCGCCGGCTGCCCGAAACGGCGGAGCTCCGGTCGATCCCGAGCACTGAAGCTCTTCGGGGAGGAACAAGTGGTGCTGGAGTGTTGCTGGGGATGAGGAGAGGCTGCTGGTGTAGAGTAGAGGGCTCGGGGGAGTCCTATTTATAGGGGAACGGCGAGGTCCCGTGGACCTGTGCGCCGGCGAGCTTCTGCTCGACGCCACAGTGCACGGGAGGCGACGGGAGTGTGTATGTGGCGTTGCTGGACGAGTCCTACGCCTAGTAGAGGAGAGAGGAGGAGCGGGGGCAGCGCCGGAGGGTTCGCGCGTGTGAGACCGACGAGTGGACGTTGCGGACGGCCGGTGCCCGTGCGTAGGCGGCCACTTGAGGGAGAGAGAGAGGAGGGAGACAGCACCGGTGGAGGTTGCGGACGTCGAGGGGCGTTGGGAGGCGCGAGGGGAGAGCTCGAGGCTGTCGGCTGCGCTGGATTGGGCGAAGCTACAGTGCGGTGGCGCACTGTAGCGCGCTCTGGAGCGCCCTTATCGCATGCCATGGCATGCCATTGGCCCTCTGGACGCGTCCACCGTGTCTGGGGGGTCCAGGGTGATGCAAGCACTACGGATGAGCCTTTGGATGCTCTGGAGATGCTGTGAGAGAGAAGAGGAGCTGGTGACTTGGTAGAAAATGGCTGTCCAGCAGGGTGAACTAGGGTTTTAACCCCTCAATCATGGAGCTGGAGACATGGGAGAGTTACTGGAGGTAGCTAGTAACCAGATGAAGCTGTGGTAAAAAGTTGAGGCCAAGGTAAATAGTAAAAGTGATCAAGATGGTAGTTTTGGTAAAATAGCAGAAGGTGTTTGATCAGTGTTTGGTCAAGCAAATGATCTCCACTTGCCATGACACTTAACAGGATTGAATGTTATAAGAAAATAGGGTGTTTCACCAATTTTGGGCTCATTTGAACAAACTAGCCAATGTAACTTTGGTGAACCCTAGAAATCAATAGAAATGGCTTCATCTTGTTTAAGTCAAGCTAATCATCTCCCCTTGATGCACCACTTGGTGTAGTTTCATCATTTGGGGTGTTGATCATGCCCACAAAGTTTGAAGCTCCAGGTAAAAATTTGGTAATGTAAAGTTGTTGAAATTTACATTTGAACAGAAAGGGTTTTGGGGTATTCTGATCAAGTTGCCCTACTCCAAATCTTGTGCCATTTGGTCTAGATGCCTTATTAGGCCATTCTAGCATGTGCACCAAGTTTGAGAGCATTTGAACAAGTTTGGCAATGTAAAGTTGCTCAAACTTCAAACATGGACAAAATGGTTATGAAGGGTTTTGATGATGTTTTCTTGCTCCCCAAGACATGGGACTTGGCAGGATCATCATATATGCCATATGTGACATAGTAGAATTTCCCTGGAATTTCTGGAGAATATTTCCTTTGTAAATATTTCAAAAGCTTGAAATATCCAAAAAAAGGTTTTTGGAGGGTTTAGCCCATTATTTTGAACATGACCAAGTTTTGAAATTCTTATATATGGACAATATATGTCCTATGAGTCTCCCTGAATTTTGGCAAATATTTTTGAAATACTTAAATAAATTTTCCCTAGTAAAGATCATTTCTGGCCTTAAGAAAAAGCTTTTAAATAAAATAGGAAAATAACTTTCAAAATTATGCTTTTGTGGTTTCTGGGAGTCCTATGACTACTAGGTCTCAAATACACCTTTTGAAATAATTTTCTCACCCTAAATTAAGCACTTGCAGTGCAAATCTCAATTCAGGGGTTTTTGGAAAACTAAATTTATAAAATACATTTTGGCCAAATTAATTTTGTAAGAAAATACTATACTGTTATATAACACTTGGCATGATCATTGGGCAGAAGTTTTGGGTATGGAGATGAATTCTACAAGAGGTAATAGTTGACTTTATTGAGCACATGAAAAAGCACATGAAGAAAAACCCAATTCCAAATAAAAGCCAAATGATGCCAAAAAAATTTGTTGGTCCAAATTTTCATGCTTCATTGATGCAAATAACATGATACAAAATGCAGGGTGTGACAGACCTACCCCCCTTACAAGAATCTCGTCCCGGAGATTCCTAAACTATGTCTTAAAAGAGATCGGGAAACTCGGATCTAAGATAGTCTTCACGTTACTAGGTCGCTTCTGCTTCGGTGTGGTTGCTCCAGTGGACCTTGAAGTACTTGATGGTGCGGCTTCGCGTCCATCGTTCTGCGTCGTCCAGAATGCGAATGGGCTTCTCGCGGTAGGTCAAATCAGGCTGCAGATCAATGGCTTGGTGATCAACATCCTTGTAGAGATTGGGCTTGTTCGGAACTTGGAGACATTTTCGGAGTTGTGACACATGGAATACATTGTGCACACCGGATAGTTCGGGTGGTAGTTCCAACTGGTAAGCCACTTCTCCTCGTCGTGCAGTGATCTCAAAGGGTCCAATGAACCTTGGTGCGAGCTTCCCCTTGACGTGGAAACGCTTGGTCCCCTTTAGAGGAGTTACCCGCAGGTACACATGGTCCCCGACATGGAAACTCATGTCCCGACGGTGAGTGTCAGCATAGCTCTTTTGCCTTGACTTGGCTGCCTTCAAACGCTCTCTGACTAGTTGGACTTGCTCTTCTGCTGTGCGGAGAATATCTGGTCCAAAGACTAGTCCTTCTCCAGTTTCTGACCAGTTGAGGGGTGTGCGGCATCTGCGTCCATATAGCACCTCAAATGGTGCCATATGAAGGCTCGACTGATAACTGTTGTTATAGGAGAACTCGGCAAAAGGGAGACAATCTTCCCACTTGGCTCCATACGCCAAGACACAGGCTCGGAGCATATCTTCGAGAATTTGATTGACTCGCTCTGTCTGACCTCCGGTCTGTGGGTGGAAAGCCGTGCTGAAAGATAACTTGGTCCCCAAGGCTTCTTGGAACTTCTTCCAGAACCTTGAGGTGAACTGGGTTCCTCGATCTGACACAATCTCCTTGGGAACACCGTGAAGACTTACGATTCTGTCGATGTAGATAGCTGCCAGCCGGTTGCCATCATAAGTGGTCTTGACAGGAAGGAAATGGGCCACCTTGGTCAAATGATCGACTATGACCCAGATAGAGTCATGTCCTCTATCCGACCTTGGTAATCCAGTGATGAAGTCCATTCCGACTTTATCCCACTTCCACTCAGGAACCTTGAGTGGCTGAAGCAATCCAACAGGTCGCTGATATTCAGCCTTGACCCTTTGGCACACATCACACTTTGCAACATAGGTTGCAATCTCTCTTTTCATCCCGTGCCACCAGAATCTTGCCTTCAAGTCTTGATACATCTTGGTTCCTCCGGGGTGGATGGAGTACGGAGTGTCGTGAGCTTCTTGCAGGATCAGGTTCTTTAGCTCCATCTTGTTTGGTACGCAGATGCGGCCTTTGTACCAAACAATCCCGTGCTCGTCTTCAGAGAATCCCGGGGCCTTGCCTAGCTTCATCTTATTCTTGATGCCTTCAATGCTCGCGTGTCCATCTTGTGCCTTCTTGACTTCGTCCATCAGGGTCGGTCTGACTTCCAAATGATCCAGAAATCCAGGGGTGACCAATTCCAAACTGAACTGTTCGAGTTCCTTAAACAAGGCTGGCTGTCTTTCCTGAATAATGGCATTCAAAGAGCAAGCCTTCCTGCTTAAGGTATCGGCCACCACGTTAGCCTTCCCGGGGTGATATTGAACACTGATGTCATAGTCTTTGATGAGTTCCAACCATCTCCGCTTCCTCATGTTCAATTCCTTTTGGATGAAAATGTACTTCAGACTCTTGTGGTCTGTGTATATCTCACACCGTTTCCCTAGGAGGTAATGCCGCCATGTCTTCAAGGCATGAACTACTGCCGCTAGCTCAAGATCGTGAGTAGCGTAGTTCTCCTCATGAGGTCGTAGCTGCCTAGAGAGGTATGCTATGACTCGGCCTTCTTGCATCAGAACGCTTCCCAATCCGGTTCGAGAGGCATCACAATATATCACGAACTCCTTGTGAATATCAGGTGTTGCCAGAACTGGGGCGGTGGTCAATTTCTTCTTGAGCTCTTGGAAGCTCTCTTCGCATTTTGGCGTCCACTCGAACTTCTTGTCCTTCTTGAGGAGCTGAGTCATTGGCCGTGCAATGCTAGAGAATCCTTCCACGAATTTGCGGTAATAGCCCGCAAGTCCGAGGAAGCTTCTGACTTCCTTGACGGTCGTTGGAGATTGCCATTGGGTCACAGCTTTGATCTTTGCGAGATCTACTGATAATCCTTCCTCGGTCAAGACATGACCTAAGAATCCAACTTTATGCAGCCAGAACTCGCACTTGCTGAATTTGTGTGGGGACCCCGACTCGTAAGTCGTGATCACCGAATGCACGTGTACAGTGATCCCAGAGATCAATGCTCACTGAACACACAGAAGCTGAATAACAAGAGTCTTACATCCTTACATACCGTGTTACACAAATAGGACCATAATGGTCAAGTCTTGAGTATATCATCGTAGCGGAAAATCTTCAAAGACAACTGGGACCCATGCCATCTGCCTTAACCCTACAGGCATTCTGACTGGGAAGCGTCCTAGCTCGCATGCTCGTCACCGAGAAATCTTCATCATAACCCGTTCTCTCCTGCCTGGCCAATAAAATAACCAGTGGCAAGCCAATGAGTACTTTGAATGTACTCGCAAGCAACCCAAGTGCGATAACAGAATATTTATGCAAGGCTCTACTGTTAGGTTGGCAGTTTTGCGAAAAGCTAGTTTTTCATATGCAAGAATGATCAACATGTAACATGGATATGCATATGTCTGTAACAAGTAACAGGAGGTCACAGACATCATATCGAGAAAGAGTTGTAATCAACTCATGTTCAAGCTCATTGTAACTTCCTCAGGTATCACATCATCAATATCACTGAACCATGTTGTTTCCTCGCACACACCAGGTTTTGCAAACATTGGACGTAGCCCAAGAGCGGTTACCCAACTGTCCATGACCGTGGACACGGCTATTCGAATAGTTTTACACTCTGCAGAGGTTGCGCACTTTACCCACAAGATCTGGGGAACTTCCGTGTCATCCACGACCCGCGGTACCTCAAGTACCCGGGGTAAGCACCCGGTCATTACCTTTCCCTAGGTGACACTAATATGGAGTCCACTCGATTGGTAACAGCCCCGTGCCAAACATTTCACATCTCAAGGTTTGTGGAGACTCGCTCCGATTTCATCACATATCACAAGCACGGGGTACCAACGGTGTGTCCGGTGCCCTGTGAAAACAGTCATGGCCGCCTATCGAAGCACGACCCCGTCCCAAGATTGACCTCATGTCACTCCCGTCACTAGTAATGCGGGCACCATGCTAGTATCGACCTAGGTAATCAATAATGCCCTTTCCCATATAAGGGTAGAGTGGTTGCGCATGTAAGGTTGGAATAACGGTCGCAACTTAAACCAATCCGTTTTCAAAACAACACACACACTTGCCTCGGTACACCACTTCGTCATCAAGTGGTTACCCATCTCACCATCTCCCTCGGGCATAAATGGCACCCGACGGGGTTTTCGAAAAGTCTTTTGAAAGCATCCTGCCTCCGTCACCATGCATATACCCGACCCATTTGCGTAGCCACTAGTAAAGCAACCAAACTAATGCCACCCACATAACCCTCATAGGAAGGTAGGGTCATGTTGATGCAAGTTTCAACAGTAAAGTAACAAAGGTAGCAACCAATGTGGTTTCCACCTCAACATGATTCCGATGCATTGAATAATAAGGTGCTATGAGACATGCATAAAAAGGTTTCTTGAACATGGTCAAAGGGCTGCTTGCCTTATTCTTCTGAGTCTTCAAACCTTCTGGTCCATCTCCGAATACTCCGTTTATTACGTCAATTAACGATGGAAACAATCATAATAAGCAACACAATCAAAGCAAAAATAAAAGTGCTCTAAAAATAGGAGTTGGACTTTTCTAGGATACCTCTGGTCATATTAGAAATGACCAAGGTGGTTTCATAGGTGTTGGATCAATAGGTAGTTGGGAACATTCCAATATGATGGAACCAAAGGGTTTATGGATTTGGAAGAAGTATACAGAAATAATTCCTTGAATGATGAGCAAAGGTATCCATCATCAAGTCATGATTTTAGAAGCATTTAGGAGTTGGTTTCACTGGATTTGGATTTGAAATGAATCTCCTAGGATTTTGCAAAGCTGATAAATAGGAAGAAATGGCTCAATATTTGGTGGGGTACAGAAACTATTATTAAAAATGTTCCAAAACTAAGTTTGGACATGACAAGCATCTAGGGATTTGAATCACTGTATTTGGATCAAAAATGAGCTCTCTGTGATTTTCTAAAGTTTATCACAGAAATGAAATAAAGGCATTTGATAAATATTTGTGTAGGAAAAGTTTCTGGAATAATGTGCATGTTGCACCATGTGATAGAGCATGATTTATGGAGCCATAGGAAATTTGAATCATGCAATTTGGAGTTCATATGAATATTTGGGAGATATTAGAAGTTTACTGGAAACAGAAAAATAAAAAGAAAAGGGGTTATACCCTGGCGCACAGGGCGAGGAATAGCTGCACCGTGGCTGGGCCGGCCCATCAGCTCGGCCACGTGCACAGGAGCCCGGCCACGTCGAAGACGCCCGCCTGGAAGGGCGCCACCGCGTGGGGGAGGCGGGCTGGCCGAAGCCGCCTCCACTTAAACGGGTGGGCCTGGCCCCCGGGGTCGCTGACCTGCGGGCCCCCCATGGCAGGTTCATCTCCTTCCTCCCGCGCAACGCGGCGGGGAGGAGCAGAGGCGATGCCCGCCGGCGGCTCGCCGGTGCTGCAGGGCTTCTCCGGCAACGCTCCGGCCACCGGAGTGACCAGCGCGGAGAGGCGCATCCAACCGTGGGTAGCACGCCTGCCGGGGAGGACCAAGGCGAGCCGGCGTCCAACCACGGCGGAGGAGGGCTTCGGCCACTTTGGGCTTCGAACGCACGGCCACCTCGGGGAGGAAAGACGGAGGTGGGGAAGCTCCCTGACGTCGTGTGACGGCACCAGGGTGCCCAAGGGGGAGAGAGGGGCTCGGGGTCGCCTGGATTTGAGCGGCGGCCGGCGGCTCTGCTCCGGCCAAGGAGGAGGCTGGAGGGCACATGAGAGAGAGGGAGCGGGTCCAGGAGGATCAGGAGAGGGAGTGGAGGCCATCGGAGCCGCGAGGGGGCTCGGGGGCGGCCTATAAATAGGTGAGCGCCGGTCCACCGAACACGCGTGCGCCGGCGAGGTCGTCGCCGTCCCTGTAGGCCACGGGGGTAGGTTCCGGGGTGTCTGCGGTGTGCGTGGGCGTGGTCCAGGTCGAGAGGAAGGAAGAGGAGGGGCAGGGAGGTGCCAAAGCATCGCGCGTGCGAGCTCGCTCACTGGAGCGTTCGGGCGGCCGTGGCGCGCGTGCGAGCAGAGGTGAGAGAGGGGGAGAGAGGAGGGGGCCGACCGCGTGGCAGGTTGCGGACGTCGAGGGCTCCTCGGGGGACACGAGGGGGAGGCGCTAGGTGGTTGGCGCTGGCGATTGGAGGGCGGCTGCAGTGCTCCAGAGCACTGTAGCGCGCTCCAGAGCGGGCATTTGGCTGCCAGTGGCGTGGCCTGGCGCCCAGGGCGTGTCCAACGGTGTCAAAAGGGCAGAGGAGGTAGTAAAGAAAGGGGGAGGCAGTCTTGGATGCTCTAGGAGCCACTGGAGTGAGGAGAGAGGTGAAGGAGGAGAAGAAGGTGGCTGTCCACAAGAGTAAAAATGGGGTTTTTACCCTCCAATAATTGAGCTGAGGCCATGGGAGGGTTACTGGGGGTAGATGATGATCAGAATGGGATGTGGTAAGAATTTGAGGTAAGGAGAGAAAGTAAAAGAGGTTCAAACACTGGTTTTGGTAAATGAACAGAAGGTGTTTGATCAGTGTTTGGTCAAGCAAATGACATCCACTTGACATGGGACTTAACAGGATCAAATGTCACATATAATTAGGCCCCTACACCAAATTTGAGCTCATTTGGGCAAAGTGGCCAATGTAACTTTGGTGAACCCTAGAAATGAACAGAAATGGTTTCACCATGTTTGAGTCAAGCAATTCATCTCCCCTTGATGCTCCACTTGGTGTAGCATCATCATTTGGGGTTATGAACATGCCCACAAAGTTTGAGGCTCCAGATAAAAAGTTGGTAATGTAAAGTTGTTCAAATTTGCATTTGAACAGAAAGGGTTTTGAGGTGATCTGATCAAGTTGCTCTTTTCCAAATCTTGTGCCATTTGGTCTAGATTCCTTATTAGGCTATTCTAGCATGTGCACCAAATTTGAGAGCATTTGGACAAGCTTGGCAATGTAGAGTTGCTCAAACTTCAAATATGGACAGAATGGTTTTGAAGGGGTTTGAGGATGTTTCCTAGATCTTCAAGGCATGAGGCTTTGCAAGATCATCAAATATGTCATATATGACATGATAGAATTTCCCTGGAATTTTTGGAGAATATTTCCTTTGTAAATATTTCAAAAGCTTGAAATATCCAGAAAGGGTTTTGGAAGGATTTGTCCAATATTTTGAACATGACCATGTGTTGAAACTCTTATATATGGACAATATATGTCCTATGAGTCTCCCTGAATTTTGGCAAATATTTTTGAAATGGTTAAATAATTTTTCCCTATTAAAGACCATTTCTGGCCTTAAGAAAAAGCTTTTAAATAAAATATAAAAACAACTTTAAAAATTATACTTGTGTGGTTTTGGGGAGTCCTATGCCTAATAGGATTCAAATAAACTTTTTGAAAGATTTTTCACACCCTAAATAAGGTACTTGCAGTGCAAACCTCAATTCAGGGGTTTTTTGGAAAACTAATTTTAGAAAATACCATTTGGCCAAAATATTTTTATAAGAAAATTCTATACTGGTCTATACACATGGCATGATCATTGGGAAAAGGTTTTGGGTCAAGGAGATGAAGTATAAGAGTTGGAGGATTTATTTGATTTGTAGAGCACTAGCAAACAACAGACAAGAGTCAAATCAATCAAAGTCAAAAACACTCAAAAGTTTTTGCAAACCCACATTTTTAACATGAAAATTAGGTTAAGCAAATGTGACATGAAAATCAGGGTGTGACAATTTGGCATACAGTTGGTGCTCCCGAAGCTTATCTAGGACCATCCTCAAATGTTGCTCGTGCTCTTCCTCCGACTTCAAGAAGACAAGAATGTCATCGATAAAGACAACAACGAACTTGTCCAAATATTCCATGAAGACTTTATTCATGAGATACATGAAGTAAGCTGGGGCATTGGTTAACCCAAAGGACATGACCGTGCACTCGTACATGCCATATCTGGTTACGAATGCCGTCTTCGGAATATCTTGGGGTCTGATCTTCAGCTGGTAGTACCCAGATCTGAGGTCGATCTTGGAGAACACCTTGGCTCCGCTGAGCTGATCAAACAGATCTTCGATCCTGGGAAGTGGATATTTGTTCTTGATTGTAACTTCATTGAGGGAACGATAGTCAATGCATAAGCGGATGGTACCGTCCCTCTTTGCCACAAACAGAACGGGTGATCCCCAAGGGGAGGCACTTGGGCGGATAAATCCCTTGCTCAGCTGCTCTTCCAGTTGCTTCTTCAACTCGGATAATTCTTACGTCCCCATTCTATAAGGCTTCTTATAGATGGGTCCTGCCCCGGGCACGAGCTCGATGATGAACTCAATGTCACGGTCAGGGGGTATTCCCGGTAGTTCATCCGGAAAGACATCAGGATACTCACATACCACCGGTACTTGCTCTAGCCCAACTTCAGACAGACAGTTGACTTGAGCGGCTTGAGTGGAAGAGGAGTTGGGAGCAAACTTGACTTCGACTCCTTGGTCATTGGTCACAGTGACTGTCTGATTGGCACAGTCTAACAAGCCTTGGTGCTTACTGAGCCAATCCATCCCTAAGATCACATCCAAGCCTTGCGATCTTAGGATGATGAGGTCTGCTAGGAAATCCACGCCGTTAATGGTAATACTGACTCCCTTGCAGCCTATCTTGGCTCTCATCTCTGCTCCGGGGGTTTGTACCACCATAGGGTTATTCAGGGGTGTAGGGGTCATGCCACTTTCTAATGCAAATCTTTGAGTGACAAATGAATGCGTTGCTCCAGAATCAAACAAGATAGTTGCAGGTGCTGAGTTGACAAGGAACGTACCCAGCACGACATCCGGGTCTTCCTGGGCTTCTTCAGCAGTGACGTGATTCACACGCCCCTTCCCATGGTTAGGCGGGTTGCGAGGAGCTGGGTTCCTTGGTGGCATCCCGCGGCCTTGTCCTTGGTTGTGCGCATTGGGGCGCGGGGCATCTGGCTTCTTATTGGGGCACACCCTTGAGATGTGTCCGGACTGACCACATCCAAAGCAAGTGACTTGGTTTGGATTGTTGATCTTGTTGCCACCACTGGTATTAGGGTTGAAAGCTGGCCTTGGGTTGGCATACTGCTGAGGCTGAAAGTTGGTGCGAGGTGCAGGAGCTCTTGGTTGCTGATAGGTTGGCTTGGCCGGGGCTGACTGCCACGGACGAGGCTTCTGGTTGCTGGAACTTCCCTTGCTGACCATCTTGCGCTTGCGAGTGTCTTCCAAAGCACGCCGCTTGTCTTCAAGCATAAGTGCTTTGTTCACCAGGTCAGGGAAGGTTGGGCAGTCGCACACGACAAGCGAGTATTGCAGAGTCTGCTTGAGGCCTTCCATGAAGTGCTCCCTTTTTGCAGCATCAGTGCTGACATCCTCAGGGGCATACCTTGACAGAACACTGAACTTCTGCATGTACCCCTTGACAGTGCCACTTCCTTGCTTCAGGGCTCGGAACTCACGCTTTTTGATAGCCATGATTCCGGAAGGAATGTGGGCTTTGCGGAATTCTGCCTTGAAGTTGACCCAAGTGATGTCTTGTTCAGCATGCATGACCTTGAATCCATCCCACCAAGCTCTAGCGGTCCCCCCGAGGCAGTGGGCTGCATAAGCCACCTTCTCGCGGTCTTCGGTGCATCCGACTAGTTCCAGCAAGTCCTCAATGGTGCGGACCCAGTCGTCTGCATCCAGGGGTTCAGCAGTCCCGATGAAAGTTGGCGGTGCATGCTTCTTGAACTCTGCCAACGTGGAACGTCCATGGCCATTCCCCGCCGGCTGGCGGTTGTTGGTGACAGCTTGAGCAATCAACTGAAGGGCTGCGGTGTTGGCTTGGCGTTCCTCGCGGAAAGCTTGGAGAAGCTGAGCCATGTCCATGCTTGGAGGAGGTGGTGGTGGTGGAGCTTGGTCGTTGGTTTGGTCGTGGCCTGCCTCTGACTGAGCGGATGCTCCGGCTTCAGGCTGCTGGGTAGAGGTACCAGTACGAGTTACAACAGGCATCCTGTTGGAGCGGTAAAAGGTCTCATGACTTGGAAGGAAGAAGGCAAGATAGATGGGTGCCTAGTAAGGGGGTGGGTGTGACACTAATCGAATCATGCAAGGGCCGTAAGGCCAAAACACATTCATTAAAATACAAATGGGTGATGCATTCGTTTACACATTCCCGAAGGAAGAATACGACATACATCCAGACACAACAAAAGCAAACACTAGATGGTTTCATATGAACCATACAAGGACTCGACTGCGCATAGGGGTTACACGACCTATCCTACCGTAGGGGTCACGACTGGCATATCCGAGTAGCAAATAATGCCTAAGCGGCGGAATGCTCGGTCGCGTATTCCGGCTTTTCTGGGTCTTCCTCCTTGTCTTCATCTGTCTGGGCCCCCTTGTCACTTGAGGGTGTGGGGGAGTGGAGGAGTTGGATACGACGGTGCTTCGTCGGTGGTGCAGGGAAAAGCTTGCGATATTCCCTTGCCGTCATCCGGCGTCGCCGAGGTGGTTCTTCATTCTTGGAAGATACATCCTCGGAGGGCCTTCCGCCTCGGTATGCGATAGCGGACTGTCCAGAAGGTGCTCCTTCCTTCTTGATCCTATTAGTCTTCTCTTGAGCTTGACGAAGAAGTGCCATGGTCTTGTGAAGTTCTTCTCGAAGCTTCATTGATTTCGAGGCCAAGTCTTGTGCCAAGCTGTCGGCACATAGACTAAAGTAGGTCTGGAACCGAAGCGAGAGTCCTTCCTTCAGTGGAGGGGCTAGTGCGCTGCTTTCATCTTCACCTTCCTTCAGGTAAGGTAAGAAGCGGGTTGTCATCTTGGCTGCCATCTCCGGAAGAAGCTCGCGGAGACGGGTTAGTGCCTTGAGTGCAGCAGCCTCGACAACAAGAGGTAGTGTTGCCATCTGGGGTCCCTCGAAGAACCAACTTGTGGGAGGATCGTTTGCCTTCACGATCACTTCCATGTGGTATTCCACCTCGGTGTCGCTAACCCAATGCTCAAGGTAGGTGAGGATGGGCGCTCGGTGGAACTGACACTCCTGGAGGCTATCCTCGAGAAGCAAGGGAAACCCAGTGGTCAGGTGCTCTTCGGGTACAGCGGCCATCTACAAAGGTGGAATAGGAGGGGTTAATAAGCTGATGAAATATCAGGTTTAGAAAAGAAGAGAGGTTCAGAAGGTTTTTGAAAAAGGGTCTCATCTAACTAACGCCCATGCTAACTAAGGCTTCCTACAGTCAGGATGGCTCTGATGCCAGCTCTGTCGGGACCCCGACTTAGAAGTCGAGATCACCGAGTGCACGTGTACAGTGATCCCAGAGATCAATGCTCACTGAACACACAGAAGCTGAATAACAAGAGTCTTACATCCATACATATCGTCTTACACAAATTAAGGCCATTATGGCCAAGTCTTACATAGATAAAGCCTCACGGGCCAAATAGCAAATAACTCAAATAGCGGAAGTCTTCGATGATAGGTAGAACCCATGCCATCTACCTTAACCCTACAGGCATTCTGACTGGGATAGCGTCCTAGTTCGCATGTTCGTCTCCAAAGAACTCTTCCTCAAATTCCTGTTCCTCCATGCCTGGCCAATTAAATAACCAGTGGCAAGCCAATGAGTACTTTGAATGTACTCGCAAGCAACCCATGATGTGGTTCAAAATAACAATGCAAACTGAACAATAATGAGCAATCTAGCAATGGGCTAGAATAAATATTCTACCATCAAGTGTATGCATCAACGAGTTCACGTAACCTTGAAAACAGGTTACCGATATCAACATGAATATGAATCAACTCATCGAGTCAAGTCACCACCTTGACTCATCACACACACACTTTCACCGATGAAGTAAAATTCTGGACATAGTTTAAGTAGCACCACCCAACTGTCCATGATCGTGGACACGGCTATTCGAATAGTTTTACACTCTGCAGAGGTTGCGCACTTTACCCACAAGATCCGGGAAGCTTTCGTGTCATCCACGATCCCGCAGTACCTCAAGTACTCGGGGGAAGAACCCGGACATTATCTTTCCTTAGACGACACTAACATGGAGTCCACTCGTTGGTACACGGCCCTCGAGTACAAACAGTAGATCACGGGACCTGCCCTAATTTCAATGTCACGCGTACCCGAAGGGACCAACGGTGTGTCCGGTGCCCTGTGAAAACAGTCATGGTCGTCTATCCAAGCACGACCCCGTCCCGGGAAAGACCTCAAGTCTTCCCGTCACTAGTAATGCGGGCACCATGCTAGTATCGACCTAAGTAATCAATAAAGCCCCGTCCCATAAGGGGTAGAGTGGTTGCACATGTTTGGTTGGGACGGTAGTCACACATAAATCTAATCCATTATTTCACCCATGCACAAGATTTACCGGCACATCACTTCTTCCTCAAGTGATGACCTAACTCAACATCACCCTTGAGCATTAGGGGCACCCAATGGGATTTATGCAAAGATTTCAACCACGAAGGTTCATATCACACATGCATCACTAAGAATCACTACTTACTATTTGCATGTCATCTAGCATATAGCAAGATCAAGAGCAAGGCATGCATCATGTGGCGGTTCAACTAGGTCACCACCGTAACTCTATCATCATGCATCGGAAACAAACGGGTTCCGAAGAACAAGTGTATCATGGTCAAAGGCATGCTTTCCTGGATTGGCTTGGTCTTCAAAGTCTTCAAATCCTTCTCCTTCTCCTTCTTCAGCAACTTCGTCAAATACGGGATCTAATCGTCGCAAAATAACAACGAAAAAATAAGACCACAATGAAAACAGAAAAATCAAAGTGCTCAGAAAAATGTCAACTTATTTTTGTTAAATACTAGAGGGAAAACTAAGATGGAGAAAATTCCTAGTTGGAGTTTTGGAGTGACAGAATGGAATCTAATGATTTTAGAACAGGAGTTTTATTACTCAAATTTGAATTTAAATTTGAACAGAACAGAAAAGTTTCATAGATATGTGTGAAAGTGACACCATTAAATAGGTTGGAATATTACAAGAATTTAGGAGTTGGAATTATTTCATTTGGACTAATATTCATTTCTGTAAAATTAATTGAATTAATCACAGAAAGAATAAAAAGAAATGGCCCTGTGCCACTGGGCCAGAGTGGCCACAGTGCACGGCCCAGGGCATCCAGCCCAGCCGCTCGGGCGCCAGCGCGCGCACGTCAGGGTTTTAAACCTGACGGGTGGGACCCAGCGGTCAGCGGCAGCGAGGGAAAAGAGGGAGCGGTGAGGATGACAGGCGGGGCGTGCCTGTCATCTTCAACCTCTCGGCCACGGTGACGGCGAGCTCACCGGCGACGATTCCGGCCACGGCGAAGCCAACGGAGGGCAGGGACGGGTTCAGCGACGAGTCGCGGAGGTAGTGGTAGTGGTGCGGCTCGCAAGGGAGGTCGGGTTCGTCGGCGGCGAGGTGGGACGACGGAGGGTCGTCGGGAAGCTGCTGGCTAGCTTGTTTCCGGCAGCTGCAGAAGGGGAAAATGGAGGGGAAAGTATCAGCGAGGTGTGGCGGTTCTAAATCGAGCAAAAGGAGGGGCGGAGGAGGCCCGTACTGCGAGATCGCCGGCTGCCCGACGCGGCGGAGCTCCGGTCGATCCCGAGCACTGAAGCTCTTCGGGGAGGAACAAGTGGTGCTGGAGTGTTGCTGGGGATGAGGAGAGGCTGCTGGTGCAGAGTAGA